>CM030181.1:383374-390874 GCA_017639675.1 Aplochiton taeniatus | reverse complement strand
TGTGACCCTGTAGACACTGTGACCCCCTGTAGACACTGTGACTACCTACAGACACTGTGACCCCCTGTATACACTGTGACCACTGTAGACACTGTGACCCCCTGTAGACACTGTGACCCCTGTAGACACTGTGACCCCTGTAGACACTGTGACCCCCTGTAGACACTGTGACTACCTACAGACACTGTGACCCCCTGTAGACACTGTGACTACCTACAGACACTGTGACCCCCTGTAGACACTGTGACCACTGTAGACACTGTGACCCCTGTAGACACTGTGACCCCCTGTAGACACTGTGACTACCTACAGACACTGTGACCCCTGTAGACACTGTGACCCCTGTAGACACTGTGACTACCTACAGACACTGTGACCCCTGTAGACACTGTGACCCCTGTAGACACTGTGACCCCCTGTAGACACTGTGACCCCTGTAGACACTGTGACCCCTGTAGACACTGTGACCCCTGTAGACACTGTGACTACCTGTAAACTGTCCACAGGCCGGGTGACGTTGAACTTATCAATGGTGTTGACGATGATGGCAGGTGTGGTGAGGAAGAAGAGGAGGAGGAAGAGCAGGATGTTGAGCAGGATGCAGCGGAGCCACCAGCGAGAGCCGGACACCGATAGGTTCTCCCTGAGAGGAGAGAGGACCAATCATATTACTACATAACTCAGTCACCTCTGGGCTCTGCCCCCTGATTGGTTCACGTGAAGAGAATGGGGCCATGCTGGAACAGAGTAGAACGAGTCCAGATATGACACCATGCAGACCAATGGGGGAGAGGAGGAGGGATGGAGGGAGGAGGGAAGGAGAAGAGGAGGAAGAGAGAGGAGGAAGAGAGAGGGAAGTAGAGAGGGTGATGAGGCTCTAATACACTGAAGGGAATACCATAGACTCTAATACACTGAAGGGAATACCATAGACTCTAATACACTGAAGGGAATACCATAGACTCTAATACACTGAAGGGAATACCATAGACTCTAATACACTGAAGGGAATACCATAGACTCTAATACACTGAACCATAATACCATAGACTCTAATATACTGAACCATAATATCTTAGACTTTAATACACTGAAGGGAATACCATAGACTCTAATACACTGAACCATAATACCACAGACTCTAATACACTGAAGGGAATACCATAGACTCTAATACACTGAACCATAATACCATAGACTCTAATACACTGAACCATAATACCATAGACTCTAATATACTGAACCATAATATCTTAGACTCTAATACACTGAAGGGAATACCATAGACTCTAATACACTGAACCATAATACCATAGACTCTAATATACTGAACCATAATACCATAGACTCTAATATACTGAACCATAATACCATAGACTCTAATACACTGAACCATAATACCATAGACTCTAATATACTGAACCATAATATCTTAGACTCTAATATACTGAAGAAGAACATCATAATCTATGCATTGCTTCTCTATTGAAGAGAACCTAATCTATGTATTGTATATCTACTGAAGAAGAGCATCACGATCTATGTATTGTATATCTATTGAAGTAGAGCATCATAATCTATGTATTGTATATCTATTGAAGTAGAGCATCATAATCTATATATTGTATATCTATTGAAGTAGAGCATCATAATCTATGTATTGTATATCTATTGAAGTAGAGCATCATAATCTAAGTATTGTATATCTATTGAAGTAGAGCATCATAATCTATGTATTGTATATCTATTGAAGAAGAGCATCATAATCTATGCATTGTATATCTATTGAAGTAGAGCATCATAATCTATATATTGTATATCTATTGAAGTAGAGCATCATAATCTATGTATTGTATATCTATTGAAGTAGAGAATCATAATCTATGCATTGTATATCTATTGAAGTAGCGCATCATAATCTATGTATTGTATATCTACTGAAGTAGAGCATCATAATCTATGCATTGTATATCTATTGAAGTAGAGCATCATAATCTATGTATTGTATATCTATTGAACATTGCCTATGAATTGACACCCACCAGATGATGTCACTGGGTGCTGGTGCGTAGGCCACACCCCAGTGGTGTGATTGGACGATGGTGGTGATGCTGGACTGCTGAGCTTGGTGCCGACAACGCACTCTCTCGTAGTCCTTGACGATGCTGGGGCACAAAACACACAACAAACAACAACAATTCAGTGAGAAAACGCACAACAACAAAACACATGCTATTCCCCTGCCCTTTAGAAATGACAGTTTCCAACTGGTAAAATGTAACACAATGAAGATATCTACATATTACATTATAATGGCTATTTCAAAGAGGACTGTGTATTATTATGAAGATATCTACATATTACATTATAATGGCTACTTCAAAGAGGACTGTGTATTATTATGAAGATATCTACATATTACATTATAATGGCTACTTCAAAGAGGACTGTGTATTATTATGAAGATATCTACATATTACATTATAATGGCTACTTCAAAGAGGACTGTGTATTATTATGAAGATATCTACATATTACATTATAATGGCTACTTCAAAGAGGACTGTGTATTATTATGAAGATATCTACATATTACATTATAATGGCTACTTCAAAGAGGACTGTGTATTATTATGAAGATATCTACATATTACATTATAATGGCTACTTCAAAGAGGACTGTGTATTATTATGAAGATATCTACATATTACATTATAATGGCTATTTCAAAGAGGACTGTGTATTATTATGAAGATATCTACATATTACATTATAATGGCTACTTCAAAGAGGACTGTGTATTATTATGAAGATATCTACATATTACATTATAATGGCTACTTCAAAGAGGACTGTGTATTATTATGAAGATATCTACATATTACATTATAATGGCTACTTCAAAGAGGACTGTGTATTATTATGAAGATATCTACATATTACATTATAATGGCTACTTCAAAGAGGACTGTGTATTATTATGAAGATATCTACATATTACATTATAATGGCTACTTCAAAGAGGACTGTGTATTATTATTGTCTCCAGCACAGATAAAACCCTATCAGGTCGAGACCCCCAGGTCAATGGAGTGGGGATCACTCACACAGAGGTCATCCTCTCGTCCCTAAAGGTCACGAAGGCGATACCTAGCCTCTGGAGGGTGATGCGGTTCTTCTCTGCGTTGAACTCGTCCGTCAGTTTCTCCTCGAGCTCACTGTAGTACTGCTCTGCATCCACCTGTCAATCACAGAGACTCCTGTTAAGCTGACCTGACCCTGACCCCTCCACCTGTCAATCACAGAGACACCTGTTAAGCTGACCTGACCCTGACCCTGACCCCTCCCTCTGAGGTCACAGGACCAAACAACAAACAGCAAAACATTCATCTGTTGAAGAATTAAAAAAATGTGCAACTTGCATGAACATGTACTTAAATGTACAACTTACTTTGAAATAGTTCAGCTGTTTCTCCAGCAGTATGATTTATTTTGTGGGGTTATTATATTTTGTATAATGTATGCCAAAGCTTTGTTTGGTATATATACACAGTAGTATACATGTACGTACATTACATTTATGACTCATTTATTATTCATTGTTTACTGCAGCAAGAGTCCAAGTTGCCAAGCAAATATCTTGTTAGTCTGTGCTGCCCTCTAGTGGACAAATGGTGTCAATGCAACAACGCCTCAGTGTGCTAATGTGTTTAGTTTGATTACCATTACTTATGTGAAGGGTACTTTTCTACTAACCCTAACCCTAACCCTGTACTTTGTCATCGGACACCATCCACACTAAACTCTTTGTCTTTACAACCCCTGCCATCAGGGGTGAGTCTTAATGCTCACCTGTTCAAAGCCACAGGCATCACAACAGAAGATCTGGGCATAGGGGTGAGTCTTAATCATGATCCGACCCTCCTTCTGCGACTTGGTGGTCAAATACAACCTCCCCTTCATCGCCTTCCGTCTGCAAAGAAACAACAACAAGATAAACAAACGACACTCTAAGGTACAAACAAACAAACACACAACAAGATAAACAAACAACAACACCCTAAGGTACAAACAAACAAACACACAACAAGATAAACAAACAACAACACCCTAAGGTACAAACAAACAAACACAAACATCACACGTTTGATTTGACATATCTACATATATCTACATATCTAAAACATTATGTTGTTATATCTATTTAAGTAAAACATTATGTATTCACATATTAACTAAAGTAAAATATTATGTTGATACATCTATTTAAGTAAAACATTATGTATTCAAATAGCTATTACTGTAAAATATTACTTGTTACGTGTATGTTCAGTATTTGTACTGCCTTTGTCAGAACAGCATACCAACAGACCAACAGACCAACAGACCAAGACACCAACAGACCAACACACCAACAGACCAACAGACCAACACACCAACAGACCAACACACCAACAGACCAACAGACCAACAGACCAACACACCAACAGACCAACACACCAACAGACCAACACACCAACAGACCAGCACACCAACAGACCAGCACACCAACACACCAACAGACCAACACACCAACAGACCAACACACCAACAGACCATGCTGCGGATCTCTGTTTGGCTACAGATTGTTCGACATTTATTGCTCCTTGGTTTCCATGGCTACAGGATGTTCAACACATCTATCCTCTTAACTCTGAGATTCCACTCAAGGTTTAAATATGTTAAATTAAGTACCTAAAAAGAATAAATAGGTACCTAAAGACAATAAATAAAGTGTATGAAATAGTGTCCAGTCCAGTCCAGTCCACCTTAACTCCAGTCCAGTCCAGTCCACCTAAACTCCAGTCCAGTCCAGTCCAGTCCACCTTAACTCCAGTCCAGTCCAGTCCAGCTAAGTCCAGTCCAGTCCAGTCCACCTTAACTCCAGTCCAGTCCAGTCCAGCCAAGTCCAGTCCAGTCCAATCTAATCCAATCCAGTCCTGTCCAGTCCAGCCCAGTCCAGTACAATCCAGTCCAGTCCAGTCCAGTACCTCTCCAGGTCCAGTCTCATCAGCTTGTGGACGTCGTAGCAGAATCTGACGTCTGTGACAGTACAGCTTGGATACGCCTCACTGTAGCAGACACACACACAGAGTCAGAACAATTCAAACTGGACCAATGAACCGGAGACATGCCTGAGACTGCATGAGAACTTACTGGAAGTGTTTGGTGATGAGTCCGGGGTCTGAGATCGCCACGGGGATGGCGGTGATCATCAGCGTCCTGGCAACCTGCAACAACACACTGTTGAGAAGCAGACAGACACACACACACACACACACACACACACACACACACACACACACACACACACACACACACACACACACACACACACACACACACACAGGCACAAACAGACACAGACACAGACAGACACAGACACACAAACACACACACACATACCTTCTCGTCCTGTCTGTCGTCCAGGCTGGATGAGTGATGGGTCATACACAACACGGTAAGCAGGAAGTATACTAGAGCAAACACGCTGTGGATCCACAGGAAGCTGTCCCTACAAACAGGAAGTACATTAGAGCAAACACACTGTGGAGCCACAGGAAGCTGTCCCTACAAACAGGAAGTATACTAGAGCAAACACACTGTGGAGCCACAGGAAGCTGTCCCTACAAACAGGAAGTACATTAGAGCAAACACACTGTGGAGCCACAGGAAGCTGTCCCTACAAACAGGAAGTACATTAAAGCAAACACACTGTGGATCCACAGGAAGCTGTCCCTACAAACAGGAAGTACATTAGAGCAAACACACTGTGGAGCCACAGGAAGCTGTCCCTGCAAACAGGAAGTACATCACAGCACAGGACTGGTCCACACTGGATGATCCTAGCTTGCTAGCAAACGTTACTACAACACCCGAGGGGTGGGACAATGGACTGTGAGTGCATGTTTTATGATGAGAATGATGTGGAGGCCTCTGTAGAGGGTAGAGTGTGAATACTGTCTGTCTCAGAGGCACTCCCTACAGGCACTGCACTGCTGCTGCAGCCTCTGCTCCTACGATGGGATGACAGGGACGGACATTTCTTTATGGGGATATTATTGTGGATTATATTCACTCATTTTTTTTATCGAATAATGATGTCATTGTGATTTGTTTGTGTGATCTGTTTGTATTAACGTCCATAAAGATATATTTTAAATCAAATTTCTATTCAGTGTTTGACTTACTTTGCAGGAACATTTGCCACCGTTGTCCTTCCAAAGTGTTCTGGCCTGTCTCCTGTTGAGACATTGACATCATGGAATACAGAGGAAGTCGTTTGAGTCTGTTTTTCTGTTAGTTTAGTCCGTTGTCACGGGGACAACTCCCTGATGATGTCATCGCACTAGTCAATGTGCTCTCCATCCAAACTTAATAAAAACATGAACCACAACTATACTTACACATTATAGACCTGTATATATGTACCCAGATAATTTAGAATGTTCTATAATATTCATCTTCAACATCAAATGTTTATGAAGTGTCAGGTTTTATAATAATAATATAATCACCTATGTGTTTTGAGTGGTATTCTATAATAATAAGATGTTTGTGTTTATGATGTGTAGTGTTCCATAATAATAATAACAATAACAATAATACCACTAATAATATTAACAATAATAATAATGATGATAATAATAATAATCATATCATCTCTGTGTACCCAGCAGGTTCCCGGAGAGGTTGACGGGCAGGATGACCCCCATGGAGAGGAGACAGACCACAGACACCAGCAGGATGACATGACGCTGGAAGGACAGGTAGGTGAGTGCGTCCCGCCCACACTTAGAACGGATCTCCTCATCCCTGAAGAGACAGACAAGATCTCAGGCAAGGAGTACTGAGAGAGACAGGTAGATAAGCAAAAGAGATACGGGTTCTGAGAGAGAGAGAGACAGGCAGATAAGCTAGAGGAGA
Organism: Aplochiton taeniatus; assembly: GCA_017639675.1. NCBI lineage: Eukaryota > Metazoa > Chordata > Actinopteri > Galaxiiformes > Galaxiidae > Aplochiton > Aplochiton taeniatus. The sequence continues at coordinate 383,907 of CM030181.1, read as the reverse complement.
GATATGGGTTCTGAGAGAGAGAGACAGGTAGATAAGCTAGAGGAGGGATACGGGTTCTGAGAGAGAGAGACAGGCAGATAAAATAAATAAGATAGTTAATAATATGAATACTATAGAGAGGCTTGATACTAATTAATAATAATAATACTAATCATATAGAGAGGTTTGATACTAATTCATAATAATAATATTAATCCTATAGAGAGGTTAGATACTAATTCATAATAATAATACTACAGAGAGGTTTGATAATAATTAATAATCATTATACTACAGAGAGGTTTGATACTAATTCATAATAATAATATTAATCCTATAGAGAGGTTTGATACTAATTCATAATAATTATACTACAGAGAGGTTTCATAATAATTAATAATAATAATACTACAGAGAGGTTTGATACTAATTAATAATAATTATACTACAGAGAGGTTTGATGATAATTAATAACAATTATACTACAGAGAGGTTTGATACAAATAATCCTATACAGAGGTTTCATAATACTTAATAATAATAATAATAATAAT
>CM030181.1:363374-378374 GCA_017639675.1 Aplochiton taeniatus | reverse complement strand
ATACAAAACAAAGTTGTAGAGAGAAGAAATCAGAGGAATGTCCCGGAACAGAAATAGCGTTTATGGTCATACATCCTGAAACCATTAACACCTGGTGTCTGGGAAACAATGGGACAACATATTAAGTAACAAATCTATTCTAACGTACGTCTGTGCTTCACTCTGTTCTAACCTACGTCTGTGCTTCACTCTGTTCTAACCTACGTCTGTGCTTCACTCTGTTCTAACCTACGTCTGTGCTTCACTCTGTTCTAACCTACGTCTGTGCTTCACTCTGTTCTAACCTACATCTGTGCTTCACTCTGTTCTAACCTACGTCTGTGCTTCACTCTGTTCTAACCTACGTCTGTGCTTCACTCTGTTCTAACCTACGTCTGTGCTTCACTCTGTTCTAACCTACGTCTGTGCTTCACTCGAGAACTACTTTGTCTTCCACAGGGGCCATCTTGTCAGCGCCCAGAGTGACCAGTGACTGGCTGACTGACTGACTGGCTGACTGACTGACTGACTGGCTGGCTGACTGACTGACTGGCTAACTGGCTGGCTGACTGACTGACTGACTGGCTGACTGACTGACAGAGGGCTCTGGCCCACAGCAGTAGCAGCCTCTGCTCCACAGACCCAGGGTCCTCTGAGCAGAGCATCCAGGAAGCAGCTGAGGCCTGAGAGCGGGGAGTCGCTGACACATATGGGTCTGAACTCAACGAGGCAGCAATAAAAACACCATGTGCTCAATGCACCAGAAAACAGCTGAGGTATGTGAGTGTGTGTGTGTGTGTGTGTGTGTGTGTGTGTGTGTGTGTGTGTGTGTGTGTGAGTGTTTGTGTGTGAGAGTGTGTGTAGAGACTCCATTAGAGGTGATGTTGTAGCTAGCACCCTGCCTAGTTATGGTCAACAAACCCAACACACCCTGGCTAGCACTAGTCAACAAACCTAACACACCCTGGCTAGCTCTGGTGAACAAACCCAACACACCCTGGCTAGCACTAGTCAACAAACTGAACACCACCTGCCTAGCACTGGTAAACACACCGAACACAACCTATCCAGCTCTGGCAAACAAACCTAACACACCCTGGTTTGCTTCGATCAACAAACTGAACACAACCTAGTCAGATTTGGTAAACAAACCCAACACACCCTGCCTAGCACTGGTCAACAAACCAAACACCCTGGTTAGTTCTGGTCAACAAACCAAACACACCCTGGTTAGCTCTGGTCAAAAAACCCAATACACCCTGGCTAGCACTAGTCAACAAACCAAACACACCATGCCTAGCATTAGTCCAGAAACCTAACACACCCTGCCTAGCATTAGTCCAGAAACCTAACACACCCTGCCTAGCTCTGACCCACTCCCTCTCTCTCTCTGTCCTGCTGCTAGTAGAGGACTGCTCTGTTGACAATCAGATGGCTTTCAAATATCAGGTGACCAAACATTAAATCTATCTAAAACTGGTTGTACTAGTGGATGCCAAACAAAGAACTATCAGTGAACAATAGTCAGGGTCAAACATTATGCAGAGAGGAGCCAACCCATTAGTAAAATAACGTGATCCAGGAGATCCAGCATTACTGATCAGCCTGCTGGAGAGTCGCTATAAGAAAACAGACATTTCTCTGGTCAGCCTGCTGGAGAGTAGCTATAAGAAAACAGACATTTCTCTGTGCTCCAGAGTTAGTGAGGGACATTTCTCTGTGCTCCAGTCAGTTAATGGAGGATGGGACTTAGGATCCTTTCACTGTTTCAAAGCACCAATGGAGGGAGTGAGTCAGAGCAACACATCCTGTAACTGATGCAATCTGACGCACATTTGTACACAGCCCCTACACACACACACACACACACACACACACACACACACACACACACACACACACTCACAGCATCCTCCCCCGTCCACACACACACACACAGTACAGTATCACTGTGAAATCTGGTCCAGTTACACAGAAGATCAACAGTGAGCACAGGCTCATGGTAGACTCTTGAAGTAAACAAACAAAGCCTGGCTGACATGATGGAGCTGTCCAGTGAGCCAGGGGGATACATGGCTCAGACAGTGATGGTTTTTGGGTAATGTAGTCAGGAAGCCTGTAGGTGCAAAAATCTGCAAGTTGCAACAAAACAACAGAAAATAACTCTTCTGCAAAACATGCTATGATGCTACGCAGTGAGAACAGCTACAGGGTTTCCCTGACAAACACACAACATCTCCCTAACACACTTTCTCTCTCTCACACACACACACACACACTCTCTCTCTCTCTCTCTCTCTCTCTCACACACACAAACACACACACATAGTAGCAGAAGGGTGTCAACAACCACCCCACCAGTCCAGCTGCAAGATGTAAAGGCTAGGGAGGGAGGTATCCTCTTTCAATCTCAGCCAACATTCTGCTGAAATATTCATGGCAATTACATGGGCAACAGTTCCATAGCAGCATCCAGTACCAGAGCTGGGTCTGTCTATAACCAGAACCAGAGCTGGGTCTGTCTATAACCAGAACCAGAGCTCGGTCTGTCTATAACCAGTACTAGAGCTGGGTCTGTCTATAACCAGTACCAGAGCTGGGTCTGTCTATAACCAGAACCAGAGCTAGGTCTGTCTATAACCAGAACCAGAGCTCGGTCTGTCTATAACCAGTACTAGAGCTGGGTCTGTCTATAACCAGTACCAGAGCTGGGTCTGTCTATAACCAGAACCAGAGCAGGGTCTGTCTATAACCAGAACCAGAGCAGGGTCTTTCTATAACCAGAACCAGAGCTGTCTCTGTCTATAACCAGTACCAGAGCTGGGTCTGTCTATAACCAGAACCAGAGCTGGGTTTGTCTATAACCAGTACAAGAGCTGGGTCTGTCTATAACCAGAACCAGAGCTGTCTCTGTCTATAACCAATACCAGAGCTGGGCCTGTCTATAACCAGGACCAGAACTGGGTCTGCGTATAACCAGTACGTGCCATACAGTGAGTTTGTTTCTGACACTATGCAGTATGATTTAAGTTATCTGGCTGCACAATAGACTGCAACATGCAGAAATGAAAACCAAATACCACTCTAATTAAAAAACGTGTTACGATCACGGATGCCATTTATTTTAACCTGCTATTCCTCTTCTCTCTTCTCTCACCCGTGTATATCCAAATTTAAAACCCATAAAACCTAAATCATTGCCATAAGATGCCACTAATCTCTGCAGTAGCAGTCTGTTCCTATCTAACCTACAGAGCAGCCTCTGTGCTTCTCCATTAGAAAGTCAGTGAAGCAAAGAGTGAGATGGCCACAGAGATCACTTCCTCCTATAGACTCTGATCACGTCCTCCTATAAGAGCCTGGTCAGCCAGAACCCTGAGTCCAGGAGTGGCACAAACACAACAGAAAAGAGAGAATGATTTCTGCATGGAGTCTGGAAGCTGAAAGGTCATCGTTCTTAAAGAAAGCTACAATGAGAAAGAGGCTTTGAGCCTCCACCCAGCCGGCCTGTGCTTCCCAAAAAGAACATTTTTAAATTTAGCAACCACACAACTAGCAGATGTCTAAAATAACGAACAGTTCTTTCCAAAGTAAGATGTAAAATAAGGATAATCATGGCAAATATGAAATAATAGTAATCTAAAAAGGGTCCAAATGCTTTCTATTGTGTGTTTGTCTGTATGTAAACAGTGTAACTGGATCTACAGTGACATGTTGTCTGGACCCCACTCAGGTCATCTGTGGTCTAGAAGCCAAGGGGAAAACAATGTCCAAGTGAAGTGATGATGGCATGAACAAACAAAGGTTAGTGACATCCTTTATTTTGCCATCAGTAAACCTCCATTAGATATGAGACATATCTAAGGACATAGCATGGTCTGATTGACGTGATGGCGGTAGAAGGAGGATGATATGGTAAACAAACTATTTCGAAGGAGCTGTCAATAAACAAGGCGCTTTGGAACGGCGTGTGGTCTCAGAATAAATCCCTGCCACGTTGTCGCTCTGTGTCGCCCTGTTTCACCTTAGGCTTCCGCAAGACAACAATGCAAAAACTATGACTAAACTCAACTATACATTCCCAACGGACCAAAGGGAAAGATGTATATGAAACGAGTCCCTAAACATTTATACAAATCCTTTTTATTTAAATAACCCAATTTAAATATATTTGCTGCCTGTTGCAATTCAAACGCGAATCTGATGCAGCCTTTGTAGGCTATTAGCCAATACAAAATGTGTAGCGTTTTGGACTACGACGTAAGATTCACACAAACAGTCCACGGATCCGTTTATTTGCGCTAGACACTCGGCTGCAGTAGCCTATAGCCAAATTCTAACACAGACAATACACCCACATTTCTATCCTTACAGGCTACCACTAATGCGTTAAAGCTTAACTTTAAAACGATTCTACCCTTTTACAATAATAGCGAATAATCAGTGAAATAAATTTAAATTCTCAGTTCATGTCCCTCACCTTCAAATGGTTCCGTATCGCTAAAGTATGATGATGCGAGGAATACTGGCGTGGCTTCTTTTCGCATCAGCACCGAGACACGAGAGCAACACCCACCTGCTCAGGGTCCATCGGCAAATATATTACCTTCATGTATGGAGATAAGGGACCGTCGAGGTCGCTTACATAGGTTTGCATTATCATATTAACACTTAATATAAGGTTATTTTCACCCAATAGTAGACAAATGATCATTCATTTGCCAATCAGTTACAATCAGTCCTATTCACACATTTTAAGAATGTGCCAACGTAAGTAAGTACATTTTATTTACAAAGCGCCTTTCAAAACCAGAGTTACAAGGTAAAAACAAGAAATTAAGAATGTGCCAATGGCCACTGATCATTTTCAGCGTCTAATAAAAACCACAACTTTTATATTAGTAGACCAATAGTCTACCTTAGGCCTGTGTGAACGATAGGCTTATAACAGCTATATTTGCACCAACAGCGCATACGAGCCAAGCTTAAGCATAGCTTGCTATTGCCTATATCCAACCTGTCTGCGCTGAAGTTGAGACTGGGCTAGGAAAAATTATAAGGAAACATCGCCTCCTGCTGGCAAAGGTTGGTTCTGGCAGTGAACAAGTAACCGCTCAGTCAATACCACCAACAACCCCCTCCACCATATGTTATAGCCCCCTCAAAGCTGGCTATACATTGCAATGTACGTCGTAGGCTACACTGTAGGTAATAACCTAATGGTAATACAAAAATAAAACGCCAAGGCTGGTTGCTTCAAGGCTACAGCTTAGAAAGGCATCTGACAAGTGTTGACAGTAATGACCCGATGGTCGTAACCACGCCAACAGGCGGTGCTAGCAAAGGGCAATCCAGCTACCATAGCATCTGCTAAAGAGGCAAGCTTATTGTGCAAGGACACAAATGTCGTCGTCGAGTGAGGTCGCGAATGACTTAATTGTTTTGTGAATGAGAGCTCCCATAGACAGCCAGTGCCTTCGCCTGTAGAGGTGCTGAAAGAACAGCTCCTTCGAGATCCAGAGTCACACAGGTAAGTCGGCTGTTTATCTGTATATGACGTTTTACCCGGCAGGCTAATTTAAAAAAACATTCTCCAATGTAGCTAGATAAAGATTACATTGATTTAACAATTGGATGGAAATTGCACAGCGAAAGTCCCATAAATAATTCGCTTTGCAAACGCAAATGAGTGATATACATGACTAGGCTACATGAAACTCGCAATGGAACATACAAAATGCCGATATCACGCACTTATTGTCCATAAATGTCAATCCAACGCTGTAAACCTCGTATGGAACTATTTATTGTGTCAGGGACAGGTCCATGCATATAAGTTAGTATGAACATGTGAATCAGGTGGGTCTTGCTTGGTGCATACAGGGGAATGCATCACATTAGACGGAGCTTAAGCTTTTTAAGTTGTGGGCACTGTGCTATAAAATGCTATTAAAGAACCATAAGTGTACATCAACATGCTGAAGGATCCTATATAGAGTCCCAGCCTTGCTCTTCAGCATGTGTGACGTATACACTTGATGTCCTTCTATCCATGGCTGTATAGGCTTGATAACGCTCTGAACCCTCACAGGGTAGAGGCTGAATACTGAACCCTCACAGGGTAGAGGCTGAATACTGAACCCTCACAGGGTAGAGGCTGAATACTGAACCCTCACAGGGCTGTAGAGGCTGAATACTGAACCCTCACAGGGTAGAGGTTGAATACTGAACCCTCACAGGGTAGAGGCTGAATACTGTACCCTCACAGGGTAGAGGTTGAATACTGAACCCTCACAGGGTAGAGGTTGAATACTGAACCCTCACAGGGTAGAGGTTGAATACTGAACCCTCACAGGGCTGAGCCAACGCTTTTTGTTTAGTCTTTTTGCACGCTCATCGTTCTTACCTTTTCCTTTTTGTAAAGTGGACATCTTTCCTTTCTGTCAGCCATGTTTACCAGGATGCTGAGACTGAAGCTGCTGAACGCAGTGGCTCCAGCCTACTTCTTCACCGCCACCGCTGTCACCTTCATCCTCTACTTCAGCCTCTTCATCCCCACCATCTTCCAGGGCCCCGGCGCCGCCCTGGGGCTCCCAGCGGCTCTGCACACCGCCCTCTTCCTGTTCCTGATGCTCAACGCGCTGGGCAACTACACGATGACCCTCAGACACCCTGCAGAGAGCGAGGGGGACGAAGGCATCCCCGTGTGTTCCCCAGACTGCTCAGACTCAGTGGAGGTGCACTACCTCCTCAACGGGAGACACTTCTGCAAACTCTGTAAGAAAGTGATTCTGAAGAGAGACCACCACTGCTTCTTTACAGGGAACTGCATTGGTAACAGGAACATGCGTTACTTCATCATGTTCTGTGTCTACACCTCCGGCTCCTGTCTCTATTCCCTGGTGCTCGGAGTGGCCTTCCTGACCGTGGAGTACTCCCTGTCCTTCCAGAACCCTCTGACGTTCCTCACCCTCCTACCCCTCTCCACGGCAGACTTCTTCCTGGGTGAGTGGTTACCAGGGCTCGCAGCATGGTGAGGACTGGGTTAGGGTTAGGGGTAGGGTCAGTGTTAGGGTTAGGTTTAGGGGTAGGGTCAGTGTTAGGGTTATGGTTAGGGTCAGTGTTATGGTTAAGGTTAGGGGTAGGGTCAGTGTTAGGGTTAGGGTTAGGGTCAGGGTCAGTGTTAGGGTTAGCGTTAGGCTGAAAAACACTCACACAGGGTCTCCTATTCAGAGAAGCCTGTGAGCTAATGAACTCCAAACACAATACACATAAGGAATAGGAGTATATATATAGATATGTATAAAGATAATAGGTGTATTATATATATGTATACATATGTATAAAGATAATAGAAGTATATATACATACATATTGATAATAGGAGTATTATATACATATGTATAGTGATAATAGGAGTATATACAGTATATACATATATATAAAGACAATAGGAGTATATATATACATATGGATATTGATAATAGGAGTATTATATACATATGTGTAATGATAACAGGAGTATTATATACATATGTATAAAGATAATAGGAGTATTATATACATAAGTATAATGATAATCGGAGTATATATATAGAGAGAGATAAGTATGAAGAATATAGTAGTATTTCCCTAGGCCGCGTGGTTCAGCCTGTGCTCTCCCCCAGCAGGTGGTACCTCAGGTCTCCAGTTCTTCCTGGTGCTGATGCTGTATGTGTGGCTGGGTATTGGGCTGGTCAGCGCAGGGTTCTGCTGCCAGCAGGTTCTGCTGGTGGCCCGCGGGCAAACCTGGTGCCTGGTGAAGAGAGGCCGGCTGGTGGAGAACCGGAGCCCCTGGAGGTCCAACCTGAGCGAAGTGTTCGGGACCCGCTGGCTCCTGGGCCTCTTCCTCCCCCTGCAGACGGTAGAGAGTACTACACCTGGAGATCACAATGTGACCGGCCATAGTCACTGTGAATGACAATGTTTATACACAAACACGTCTTAACAGAATGTAATCAACATGGCTCACATTATTTAATGATTATAGGTAAGTGTGTTATATTATGTTTAGATGAGGCTTAATTCTAAATAATATCATCTAGATTAGGAGGCTTTGAACTGGAGATTTTTTAAGTCATAACTAAAAATCAAATGTCTAAGAAATCTTTGCAGTTTATAACTTTCAAAGATTCATAGAAACAGACACACAACGCTACCGTGCAGATGGGGAACAATGCAAAGCACCTCTGACACAAAACAAGTTCCATGTGTCCGATCGATGTAGACATAGGACTAGTCAGAACGCTTCATAGCTTGGAGCTTTGAGCTCTGCTCCACTAGGGGGCGCTGGTATTGAAGTTTCCATGAGAGATGGGTATTACTTACCTGAGAACTGTGTGAGCCATCTGAACAATACTCTATGTGCAATAAGGAACTTTACAAATTAATCATTCGATTATTTCATATATTTGAAATACTTTGTTATTTGTACATTCTACCAGGGTTTCCATGAGCTATTAAACTGAGACATAGTTCGGTAATTTCTAACAAATGATTTAGTCAATCCAGTCAGTTTTAGATTAGAGGTTTTTCAGTTGTAGGGAGATTTCCCATTTGTGATTAGCTTGTACATATCTAGGTAACTTAAACTCAAGCCCAACGTTTATTCATCCAATTTCACACATTCAGGAAATGTGTGGAAGTTTATCAACAAGGGCTGAACAGACAAATAGGACAAAGCACAAGCCACCAGAAGGACAAACAGGACATTATTTCACCCAAGAGTATTTTAGAATGGGATCTGATACATTTCATTTCAATGGATTGTGATGAGTTGGTCAATTACTAGAGGTGAATATCCAGGGCAGCCACCATATCATAAACCATCCTCCATACAACAGGACATCCTCATAAAGGAAGCCATTACTTCCAGAGACAAGCGAGGGGTCAGAAAGAGGATTGTTGACCACATGTGCCACAAAATAATATCTCTCAGACTCTCAGAGGGAAGAGGAGCTCCTCTGATTTCCTGGTGGGTTCACTCAGAACAGAGGTTCTGCAGCCACAGGAGAGAGAGACTCTGTCAGCTCCCATGCTGTGAAATTAAAGAATACAAGCTTGGGAAACTATTTTGTCATTTTTTTTTCTTTTTTTACAAATGTTGTTTCTAAAATCTTTAGTAAAGAGAATCAAACTGTGAATAAGTTGTCTAAACCACAATAGACTATTCTTATTAAGACCTGGGGGAAAAAGATACATCAAAAAAACGAGGCAAGTCTACTGTTTTAAACCATTTCTATTTTCAAAAATGTCTATTTACCCTTTCACTAAATGAAAAACAGCATTTCACTCCCATTCATGAATAATAATAACTCAATATTAACTGATGCAAATTGATTAATGAAATTTGGGTGAAACAAAGAAGAAATATGCTTTATTATTTTATTACTTCGATTTAGAGACCCCCAAAACAAAAAAGAATACCTACAAAAATAATAGATAATGTCACAGACACTAGCCTAAAGACTTTCTTTGCCTCATCAAGGGATGAACTGTTTTGGAGAAGGGGAAAACTCCTGAAGCATTTGTTTCACAAATTATTATACATTCCAAATTATACAATACAATTATTCACAAATAGGCACGCTTATCACTCCACCAATAGAAAGGGTCAGACATCCGGTCTATATTTGTTCAAATAAAAGCACATATGCATGATACTTAAATACTTTAATTAGCTTGTGAAAGATCATGTTTAATTTTTCAGTACCTATAGGCTACTGCGATCTATCTTGCTGATCTAGACAACAGGACAAAGGCACATTTAAGTTTCCTTTATATATAGATTTGTTCATTTTAGGTTCAAAAGTGCATATTTCTGACGCTTTTATAATAAGGTCATAACAATCACAAGCTCCTGTTGCTGTATATTCCTGGCCTGATGGAGCCCCCAAACACACCTCTTTGACTATTGGCTGCTTGACGTTGCTAGGAAACTGTCAATGTACTTTAGTTTGTTCAATCATTGCATCACTAACCATGGCTAATGTGATACCACTAAACCCATAAGGCTATAACAAAATAAAAACCCATTGTTATGGACGTTTTCACAAACCGATTGATAGAATATTTCATGTGCACACAATACCTTGGGGCACAAGGACTTTAGATTATTACCATAGAAACATGCACACTGTGATAGAGAACAGTGTTACCATAGAAACATGCACACAGAGCTACAGACAAGTGTTACCATAGAAACATGCACACAGAGATACAGACCAGTGTTACCATAGAAACATGCACACCGCAATAGAGAACAGTGTTACCATAGAAACATTCATGCTGAGATGGAGAACAGTGTTAACAAAGCCTACTGACGAAGTCAACACATTGTTTAACATATTTCTTTATTAACTACAAAGATATTCTGTATTTACACATAAAAAAAAAGAACAAAAACCTGTATGGACAGCACTGTGTTATTAAGACATCAATGTGTCTGAACATTAATCCATGGTCAAACAATGACATTTATGATCCAAACCCCTGAAATAAATATGAACTATGACATCTTCTCAAATCCTAGCCAATCACAAGTTCTAACTGGCGTCTGGGGATTTCCACACAAACTAAGGTTTTTCCCAATCATTGTTAGGAAGTTTGTCAAACAATAATTTCCTTCTAGGAAACATTATTTTTGTCAAAATGTATATAGAAAAGTAAATATAGTTAATAAAGGAGGATAGGACAAATGAAGAATCACATCATTGGTTGAGCCTTTAATCCAATGGAACTAAAATAAACGTCTTAAATATCCTTTAAAAGTTAACCATACCATAAATATATATTTTGATCAATATAGGTAATATCTATAAACTTAACATATTAAGGATGATTCAAAACCAGTCTTTCTTCTTGTTCATGTTTCTGAAATTCAGGAATTATGTATCTGAACTTAATCATGACAATAGAACACTATTAAACACTATGCACAAAAATGTTAATCATAAAAAACATTTCTCAACATTACCCTTAATGACCACTAGAGGGAGGCCTTCTATCACCATAGGACCCAGGCTGTCGTTTTACTGGACATTTGATCATCCACATGGACATAAAACAAATGAAGCTCTAAAGTTTAAATAAAGAATAAAAAAACTGGTACAAAAATGTTGGTCCCCTTTCAAAATACAGTAGTTTAGAGGAAACATATCAATAAATATTTATTATAAACAAAAGTTCTCAGGTTTAACAGAGTAGGAAACATCAATAGAAAGTATTGACTATAGGATGACAGAGAAACGGCATCCGTACTGTATATATCAGTCTCTTTGGACGACCATTTCTCCGGGATTTTTATTTTGTGCCGTAAATCCAACTGCTTTTTCCACCAATCAGAAGGCACTTCTCTTAGACCCTTGGTCAGAAACGCTCCCCCTCAGCAGGCAGGGCTGTTCGTCACCATGACAACCTTGTGTGTGATTGTCTCAGGCTCCAAACAGAGGGAAGGTGAGGCGTCACCTGACGGGACTTACAGAGAGGCCCAGGTGGGAACAGGGGCGGGGCCTGCATTGGCTTTTACCTGCGGGGTACCTGACACCTGAGGAGGGAAGCAAAAATCACTGTGATGTGGGAATGACACTCTGTTTACCACCATGCTGCTCTGTACCTGTCACAGTCTTTGACTCTCTGTGATGTGGGAATGATACTCTGTTTACCACCATGCTGCTCTGTACCTGTCACAGTCTTTGACTCTCTGTGATGTGGGAATGACACTCTGTTTACCACCATGCTGCTCTGTACCTGTCACAGTCTTTGACTCTGTGTCTCTCCTTCCTCTTCCTCCCTCGTCCTTTCTGTCTGCGCCTGCATAATGGAAGAGAAAACCAGACGATGGCCTCAGACACTGAAATGTTTCAGATGAGATGAGATTAGAGCCATCCTGAGAGCAATGTTTGTTTACATCTATTTGCTTACCGTTCACTTTTTGCAACAGCCTTCCTGACTCTGAGAAGGAAACACTCACATAAATATTTTGCAATAATAATTTTACAGAAAATGTAATATTTAAATGAAAAGTACAATGTTTGAGTAACGTAATAGTGGAGAGGATGTTTTTTTTGTCTTACCTACATTCACAAGTCTGGTGCTCCACAAAGGACATCTCCACATAGTCCTGGCCCTGCTCTGCTGGCCGGATCTTCAAAAGCTGGGAGTAGAAAACAGTCTAATTTATTTCATAACAAAATGTATTTAGGGGAATCTCTATGCTTTAAAAGCCTTGTCAGCAGGCTGGGAACAGCCTGGGTGCTTCTTTTAACCCCCAACCAATAGAACGCCCCCATTCCTTCCTGTGGGTTGGATTGGTGCTGCCCTAATAACCAGGAAGCAGCAGCACTGTGTTAGGATGGCTTTGTGTCGGGGCCTACCTGAATGGTGACGTTTGACGTGTGTGTGGGAAAGCACTCCAGGTTCTCGTCACCACAGCAACCAGAGCAGCGTACCAGCGGCACACAGGAGGGGCTGTAGATGTGCTCCGTCTCCCCCGGATACTCCTGCACCACCTCCACCAGCTGCTCCATGCTCCGGCAGAAGCTCCGCCCCCACACCTCCTGGAACAGCATCACTGAGAGGGGAGAGAGGAGACAGGCCCACGCAGCTGTCAATCAATGGTGTTGAAGTGGGATGTTTTTATTTTGTTTTTGTGTGAAGAGAGCTATGGTATGGTTTATGGTATAGGCTCAATGTGGAGTCCCTTGTGGTTTGTATCAAAGTGTTGATTCGTTTATAAAGTGTAGAGTGGTTTGCATCAAAGTGTTGATTAGTTTATGAAGTGTAGAGGGGTTTATATCAAAGTGTTGATTAGTTTATAAAGTGTTGATTAGTTTATAAAGTGTAGAGTGGTTTATATCAAAGTGCTGATTAGTTTATAAAGTGTAGAGGGGTTCATATCAAAGTGTTGATTAGTTTATAAAGTGAGGAGAGGTTTGTATCAAAGTGTTGATTAGTTTACAAAGTGTGGAGGGGTTTATATCAAAGTGTTGATTAATTTATAAAGTGTTGATTAGTTTATAAAGTGTTGATTAGTTTATAAAGTGTAGAGTGGTTTATATCAAAGTGTTGATTAGTTTATAAAGTGTGGAGGGGTTTATATCAAAGTGTTGATTAGTTTATAAAGTGTTGATTCGTTTATAAAGTGTAGAGGGGTTTGTATCAAAGTGTTGATTAGTTTATAAAGTGTGGAGTGGTTTATATCAAAGTGTTGATTAGTTTATAAAGTGCTGATTAGTTTATAAAGTGTGGAGTGGTTTATATCAAAGTGTTGATTAGTTTATGAAGTGTAGAGGGGTTTATATCAAAGTGTTGATTAGTTTATAAAGTGTTGATTAGTTTATAAAGTGTAGAGTGGTTTATATCAAAGTGCTGATTAGTTTATAAAGTGTAGAGGGGTTCATATCAAAGTGTTGATTAGTTTATAAAGTGAGGAGAGGTTTGTATCAAAGTGTTGATTAGTTTACAAAGTGTGGAGGGGTTTATATCAAAGTGTTGATTAATTTATAAAGTGTTGATTAGTTTATAAAGTGTTGATTAGTTTATAAAGTGTAGAGTGGTTTATATCAAAGTGTTGATTAGTTTATAAAGTGTGGAGGGGTTTATATCAAAGTGTTGATTAGTTTATAAAGTGTTGATTCGTTTATAAAGTGTAGAGGGGTTTGTATCAAAGTGTTGATTAGTTTATAAAGTGTGGAGTGGTTTATATCAAAGTGTTGATTAGTTTATAAAGTGCTGATTAGTTTATAAAGTGTGGAGTGGTTTATATCAAAGTGTTGATTAGTTTATAAAGTGTTGATTAGTTTATAAAGTGTAGAGGGGTTTGTATCAAAGTGTTGATCAGTTTATAAAGTGTAGAGTGGTTTAAATCAAAGTGTTGATCAGTTTGAAGACTTAGATGACTGTTTTTAAATCTTCTCACCTTCAGACGTGCTGTTTGGGCTGGACGGCTGTGTGTTCTGAAAACAAAAACGAGTTGCAGTCATCTACGCATTCAACGCTGGTAAAAATGACAGACATTTCCAACATTGTTCCAAAGCAGGACTTGAGAGCAGCATTAGCAATACAATCTGAAGGGCACATGAAGGAAGGATGTGTCAGACAGAGACGGAGGGGCAAGGTTAAGGGTCAAGGGGATCTGGTTCAGTTCCTTTGAACAGAGCCGACCAACAGCTCAGCCCAGTAAACCGTCACATTCCAAAGTGACGTAACAGCGGCCTCTAGTGGCAGCAGTTAGAATTCCCTGTGCTAAAGATGGAACCAGTCTATTTATTCTTCCTACAGTGGAAAAGCTGCTTTGATGGGCAGCAGGTCCATGGTGTCTTAGATTTCACATTCCACTCAGCGCCCAGTGCTTTGGGTTCACAATCTGTTTCCTGTCTTTACTTTTCCCCTCCCAGTCTCCTCCTGGGCCAATCAGCACGTGATACACCCCAGCAGCTGAAGAGGTACTAGTTAGCAACCGTTACCTCCATCTGTCACCGTCTCCATGGTGCCGAGTTTCACGGACTGCCATGGTGATGACAGATGCCTAATGGCTGATGGACTGACTGACAAACTGACTGACAGACATCCTGTACCTGCCTGTGCAGGCTGGCTGTAGCCACCTTCCCTCTTCCCCTAACAGCCTGGTCCAGGGTTAGGATCAGAGGTTAGGAGGAGGACATTAGATGGAGCTATTTCTGGAGAAGGTCTCTAAAGGTCAGAGCGGCACATCCGGCCTTTAAAACAACCAGCCAGCATACCACACACACACACACACACACACACACACACACACACACACACACACACACACACACACACACACACACACACACACACACACACAGCGGTGTGGGGGAGGACTGGGTGGTTTTGTTGTGGGTGAGTCTGGCACCTTCTGTGGCTGTGAGGGAAGGGAGAGCTGGCCTCAGAAAGTTGGCCGGTTAACCGTCTGCATGAAGTGGCTCACGTAGCTTCTATTACTCAAAGTGTGAACTATAG
>CM030181.1:348374-358374 GCA_017639675.1 Aplochiton taeniatus | reverse complement strand
GGGATTGATCACTGAGCGGAGCTGCCAAGTTTACTGAGAAATCCTCCCCTGGCTGCTGTAGGAAAGAGCGTGCCTCTGCTCCAGAACGGTAAAGACACAAAGGAACAGCGTTTAAGACTGATCTGGTGGTTTAGCTGATACAGCAAAGATGGCTCCTATAGCACATATAGGCAGGTAGGGGAGGGTAGATAACTCTACATTTAACCTGAGAGAAAACAGTGAAGGTGTAGAGTGCCAAACATCTGGCAGAGGTCTCTGTGATAGGAGGTTCCTCTAGAGCAGCCAAGCCTCCTGATGGTTACAGCAGACTCTGTGGTGAGCCCCAGACCAGAGCAACTTCATCGGATACGCGCCAGAGAACTCCTGTTTTCACTGTGGAGGTTAGGGGCTGATTAGGGGGATTACTGGGGAGTGACCCGGCAAACTGCACCCCCTCTTCCAAGAGGAGGGGTTGAATGGTTCTCCTGGCCCTGCTTCTGATGACACAGCCAGCTTCCAATGCTCCAGTGGGGCACCCTAACCCTAACACACACACACACACACACACACACACACACACACACACACCTAGCTGGGGCTACACCAGCCTCCCTTTGCTCCATGTAGCCTTAGGTGATGATGACTGGTTCCTGGCTTTAGGATTCCACACACAAACACAACCCCCTCTACTACACACACACACACACACACACACACACACACACACACACACACACACACACACACACACACACACACACACACACCATTATCAATGTCTCACTGCAGGTATTTCCTTACAAAGAAAAGCCTGACACCTGAGAAGTCAAGGCAGCTGCAGGGAGAGGTGTTCTCTGAACTCTCCTCCTGCTTCCTTACTGCAGCCAGTTGGATTACACTGGGGCCATAACCTCAACACCACGGCAAACACACTCCAGAGAATACACTGCCATATCATAAGACCATCCATACCTAGAGACATGATAATGACCATCCATACCTAAACACATAAGAGAGACCATCCATACCTAGAGACATGATAATGACCATCCATACCTAAACACATAAGAGAGACCATCCATACCTAGAGACATGATAATGACCATCCGTACCTAAACACATAAGAGAGACCATCCATACCTAGAGACATGATAATGACCATCCGTACCTAAACACATAAGAGAGACCATCCATACCTAGAGACATGATAATGACCATCCGTACCTAAACACATAAGAGAGACCATCCATACCTAGAGACATGATAATGACCATCCGTACCTAAACACATAAGAGAGACCATCCATATCAATGCTGTGTGGAAGACTGACGCTGCTGGTTTCAAAGGACCCCAAAGGGACACAAGCTTAGAACAAAATGCAGAGTGCATAGGCGCAAATGAAAGAGAGGCTTCTTAATTAGGGTGTTATATTTCAATACTAATTTTTGTTACATTAACAAAGATAAGCACAGAAAAAAACAATTCAGGTAAATCGATGCCATAATATCTTAAGTTATGAAAGGAGGCGGCCACTGTGGTAATCGGCAGTAGTACCCAATCTTACCTGGACAGGTATAAGCTTAAGTTGAAGTACAGCAGCGATCTGGAATACAAACGAGAGCTTCATGTCCAAGGGTTGCCAGTAGAATTACTGGCTCGCACTTCTCGTAAATGCCACTTGCACCAAAATCCAATAAAGTGGAAGAGGATTGATGTTGACGGTTCAGAGTAGAGGAATCCACCATCCGATGTTCACTCAGTGACGGCGCGACAATGAGCACATAGTCACGTAGCTCATGTCAAGTGTAACCTGATAGACAGTTCCAGCTAATGAGACATTTTACTAAACTCGGTCATTCTGCAAAAAATAAACAGGTTTCCAATATCCAAGCAAAAAAATAAAAACGTTCAAGCTGTAGGCAACAAAAAGATGTCCACAAAATTAGTCAAACCTTGGCATTTAACATCCGAAATATATGAATAAAGTTTTCTTAAGTTTACCAGCCTAACCGTGTCAATCGCCAGTAAGCGAGTGGCGGTGCTTTTCTCCGTGCTATCCACCGGTAAAATGACCTCCTCGACACTAATTGTTTCTCACTACAACTGCACATGTTGCGCTAAAATCCCCTCCTTCCTCCTCGACTCCCCTCCCCGCACAGCGTTCTCTGGCCGCTGGAACCAAACCACCTCGCGAACCACATCTCAACCATCCTCTCGCACTAAGGTGAGAAATGTCATTTTCATATTTTAGCTAAACTGATAAAAGTAAAAGCCAAGGTGTGTTTCTTAACATACGGGTCTATTTTTTATAAATAAGATTAATGGTAAATCTATAAATCTATTCCATTGCAATGTGGCGTGTGTAATATTAAAAATCGAATTCAAATTAATTTCCATATGGTTACATTTACAGTTATTTGTATTTAGTAAGATTTTCTCCAATGAGGACTTTTCAAAGTTCAGTTTTATGGCTTATGAATAGTCTCCTCCAACGTCTCTATTTCACCATGACAGCTCCCATTAAGAGCAGAGGATCTACACTAGAAGCCCTTTGAGCAAGGTAAACATTTATAGTAGTCTGTCTTTGGCTGGGGCTTGTGCTGTAACTACCCCACCCTAGCTAGCGCCTGGCAGAGAGAGGCCGCTTTAGCTAGGCTTTGTGGAGGAGAACACAGCAGGAGTTTCCCAGGAGTGGACACACACACACACACACACACACACACACACACACACACACAGATAGATAGACACACACACGCACACACACACACACACACACACACACACACAGACAAACAGTTGATCGTCAGTGAGGAAGAGGCTCCTGTGTTTGCAGTAGCTCAGGAATGCAAGGCTTCTTTCTCCACAGCTTACTTTCTCACATTCCTCGACGATGGCTGAGTGATCTGGGTGTAGGGCTAGTGTGATGTTACTCACACTTAGGACGGAGGTGTTTCTAAACAGAGACCCTCCAGCCCCCTCCAGCTCAGCACAGGACCTGGACAGCCACTAAAGATTACTCCACCAGGAGAGCGCAACACAAGACACAGACAGAAAACATTGAGTTAGTTTAGATCTCTGAAAGGTGAAGGAAGGAGGTCATCATGTCTGGAGCCCGTCCCCTCCCTGTAAGGGCTAGTTATGTCTGGAGCTCCACCAAAGCTACTATAGAATAGTGAACATTTCCAACTCTCACTTCAGCTAACATCTTTAGAGGGAACAACCACGGACCAATCACATGTTCACCAGCCTGACAGACGCCATCAAGCTGTATAAGGCAGAGGACCGAAATTCATATCGAAATGTAAAGGATGTATTTCTGTTGAAATGCAGCCAACCGGACAAGGTTCCGTCTTGACCCCCCCCCTCCCCACCCCTCACACTACGCTACAAACTAGCTCTCTGTGTCAAAAGTTTCAACTCTTTGCTCACTGTCATATCCATCTTTATCTGTAGTTGTATAAATATCCTCCCTGCATTCCCAGATGTTCTACAGGACAGGCTAGGTCTCCAGAGTCTTACTGTATAGTAACCCAATAAGCCTTGGAAGTCCCCAGCCATAATCTGTACAGCAGACAGATAGATCCCTTCTGGTTCATAACTTACACAGATAGCTGTCACACTCACAGCTAACTATTTAAAGTCACAATTATCGCAAACAAAACTGAATTCTGATAATTTGACTGATGGTTATAGGAACAGAAGATATGTCCTGCCATACTTTAACTATTGTACAATTCTGCATGTTGGTTAGAAGTTATTTTGGAAAGAGCAAGGGAACAGAAAGAGACAGGCCTTCAACCAACAATAGACATCCTTGCTACCATAACAACCAGCACTGTGACCTGTTTGTTCAGCCCTTGGCGGACCTCGGATCAGCAGCACTGTGACCTGTTTGTTCAGAGCACAGAGAGCTGACCTGGGATCAGCAGCACTGTGACCTGTTTGTTCAGAGCACAGAGAGCTGACCTGGGATCAGCAGCACTGTGACCTGTTTGTACAGAGCACAGAGAGCTGACCTGGGATCAGCAGCACTGTGACCTGTTTGTTCAGAGCACAGAGAGCTGACCTGGGATCAGCAGCACTGTGACCTGTTTGTTCAGAGCACAGAGAGCTGACCTGGGATCAGCAGCACTGTGACCTGTTTTTACAGAGCACAGAGAGAGAGCCCCAGGGACTGACCTTGGATCAGGGTCTGTTTTTAAAGGTGGTCTGCTCTCATGGACAGTAATTAGCTCACAGAATATGTTTGCAGACAAGACAAGCTAGGCTGGTAAAAGGAAGTGTTTTAGGATTCTGCCCCTTCACCCCGAGGAGACAGCGCCCTAATCAGAGGATGAACATGGTGAGACCTCCCACCAGGGGGCTCGCGGTTGCTAGGGGCGATGGGGGCCACAGTTCTCCCACTCCCCCTTTGTGCTCCTGGCCCTTGTTCTGCCACTCTGCAGAGTAAAAGGGGACCAGATGAACACCATTAATGATGTCCATCTATCATAGTCGAGGTAGCCGGGGGTTAGGAGAGGGAGAGGGGGGACCAGGGCCTCTTGCAGCCTAACCCTAGCCCCTTCACAGGCCTGCTCCTTATAGGGCCACATGGTTACTACATACAGTATCACTCCTGGCTTTGCAATGGATTCAATCACACACAAAAAGCAATAGGGGACTGACATATTTCCATGCATTTGGAAACACATATTATTGTTTGAACGGACAAAAATGACAATGAGTGAACTTATGATGTCTTAATGAATGAAACGATGTGGGCTATAACAGGGTGTGACATCATCTAAGACTGAAAGGCCTGACTTCCAGGAATCCTAATACTGTTAATTCTCCTCCGCATCAATAAACAGACAACGCACTTCACCTGTGGTGTGCGGAGGGAAATGTTTCAGGGTAAAAACAACCTTGTTGTTAGCTATAATAGCGGTGATACCACACCACGCTCCCTCCTTTCCCCAGCTGTCAGATCCTGTTTGGACCTTGGTGCCCTCCCGTCTGGCCAGACACACGGACTAGTCAAGTCTACGAGGCTGTCAGGTGGCTTCCTGTTTTCAGAGGCGCGTCTTGTGGAAGCATCGGGGCATTGTTCTCTGTGACGTCCAGCCCCACACTGCAGCTCAGCTGCTAGGAAGTGCCTGTTGTTAAAAGGTGTTTAACGGCATCATATCCTCAACAACAGAGAGCATTGGTTTAGAAGCTTTGACCAGATGGTTATGGAAGCACAAGTTACTTTATTCTTATTTGGAGAACAATACCTTTGTTCACCCTGGTGAATAATGTTAAGCTAAGTGCTAAGGCTTATGAATAATGCTAAGCTAAGAGCTAAAGCTTATGAATAATGCTAGCTAACAGCTAAGGCATATGAATAACATTATGCTAAGCTAAGAGCTAAGGCTTATGAATAACACTATGCTAAGCGTTTAGGCTTATGAATAACCCTATACTTAGAGCTAAGGCTTATGAATAACACTGCTAAGCTAAGAGCCAAGGCTTATGAATAATGCTAAGCTAAGAGCTAAGGCTTATAAATAACACTATGCTAAGCTAAGAGCTAAGGCTTATGAATAACACTGTGCTAAGCTAAGAGCCACGGCTTATGAGTAATGCTAAACTAAGAGCTAAGGCTTATAAATAACACTATGCTAAGCTAAGAGCTAAAGCTTATGCTGGTCAGAAAGTTGTGTAATATAATTCTACTTAGAGGGACTAGAATATCTGGTTTCTCTGCAGAGGACCAGAGGACCAGAGGACGGACCGGGGGACCAGAGGACCAGCTTGATTCTTCCCAGTCAAACCACCAACACCCTCTGGATGGACACTGAACACATGGACTAGCTCAATCCAGCTCAGTTTAAACAGCAGCACTGGTAGTTCTGCACTACCACAACCATAACTTATACATCAACTTATGCTGCTAACCTAACTTATACATACTACAAACAAACTTACAGTAACATATGCTGCTACCCCTAGCAATACATTGTAGACTATACACTTCTGCATATATATATGCATATATATAATTGTATTGGCCATCTTTTAGCTTTAGTATATATGTCTTATCTGTGTTTGAATGTGCACTTTATATGTTTACCGCAAGAGTGTGGGAAACGTCTTTTCGATTCCTTTGTATGTCTCAACATGTGAAGAAATTGACAAGAAAGCTACTTTGAATGGAAGGGTGGAGGGGATAGGGGAAAAAAGTAGATGGAATTAAAATTTAAAAAATAAATTTATTAAATATTTTACATACATATACGTATGTTTGTGTAATTTTTCCATTTGTTTGTAATACATCTTGAACATAATATTTCAGCACTAATCATTCAGATTACACAATCGTCATGGATTGACCGAATTTAATGTCCTCCCAACTCTCCAACATAATACAAAAGCAATTTTTAGGATGCAAATAACTCGGAAAAGGAAGCAATTTATCTAAACTAACGTAAAGTCTATGAGCCTGTCCGCTGTGAGGGGCGCCCCTTAAATAGAGCCCCCCCCCCCCCGGCCATGGGGTCTCCCACAGCCACACCAGGAAGCCCTGTATTAGGAGTGAGTTATCAGCCTGCTGGGACAGCTGGGAGCTTTTTAAAGGAAGAGCTATTGGAGGAAACATGTGGGAGGAAGTCCCTGCTGGTTGTTCTACTGACGGGGAGGATATTCTGAAAACACCCCTAAGAGGTTCCAAGTGTGTCACTCAGGAGGTTCCATGGTGCTCCTTCAAACTGGGGACTCCACACCCAGAAACAAGAGGCTTCTAACATGGTTCCTAAGCTGTAGTACCAAACACTAAAGCAGCACTGTGAGTAGATAATATAGGTATAATATTAACAGGTGTGTGGTTCTGTGGTTAAAGATCTCTAGATAACGTTAGAGGTTAACAGGTGTGTGGTTCTGTGGTTAAAGATTTCTAGATAACGTTAGAGGTTAACAGGTGTGTGGTTCTGTGGTTAAAGATCTCTAGATAACGTTAGAGGTTAACAGGTGTGTGGTTCTGTGGTTAAAGCTCTCTTGCTTTCATTGGCTATCAGAGAGAATAATGGATGCAACTAGTATAATATAATATATATATATAATAATAGAGCGTGGAGAGGGATTGGCTCAGATATTAGAGTTGTTAAACTAGTGGAGAGTGATTGGCTCAGAGATTAGACTTATTATACTAGTGGAGAGTGATTGGCTCAGAGATTAGATTTATTATACTATAGAGAGTGATTGGCTCAGAGATTAGAGTTGTTAAACTAGTGGAGAGTGATTGGCTCAGAGATTAGACTTATTATACTTGTGGAGAGTGATTGGCTCAGAGATTAGAGTTGTTAAACTAGTGGAGAGTGATTGGCTCAGAGATTAGATTTATTATACTAGTGGAGAGTGATTGGCTCAGAGATTAGACTTATTATACTAGTGGAGAGTGATTGGCTCAGAGATTAGAGTTGTTAAACTAGTGGAGAGTGATTGGCTCAGAGATTAGAGTTATTATACTAGTGGAGAGTGATTGGGTCAGAGATTAAGGCACGTTTATGAGTCTGCTTGTTTTGGGGGGTTTTGAAAAGCCAAATGAGTTTATCCTGCCCAAAGGGCAGACTATAAGAGTTTTAAAGGTTCTCTCCAAATAACCGAATTAATAAAGACATAAATATAGATTTATCATATATGTAGACAGTATATACTGTCTGTATATATATATATATATATATATATATATATATATATATATATATACAGTGGGGCCAAAAAGTATTTAGTCAGACACTGATTGTGCAAGTTCTCCTACTTAGAAAGATGAGAGAGGTCTGTAATTTTCATCATATGTACACTTCAACTATGAGAGACAAAAATGAGAAAAAAAATCCAGGAAATCACATTGTAGGATTTTTAAAGAATTTATTTGTAAATTATGGTGGAAAATAAGTATTTGGTCACCCACAAATAAGCAAGATTTCTGGCTCTCACAGACCTGTAACTTCTTCTTGAAGAAGCTCTTCTGTCCTCCACTCGTTACCTGTATTCATGGAACCTGTTTGACCTCGTCATCTGTATAAAAGACACCTGTCCACAGCTTCAAACAGTCAGACTCCAAACTCAACCATGGCCAAGACCAAAGAGCTGTCGAAGGACACCAGGAAGAAAATTGTAGACCTGCACCAGGCTGGGAAGAGTGAATCTGCAATAGGCAAGCAGGTTGGTGTGAATAGATCAACTGTGGGAGCAATTGTAAGAAAATGGAAGACATACAAGACCATTGATAATCTCCCTCGATCTGGGGCCCCACGCAAGATCTCATCCCGTGGGGTCAAAATGATCATGAGAACGGTGAGCAAAATTCCCAGAACTACACGGAGGGACCTGATGAATGACCTGCAGAGAGCTGGGACCAAAGTAACAAAGGCTACCATCAGTAACACACTACGCCGAGAGGGACTCAAATCCTGCAGTGCCAGGCGTGTCCCCCTGCTTAAGCCAGTACGCCCGTCTGAAGTTTGCCAGAGAGCATATGGATGATCCAGAAGAGGATTGGGAGAATATCATGTGGTCAGATGAAACCAAAATAGAACTTTTTGGTAAAAACTCAACTCGTCGTGTTTGGAGGAAGGAGAATGCTGAGTTGCATCCCAAGAACACATACCTACTGTGAAGCATGGGGGTGGAAACATCATGCTTTGGGGCTGTTTTACTGCAAAGGGGACAGGACGACTGATCCGTGTTAAGGGAAGAATGAACGGGGCCCTGTATCGTGAGATTTTAAGCCAAAACCTCCTTCCATCAGAAGGAGAGCATTGAAGATGGAACGTGGCTGGGTCTTCCAGCATGACAATGATCCCAAACACACCGCTCGGGCAACGAAGGAGTGGCTCCGTAAAAAGCATTTCAAGGTCCTGGAGTGGCCTAGCCAGTCTCCAGACCTCAACCCCATAGAAAATTTGTGGAGGGAGTTGAAAGTCCGTGTTGCCCAGCGACAGCCCCAAAACATGACTGCTCTAGAGGAGATCTGCATTGGAGGAATGGGCCAAAATACCAGCTACAGTGTGTGCAAACCTGATGAAGACTTACAGGAAACGTTTGACCTCTGTCATTGCCAACAAAGGTTATGTTACAAAGTATTGAGTTGAACTTTTGTTATTGACCAAATACTTATTTTCCACCATCATTTACAAATAAATTCTTTAAAAATCCTACAATGTGATTTCCTGGATTTTTTTTCTCATTTTTGTCTCACATAGTTGAAGTGTACCTATGATGAAAATTACAGACCTCTCTCATCTTTCTAAGTAGGAGAACTTGCACAATCAGTGTCTGACTAAATACTTTTTGGCCCCACTGTATATATATATACATGTTAAAACTGTTGTTTCAATCTGAAGCTGTGTCTCAATTCAGGGACTGCATCCTTTGAAGGCCGAACAGAGCATTGTTAAGTTCCATTAGATAAGACAGTCTGGTCTACTGAGGGTTTCCTATGGGCGTCACCAGCTGTTCCCACCCTTAGTCTTGCGTCACAACGCTTGCATCCATTCATCACCGGCGTGCAACGAATCGTGGGATAGGTTAGGCCGCAAAGGAGCCAGCAGTTGCATCCTCCAAATTTGGGAAGAGAAGCCCACATTGTGACGTATTCGGTCTTCAAATGTGAGCTTCAAAGGATGCGGTCCCTGAATTGAGACACAAATTATATTTAAGTTTAAACACAGCAGGAACAGGCCCTTTAAGGTTCAGAACTACAATGAATTATATGATATAGTGTTATATTATTAATATAACAAACTTTTAAACTTCTCAGCTTCTTATTGTAGGCTCAACGTTCAGCGGGTCATCTAAGAACTGTCAGACCCCTGCTGTTCCCTCAAGGACTCCTGACTCAGATTGAAGAGAGTAAGGACTCAGGAGGAGAGACCAGGAGAAGGAGCAGTGAAGAGGAGGAGGGGAGAGAAGGAAGGGAGACAAGGATGAGGAGGAGGGAGGAGGAGGAGGAGTGGGGAGGAGGAGGGAGGAGGAGTGAGGAGATGGATGTGGAGGA
>CM030181.1:320874-340874 GCA_017639675.1 Aplochiton taeniatus | reverse complement strand
GAAAGATGGAGGAGGAAAGGAAGTGATATGAAAAACATCTATTCAGATTGTATGATAAAGAATGAGTTTGTGTAACAATACAATTACCCTAATGCTATTGGAGCTGTGTTGGGAATATTACAGGCCATTTGAGCCAAAGTTATTCATCAAATAATTAAATTCCAAGCAGCCTGCTTTATGACCCTGATGAGACACTGGCTGAGTATCAATGGCTGTTCTAGTCCTTTTAGCTCTAATCCATAGGTGTCAAACTCTGGCCCGCGGGCCAAATTTGGCCCGCGAGGTAATTATATTTGGCCCGCGAGACAATACCAAATTACTACTTTTAATTTAATAAATGAATGCCATTGATGTGTTTTTTCATTTGAAATTCGATTTTGCATGTCTCCACTATTAAATTATATATTGTATGGTAATAAGCGATGCTTGTTCTATATTCAATGTTAAAGCAAAACTTTTTTGGGTCCATATTAAAAGGTTAATTTGTTCAATGTTGGCCCACGACTTTGTTCAGGTTTTACATTTTGGCCCACTGGGTATTTGAGTTTGACACCCCTGCTCTAATCAGTCTCAGCTGATACTGGTTGTTCAGGGCGGCCCAGTATGAATGTACTCGTTACGCTAGTCTAACTCGCGTGTACAAACACTGACCTCTAGTGAACAATCCAGAGATTACCTCAATGAATTGGGATGACTCCTTGTCGAAGACAGGTATGTTCTTCCAGGCCCATAATCAAACCCCATGAACACCTGCTGTACATTCCTCTCTCTCTTCAGGTATGTTCTTCCAGGCCCATAATCAAACCCCATGAACACCTGCTGTACATTCCTCTCTCTCTTCAGGTGTGTTCTTCCAGGCCCATAATCAAACCCCATGAACACCTGCTGTACATTCCTCTCTCTCTTCAGGTATGTTCTTCCAGGCCCATAATCAAACCCCATGAACTCACAGCTGTAGCATTTTGGGAAAGATCCGAACGCTAATAGAAAATAGAAAAAAATGGAGCACAAAGTGCAAAGGCTTGAAGGGTAACCAATGCCCTAACAGACAAAGGCTTTAGCTGTTATATTCTGTTTGTCCACAAGGGGGCAGCATGGTTACAGCTGTAGAGAGGTGCTGTCTTTTTAGGAACCTTTTAAATGATTCTCATTTGAATGAAAGGGGAACATATTCCATATGAATGAGATTAAACGTATCTGCTTTCTGTGTAGGAAAAATAAATCTGAAGGGTATTGGTCACCGATATATTATCAGGGTTAAGGTTATAATATATAGACTATTATACTATATATACTATTATACTATATATAGACTATTATACTTTATATACTATTATACCATATATACTATTATACTATATATAGACTATAATACTTTATATACTATTATACTATATATACTATGATACTATATATATACTATTATACTATATATATACTATTATACTATATAGACTATTATACTATATATACTATTATACTATATATAGGCTATTATACTATATAGACTATTATACTATATATAGACTTATACTATGTAGACTATTATACTATATATACTATTATACTATATATACTATTATACTATATATATACTATTATACTATATAGACTATTATACTATATATAGACTATTATACTATATATATACTATTATACTATATAGACTATTATACTATATATAGACTATTATACTATATATACTATTATACTATATATAGACTATTATACTATATAGACTATTATTCTATATATAGACTATTATACTATATAGACTATTATACTATATATACTATTATACTATATATAGACTATTATACTATATATACTATTATACTTTATATACTATTATACTATATATACTATATATACTATATAGACTATTATACTATATATACTATTATACTATATATAGACTATTATACTATATATACTATTATACTATATAGACTATTATACTATATATACTATTATACTATATATAGACTATTATACTATATATAGACTTATACTATATATAGACTTATACTATATAGACTATTATACTATATATACTATTATACTATATATACTATTATACTATATATAGACTATTATACTATATATACTATTATACTATATATACTATTATACTATATATAGACTATTATACTATATATACTATTATACTATATATACTATTATACTATATATAGACTATTATACTATATATGCTATTCTTCTCACAAGCCTCATGTTGAAATGAAAAAGCAGTGTTTCAGTAAAGATCCCCGAGGGGTCACAATCATGACTCGCTAACCCTGGCTATAGGCTAACCCTAACCCTAACCCTGAGTATAGGCTAACCCTAACCCTAACCCTGGCTATAGGTTAACCCTAACCCTAACCCTGACTATAGCCTAACCCTAACCCTAACCCTGGCTATAGGCTAACCCTGACTATAGGCTAACCCTAACCGTGGCTATAGGCTAACCCTAACCCTAACCCTGGCTATAGGCTAACCCTAACCCTAACCCTGACTATAGGCTAACCCTAACCCTGGCTATAGGCTAACCCTAACCCTGACTATAGGCTCACCCTAACCCTAACCCTGGCTATAGGCTAACCCTAACCCTAACCCTAACCCTGACTATAGGCTAACCCTAACCCTAACCCTGGCTTTAGGCTAACTGTAACCCTAACCCTGACTATAGGCTAACCCTAACCCTAACCCTAACCCTGAGTATAGGCTAACCCTAACCCTAACCCTGGCTATAGGTTAACCCTAACCCTAACCCTGACTATAGCCTAACCCTAACCCTAACCCTGGCTATAGGCTAACCCTGACTATAGGCTAACCCTAACCGTGGCTATAGGCTAACCCTAACCCTAACCCTGGCTATAGGCTAACCCTAACCCTAACCCTGACTATAGGCTAACCCTAACCCTGGCTATAGGCTAACCCTAACCCTGACTATAGGCTCACCCTAACCCTAACCCTGGCTATAGGCTAACCCTAACCCTAACCCTAACCCTGACTATAGGCTAACCCTAACCCTAACCCTGGCTTTAGGCTAACTGTAACCCTAACCCTGACTATAGGCTAACCCTAACCCTAATCCCAACCCTGGCTTTAGACTAACCCTAACCCTAACCCTGACTATAGGCTGACCCTAACCCTAACCCTGACTATAGGCTAACCCTAACCCTGACTATAGACTAACCCTAACCCTGACTATAGACTAACCCTAACCCTGACTATAGGCTTCTGTCCGCTGTGTGTCTCAGACACAAACTTCACTTATTCTGCTGGTGATGCGGTTTCATGAGCTATGTATGTTTTGGCAGGACGCTTCAGGAGCCAAACTATGAAATGACGCAGGTCCATAAATAAATTCAACTGCTACCACATTTAACACGTCTCCCCAGCTGTTAAAACACACATCATATGTATCCTGCATGTCTAAAGCCATGCTAGACAGACAGAATGATGACAAGCATTAAGTTATGGATCTGCATATTATTAAATGCAGGACACTCAGACAGTAACTGGTTAAACATCTCTAAATGGCCATAACATCACCCCAGGTACTAATGGCCCAAAGAGAGAGAGAGAGAGAGAGAGAGAGAGAGAGAGAGAGAGAGAGAGAGAGGGAGAGAGAGAGAGAGAGAGAGAGTAGGGGGTGTGTGGGTGGAATGAGGATGGAGAGAGAGGGAGAAGATGTGATTACTATGAGTGGACAGCCAACATTAGCTGTCTGTGCGATCGCCCCCGACAACCATTCAAATCAGGGCAGTAGCAATAGTGTGTTATTAAGGTCCTCTACATGACATTGGTGTCATGTCGGTAATAATAATAATACATTTACAAACAGCAAACGTGGCAACTGACAATGACACCCAGCGTCTGGAGGCCTTAGAGATCTGAATGACATGTGCCATCTCTAATCTGTTGTCCACTGATGGAGAACACCTCACTGTCAGCTTCTTTCACTACATGTCTGCCTATAGCGTGCACACACTGAACGCCCTCGGGCTTAAAGTGTGTTTTGACATGAAGGAAATGGAAATGAGTTTCTTGGTGTGTTGGAGCAGGTCAGAAGCTGTCTGTGCGTAGCTCTTCTATTTTTAAAAGCCCAGTCTGGTCACTGCATGTTTTATTCATGCTTACGGAGACTGCCAGACTTTCAGATGAATTCTACCAATGGTTCTCTTCCAGAGGCAAGTCAACCTTTGGAGCTCAATGGAGGGGAGACAGGTTCTCTTACATAAGCAGCAGCTGACTCTGTTAGGGGATATGAATCACCAGCAAAGGACACGGTGGCGTTTCATCTGCAGTCCACCATGTAGGACGATATGACATCACTCCCAGTCCACCATGTAGGACGATATGACATCACTCCCAGTCCACCATGTAGGACGATATGACATCACTCCCAGTCCACCATGTAGGACGATATGACATCACTCCCAGCCATGCAGCCGCAGAGTCAACGAATGCTTGACAAGACATGTGACTGAAATGTACATTAGACAACTTCCTCTCTGAATCAGTAACTATGGTGA
Source organism: Aplochiton taeniatus (assembly GCA_017639675.1). Taxonomy (NCBI): domain Eukaryota; kingdom Metazoa; phylum Chordata; class Actinopteri; order Galaxiiformes; family Galaxiidae; genus Aplochiton; species Aplochiton taeniatus. The sequence goes on along the minus strand of CM030181.1, from coordinate 336,330 downwards.
TAGCAGTGGTTAAATCATGTTAAACCCTCTCTGAATCAGTAACTATGGTAATAGTAGTGGTTAAATCATGTTAAACCCTCTCTGAATCAGTAACTGTGGTGATAGTAGTGGTTAAATCATGTTAAACCCTCTCTGAATTAGTGACTATGGTGATAGCAGTGCTTAAATGTCACTGTTTAGGGTATGACCCCCTAACTCCTGTTCTGCTGGGTGATGTTCATACTGTCAGTCACTCCAATTAAAGCTTTCCATTGGCTTAGAGAGCAGCTCCCCCTCTCAAGGCTGACCTTCACCATCCTGAACAGCCTCCAGGCAGCCTCATCAAAGGACAAAAGACATTAGTGTTATCTTTAGTGCATATTGAATAATTATACAGGCAGTCTGAGGCTGCAGGCTCCGTCACAGATCTTTAAGGTGACTCTGAGCTCCTGGCGGGTGGGGTGGGGGTGGGGTGGGGGTGGGGCGTCTGCCTGGGGATTGGTCGATTTAAAGTCACATGGGACAGAAGTCTCCTGTCCTTCCTCTCCTGTGTAAAGGTCTGTTTGCTGCACACACACTTCCAAACACACTTTTCCCAGTGTAGACTTCCAAGGTAAATGTAGTTATTCACTATAAAATCTGGCATTTCTTGATCAAAGAACATTTCATCTTACTCAAATGTTATGTTTACTTAATTGTCCCAGAAAATCTAGAATTTTCTAATCATTATGTGTCAGTATTGTAGGAATGAATGCTGAATTGACTATTGACCCAAACCCTTTGATGATCCCAGTCTTTCTCTCTCTCCCCCTTATCAACACTACTCCACCAGTGCCATACAACCTGAAACCCTGATAACTTGCTATTATAATATAACCCTAATAACCTGTTATACTATTATTAATATATATCCCTAATAAGCCTAATAACCCTAATCCTTGCCATCAATACAGCGAGTCTCTCCATGACAATGCCAAAAGGAGTACACATTCTCCACACATTGAAAATCTATTTCACCCTAGATTGCTGGGGGCTTTGCCAGAAGGGAGGTGTATTGAACACCACTCTGAAATACTGCTGCTTGGGAGCCCTACAGTCAGCACTTTCCAGGCCTCCTCCATGTGGGGGATCCTCTCCCTGTCAGCCCTGACCTTCTGGCCCCGGCAAGCAGCTAGACTTAGGATGGTCTTTAACTCACTAGGTTTACTTCACAGTCTAAGAGCCCAGAAATGGCTGGGCGAGCAGCCTCATTGGTTCCTGTGCACAAGGTAAGGTGAGCGAGCAGCCTCATTGGTTCCTGTGAACAAGGTAAGGTGAGCGAGCAGCCTCATTGGTTCCTGTGCACACAGTAAGGTGAGCGAGCAGCCTCATTGGTTCCTGTGCACACAGTAAGGTGAGCGAGCAGCCTCATTGGTTCATGTGCACATGGTCAAGAATTTTTCCTTAAAGATAACATTTGAATTTCAAAAGCTTCAAGGTCATGTGATCCATAGACCCAAAACCAATATCAAAATACTCACTGGAGTATCCCATATAACGCACACCTTTTATTTTGTCTTAAATGTTATATTTATGGAAAAATAATATTATATAATATTATATATATATATAAAATATATATAATATAATATTGCAAATACTTCAAAAACAAAATAAAAGGTGTGCGTTATGTGGGACACCACACTGAGTATTTTTACATATTTTTTTGGATATATTTTCAACAAATTAACTTATATGCGTCAGTTGCCATATTCAACATATTTTTAAGTATATCTTTCAGTGTTTTGGTTAAGATGCTATTGAGATTTTAAAATACTGTCAATACTCACTTATTGACGGTCCCTAAATTACCCGTCTTAGCCTGGAGGCTGAATGTCCGTTGAATATCCAATGTGAAACTAACTCTACCACGGTACCTGTGGAAGTCATAACCTGTCCACAGGCGGGGTTTATCTTACGCTTGGAACTCCAATTTTAAAAACAACATTTTAAATCTTAAGTCAACCTGCTTCTATTTGTCTACCACCATAAATCTTTTCGCTAAAATAACTACAATCATCTATGACTTCAGGCCAAGAGAATCTTCTTAACAAGCCTTCTCTTTATTATGCCCGAGTTTGCCGTTTATAGGCCTAGCTCTAGTCTTCGAGGGATTCACTCATATAAAAATGTTTACACTTTTTATTGACATCGGATTCATTTTAATTTAAATGTTCTAAGCTGAATGGACTAAGGTTTTTTAGAACTCATACTCGCCACCTAACGTCGGATGTACAAAGCGCTTTAAGTTCAATAAAGTCCCCATGCGCGTTAGAGACATTGTTCGAACAGTGACATTCCTTCTCTCCAGTAGTCTTCTAGTGACGCTGCTCTCACCTCGCTCGCATGCATGGTGATCGCAGAACAACTGCATCCTTCTTTGGTCACTGTCCGTTTGGACTCATACAATGATCAGCTCGGAGTGTGTCAATGAGAGTGGAGAGCCGCCCGGTATTCAGCTGGAACCGCTGATAAGCACACACCTACCGGGGAAAATGCCAACGTCTGACAGCAGTAGCCACTGTCTTTTGGAGGACATCCGCCCCAAACTTACTGCCAACGGGCTGGGAGTCGGAGCTCGTGACATCGAGGACAGAATTCTGAAGATCACAGGTTACTACGGTTACTACCCCGGATATTCCAGTCATAAAAGTGAGTAGCCGTAACAAACACACTAAGTGGTCTGCAGTAAACGTTAGAGGAATCTAGCATCGGAATATGTTTCAGATGTGACTTCTCGAGTGGGACTTTTGCTCAGCTGTAATAAGGACATGGATGAGGCACGATATGTTGCAATCATGCAACGTGCATTCTCCAGTTTTCGTTTCATCTTTTTTGTGAGCCATATGTGACCTGGGAACCAGAACCTGGCCCTCTTGTGAATGCAGACGGGCCCTCAACCCTCCTTTGACACTCGTGTGTTTTTCATGCTCAGTTGTATTATTGTTATTATCAACTTTAATACGCTTTGTGTTGAGGTGGGTTCTTTGTCGAAAAATGTTACACATTCTGTATAATACCAAACAAAATATTTTCTTTTGTATTGTATTTTTTTTTTACTTTGAGTGGTCTGTGATTTTGGTTTTAGTGACGCAGTGCTGGAGGTGGTCTGTTGGTTCAGAGGGCTCTACCAAGCTGGGAGAGTGTGTAACAGCTAAGCTACACCTTGGTGACACTGGGAGAGTGTGTAGCAGCTAAGCTACACCTTGGTGACACTGGGAGAGTGTGTAGCAGCTAAGCTACACCTTTCTCCTCTGCTGGGATCACTATTGAACATTAAACAGTCACATGAGGGAGGGAGAGAGAGAGAGAGAGAGAGAGAGAGAGAGAGAGAGAGAGAGAGAGAGAGAGAGAGAGAGAGAGAGAGAGAGACAGAGAGAGTGTGGGTGAGAGAGGGAGAGAGGGAGAGTGAGAGGGAGAGAGAGAGAGAGAGAGAGAGGGGGAGAGAGGGAGAGGGAGAGGGAGAGGGAGAGAGAGAGAGAGAGAGGGAGAGAGGTGGGGGGTGGGAGGGGGTGGGGGGAGGGCTCAGGGCCATTATTTATAGGGCCCTACAAGATTCCATTTCTTGCATGCTGACATCGCATTCTTGGTGTGTGAAACCTGTCAGGATAGTTAATGATGTGTGTTCACACACACACACACACACACACACACACACACACACACACACACACACACACACACACACACACACAAACACACACACATACAGGTACAGTGTGTTAGATACACACACACACACACACACACACACACACGGGTAGAGCGTTGGAGGACGTTGTCCTTTATTAACACCATTAATCTGTTGAACAGCGAGCGGAGCCTCTGGGTGGCACTAACAGCCTCTGTGCTGCCTGGGCATCTTCAAAATGTCTTACTACTGTGTGTGTGTGTGTGTGTGTGTGTGTGTGTGTGTGTGTGTGTGTGTGTGTGTGTGTGTGTGTGTGTGTCTAATCACCAAGTTTGACTATGTTTACAGCTGTTCTCATCCAGTCCCATTCAGTCTGTCTACAAAGCTAATGTTTAGGTCCAGTCCTCACACAGAGCCACATCAACAGAATGCTAAATATAAGCAGCATGAATCTTAGTGCTTTTTAATGCCACCCATTATATAATGGAAATGTCACACATGGATACTGACATTAATGCAACACATGGTTGTTTTTGGGAAACAAAGACACAGCCCTATGTGGAGGGAGACAGAGGAGTGAAACAGACACAGCCCTATGTGGAGTGAGACAGGAGTGAGACAGAGACACAGCCCTATGTGGAGTGAGACAGGAGTGAGACAGACACAGCCCTATGTGGAGTGAGACAGGAGTGAGACAGAAACACAGCCCTATTTGGAGTGAGACAGGAGTGAGACAGACACAGCCCAACGTGGAGTGAGACAGAGATACAACCCTATGGAGTGAGACATAGGAGTGACACAGAGATACACCCCTATGGACTGAGACAGAGAGTCTTTAAGAAACCCTGTGAGTGAGACATAGAAGTGAGACAGAGATACAGCCCTATGGAGTGAGACAGAGGAGTGAGACAGAGATACAACCCTATGGACTGAGACAGAGACTCATTAAGAAACCCTGTGAGTGAGACATAGAAGTGAGACAAAGATACAGCCCTAAGGAGTGAGACAGAGGAATGAGACAGGTAGGAACGCATGCCTGGTGGAGAGGTAGGATCTGGCCAAGTTCAGAGATCATCATATGTTTAATATGATATTGATGTAGTGAGTCTAGATGTCATCATATGTTTAATATGATATTGATGTGGTGAGTCTAGATGTCATCATATGTTTAATATGATATTGATGTGGTGAGTCTAGATGTCATCATATGTTTAATATGATATTGATGTAGTGAGTCTAGATGTCATCATATGTTTAATATGATATTGATGTAGTGAGTCTAGATGTCATCATATGTTTAATATGATATTGATGTAGTGAGTCTAGATGTCATCATATGTTTAATATGATATTGATGTAGTGAGTCTAGATGTCATCATATGTTTAATATGATATTGATGTAGTGAGTCTAGATGTCATCATATGTTTAATATGATATTGATGTAGTGAGTCTAGATGTCATCATATGTTTAATATGATATTGATGTAGTGAGTCTAGATGTCATCATATGTTTAATATGATATTGATGTAGTGAGTCTAGATGTCATCATATGTTTAATATGATATTGATGTAGTGAGTCTAGATGTCATCATATGTTTAATATGATATTGATGTAGTGAGTCTAGATGTCATCATATGTTTAATATGATATTGATGTAGTGAGTCTAGATGTCATCATATGTTTAATATGATATTGATGTAGTGAGTCTAGATGTCATCATATGTTTAATATGATATTGATGTAGTGAGTCTAGATGTCATCATATGTTTAATATGATATTGATGTAGTGAGTCTAGATGTCATCATATGTTTAATATGATATTGATGTAGTGAGTCTAGATGTCATCATATGTTTAATATGATATTGATGTAGTGAGTCTAGATGTCATCATATGTTTAATATGATATTGATGTAGTGAGTCTAGATGTCATCATATGTTTAATATGATATTGATGTAGTGAGTCTAGATGTCATCATATGTTTAATATGATATTGATGTAGTGAGTCTAGATGTCATCATATGTTTAATATGATATTGATGTAGTGAGTCTAGATGTCATCATATGTTTAATATGATATTGATGTAGTGAGTCTAGATGTCATCATATGTTTAATATGATATTGATGTAGTGAGTCTAGATGTCATCATATGTTTAATATGATATTGATGTAGTGAGTCTAGATGTCATCATATGTTTAATATGATATTGATGTAGTGAGTCTAGATGTCATCATATGTTTAATATGATATTGATGTGGTGAGTCTAGATGTCATCATATGTTTAATATGATATTGATGTAGTGAGTCTAGATGTCATCATATGTTTAATATGATATTGATGGTGCTGACTGGCTGGCTGGCTGGCTGGCTGGCTGGCTGACTGAATGACTGACTGACTGGCTGACTGGCTGGCTGGCTGACTGGCTTTGGTTGTAGCACTCTTTCACATACTATGTCAACACTCGGTAGAGACCCTCTAATTAATCCAGCTGCTCATAAATGTGGTTTTCTTTCTGCTGCCATATATTCTCCTGTCCTAATAGGATTAAAGCAGAGATCTATTATAGGAGACAGGACTTCACCTTGAGATGACTGTCTGGATCTAAAATAGATGTCTCATGGACAGAACCCTGTCTAGATCTTAAAGGGATTCCTTATAGACACACTTACTATATTGATATTTATATTCCTTAAAGGGGTGACTGGTTAGATCCTAAAGGGATGTCTTATAGACAGACCCCTGTATATTTCTTAAAGGGATGACGGTTTAGATCTAAAAGGGATGTCTTATAGACAGACTCCTGTATATTTCTTAAAGGGATAACGGTTTAGATCTGAAAGAGAAGTCTTATATACAGACTCCTGTATATTTCTTAAAGGGCAGTGTTGAGAGATTCCTTTCAGCATGTTCAGTATTTCAGCCTCAGATTGAAATGCTGCTGCTGTCACCAGTGTGCTGAGCTCATTCTACTCAGTTCCCAGGCTTCTGTTGCCTTCATCTGTTCAATGCTGCTCTCTAGTGGTCATGAACGTTCACCGCAGCCTCTGACTACTGCTGCCTCTAGTGACAGACAAGTTGTTTTTTATTTGTCTTATGTCAGTATACAGTACAGTTGAAAATGTAAAAGTAGAACCTGCACACTGACTCAAAAGTGAGCAAATATCATGTGCAATGATGTGTTGTGCAACGTACAGGTGAGTAATGAATTAATATTAAATATTAAAAAAACTCCGTTATTCAATGTTCTTTCTGAGTGTGTGTCTGGGTTAGGCGGTGTTGTCATTGAGGGTGTGTGTGTGTGTGTGTGAGGGGGGGGGGGGTTAGGTGGTGTTGTCATTGAGGGTGTGTCTGTGTGTGTGTGTGTGTGGGGGGGTTAGGTGGTGTTGTCATTGATGGTGTGTGTGTGTGTGTGTGGGGGGGGTAGGTGGCGTTCTTATTGAGGGTGTGTGTGTGTGGGGGGGTTGTTAAGTGGTGTTCTTTTTGAGTATATGTGTGTGTCGGGGGGGGGGGGGGGGGTAGGTGGTGTTCTTATTCAGGGTGTGTGTGTTTGTGTGTGTGTGTGTGTGTGTGTGTGTGTGTGTGTGTGTGTTATTGAGGGTGTGGGTAGCCTGAGGGTAGAAGCTCCTCATGAGCACCTCAGTCCTGGCCTGGTGGACCCGCTGCCTTCTCCCTGACCCCTGACCCCTGACCCCAGCTGTTTAAAGGCTGTTGTTCTGGTGGACCCGCTGCCTTCTCCCTGACCCTTGACCCCTGACCCCAGCTGTTTAAAGGCTGTTGTTCTGGTGGACCCGCTGCCTTCTCCCTGACCCCTGACCCCTGACCCCAGCTGTTTAAAGGCTGTTGTTCTGGTGGCTTGGAGGGGAGTGAGAAGTTTTTTTTATTTATTACATTTTCATATTTCCTTTCTCACAGAATAAATACCAAGATAGATACTTGTAAGATACATTCAATTTAGTCTCCTTGTTCCATTTTAGCAACCAATATTTCTACTTGCACGTTTCCAAGTCTTTATATGATATGTCCTTCGATCTCTGTGGATTCCCAGCCTGTCACCTTCCCTGTGACCACCAGGGGGGGACCTCACCCAGTTCATTCATCTCAACTGTTTCACATACAGTTCAGGTGTTCAGAGTCTACATAGAACTTATGTAGAATGCTAATACATTTGAACAATCTCCTTTGGCAATATGAGGTGCTTTCTATTGCCAGGCACACAAAGACCACTGAAGAATATACCAAGATGGCTGATGTAGTTGCACCTGCGTGCACACACACACACACACACACACACACACACACATACACACACACACACACACACACACACACACACACACACAGAGAGACAGACATGAAGACAAAGAAGGCCCTGCTCAGATCTCAATGACAAAGCCCTGCCGTGCTGAGTTGCTATGGAGGGGTGAGTGTGTCGGCTGTCGCTGAATGTGGGAGCGTCTCCATTTGCATGTGTGTGTCTGGACGTTGGAGGGGGGGCTGTCAGGGAGGCTTCATTGTGTTGTTCGTGACCAGACCAGGCTATGATGGGCTAAGTTGTGTTAGGACCAAGCTAGAACCATTGGCTCTGACCTATATTTCAACAGCCATCAACCTGGTAACCTGGTAACCTGGTAACCTGGTAACCTGGTACTAGCATACTATCATCTCAAAAACATAGCAAGACTCAGAGGACTCCTGTCCCAACAAGACCCTAGAAAAACTCATTCATGTATTGATTCCCAGTAGGTGGGACTACTGTAATGGTCTTCATTCATTTATTACCAGTAGGTTAGACTACTGTAATGGTCTTCATTCATTTATTACCAGTAGGTTAGACTACTGTAATGGTCTTCATTCATTTATCACCAGTAGGTTAGACTACTGTAATGGTCTTCATTCATTTATTACCAGTAGGCTGGACTACTGTAATGGTCTTCTCTCAGGTCTTCCTAAAAAGCGCTTCGATGACTGCAGCTTGTTCAGAATGCTGCTCCTAGGCCAAAAATATGAACATATTACACCAATTCTCAGATCACTACACTGTCTGTCTGTGTGACAAAGAAGAGATTTTAAAATACTGTTACTCACCTACAAGTCAGTAAATAATTTTGGGCCAAAATACATGAATACCGATATGCTAACACAATATGAACCTGCTAGACCCCTCAGGTCATCATGAAAAGTTTTAGGCATTCCTAGAGTTAAAAATAAAAAAGGTGAAGCAGCCTGTCACTCTGTCTGTCTACTTGTCTGTCTGTCTGTCTGTGTCTGGTCCGGTCCAGTAGGGCTTAGCTACCTGTCTGTCTACCTGTCTGTCTGGTCCTGTCTACCTGTCTGTCTGGTCCTGTCCACCTGTCTGTCTGTCTGTCTGTCTGTCTGTCTGTCTGTCTGTCTGTCTGTCTGTCTGTCTGTCGGTCTGTCGGTCTGTCTGGTCCTGTCCAGTAATCCTGAGCTACCTGTCTGTCTGCCTGGCCCTGTCCAGTAGGGTTTAGCTACCTGTCTGTCTGTCTGTCTGTCTGTCTGTCTGTCTGTCTGTCTGTCTGTCTGGTCCTGTCTACCTGTCTGTCTGTCTGGTCCTGTCCAGTAGGGTTTAGCTACCTGTCTGTCTGTCTACCTGTCTGTCTGTCTGGTCCTGTCCAGTAGGGTTTAGCTAGCTGCTTCCAGATCAGCTGACTCTCCTCTCTGTCTTTCTGCCGGCTCCACTGATCAGCACTGCTATTTTTAACGTCTGGTCCCCCTACCTTACCTCCACACACACACACACACACACGCACACACGCACACACACATACCATCTCCTTCTCTGCTTACACTTGACCCCATCAGGTTGTACCATTTACGCACTTACTGACCCCCCCCCCCCCCTCTCTCTCTCTCTCTCTCTCTCTCTCTCTCTGTATAGAGTGTATTTGTATCCTTTCCCCAGCTGTATAGGCATTTAGGGCCCAGCCTAGGTGAGACCCCTCATATAGGGCTCCTTTCATTAGCACACAGACAATAGGACAGCACCTCTATGAATAATCTACTGCTCAAGGAGAGAGTGGGGGGGGGGGGGGGGGAGAAGAGAGAGAGAGAGAGAGAGAGAGAGAGAATAGGTAGGAGAAGGTGAGACGCAGAGAGAGAGAGAGAGAGACTATAAGGGAACAGTGAGTAATAGTGAAAAGGATGTATGTACAGGATGAGAGAGGGAATAGGAGAAAGTCAGAGAGAGAGAGAAGGTAAGTGAGAGAAAAAGAGGGAAAGAAATGGAGGGAAGCAGGAGGAGACGGAGGGAGGGGCAGTATAAGCCATCCCAGAATAATTAGCCAGGGCTGCTTAGTTACCTTCCAAACAAAGCTGCTGGTTGGTGGAGCCAGTGCAGGGGAGGAGGAGGAGAGGACAGAGAGGAGTTGAAGGCAGTGATTGCGCCGGTACACACTCACACTTGAAGTTCAGTCTCCCTTGGAGACAGTGTAGTGGAGATGCTGGCATGACCCAACGACTGAGACTCCTTACTAGGATACAGAGGAAACAGTAGAAACTCCTCCTCTCTACCATACAGAGGAGAGAGGAGAGGAGAGGAGAGGAGAGGAGAGAAGAGGAGAGAAGAGAGGAGAAGTAGGTGTAGGAGTTGTGGTTGGAGCAAGAAGTGGAGGAGGAGGAGTAAGAGGAAGAGGAGGAGGAAGACCGCTTTCTCAGGAAGCTGCTAAGGCTGCAGCCCAGACAACACTCTCTCTCTGTCCCACACACACACGGACACAGAAACACACACACACACACACACACACACACACACACACACACACAGCCACACATACACAGCCACACACGTAAACGGAGCCACACACACACAGCCACACACACACAGCCACACACACACACACACACGGAAACGGAGCCACACACACAGCATTGCAGAGGAGTGGTGTGTGGAGGATGAAGAAACATTCAGCCCGAGTGGCTCCTCTTAACTCCTACGGCAGCCAGGTCCTCACCTGCCCCATCTCTGAAGGTAACCTAGCTCACCTCCTCAAAGGAACTGGGATCACTCTGAAACACTGTCTGGTATATCAGGAGGGGGTGTGATCACTCTGAAACACTGTCTGTTATATCAGGAGGGGGTGTGATCACTCTGAAACACTGTCTGTTATATCAGGAGGGGGTGTGATCACTCTGAAACACTGTCTGTTATATCAGGAGGGGGTGTGATCACTCTGAAACACTGTCTGTTATATCAGGAGGGGGTGTGATCACTCTGAAACACTGTCTGTTATATCAGGAGGGGGTGTGATCACTCTGAAACACTGTCTGTTATATCAGGAGGGGGTGTGATCACTCTGAAACACTGTTTGGTATATCAGGAGGGGGTGTGATTACTCTGAAACAGTGCCTGTTATATCAGGAGGGGGTGTGATCACTCTGAAACACTGTCTGTTATATCAGGGGGTGTGATTACTCTGAAACACTGTCTGTTATATCAGGAGGTGGTGTGATTACTCTGAAACAGTGTCTGTTATATCAGGAGGGGGTGTGATTACTCTGAAACAGTGTCTGTTATATCAGGGGGTGTGATTACCAGAGCTGTAGTACTCGAGTCCGTTCTTGATCTCCTAGACAGCATTCAATGTTCTCGGTCTTGTCTCATACTCAGACCTACTTTGTCTTGGTCTTGACTAATCTCGGTCTTTGGGGTGTGATTACTCTGAAACAGTGTCTGTTATACCAGGATATGCTGTTGCAACACTATGGGCATATTGAGTGAATATTTAATTTCTTGCTGCAGCCATTCTTCTAAAAGGCCTTGTTTGCTTTTTCTGAGTGTTACTTTCTGAAAGGAAGCAACTTCCTAGGACCTGCTGCCTTGTCTTGTCACAGCTAGGGGGTGCTTTGCAGAGAGACTGTTTATTTGTGTGTGTGTGTGTGTGTGCGTGCGTGCGTGCGTGCGTGCGTGCGTGCGTGTGTGCGTGTGTGCATGTGTGTGTGTGTGTGATGTAGTTTGTGTTGTACTGTAAGCGTGTGACTTAGATAGCTTAGCTGGTTAGGGTTAGGGTTAGGATTAGGGTTAAGGCTAGGGTTAGGATTAAGGCCAGGGTTAAGGTCAGGCTTAGGGTTAGGGGTTAGGGTTAGGGCTAGAGTGTCAGGTTAGGGTTAGGGTAAGGGTACAGTTCGGGCTAGAGTGTAGGGTTAGGGTTAGGGTTAGGGCTAGAGTGTGGGGTCAGGATTAGGGTCAGGGTTAGGGTCAGGTGTTTTCTATCTATTATTTCTCTGGGCCTAGTAAGACAGTGGAGAAGTGCAGGGAGCAGTGACGATTTAGATCAGTTACATAACCATCCTCTAGCTTAGGGTGTTCTCATCAGGACCACTTGACTGTTTCCTGACTAATTAAGATGTGTGGGTATCAACATGTGGAGATGCCTCCAGGAGAACTGATGAGAGTGTGCTGTCACGGTAACAGCTGTGTAGTCTTGGTGATGAGGCGTGTGTCCCCTCCTCCATGCTCCCTGCTCCTCATCACATCAGGAGTATTACCTTTTATTATCTAGTACCTTTTATTATCTAGTACCTTTTATTATCTAGTACCTTTTATTATCTAGTACCTTTTATTATCTATTACCTTTTATTATGTAGTACCTTTTATTATCTAGTACCTTTTATTATCTAGTACCTTTTATTATCTAGTACCTTTTATTATCTATTACCTTTTATTATGTAGTACCTTTTATCATCTATTACCTTTTATTATCTATTACCTTTTATTATCTAGTACCTTTTATTATGTAGTACCTTTTATTATCTATTACCTTTTATTATCTATTACCTTTTATTATCTAGTACCTTTTATTATCTAGTACCTTTTATTATCTAGTACCTTTTATTATCTATTACCTTTTATTATCTAGTACCTTTTATTATCTATTACCTTTTATTATCTAGTACCTTTTATTATCTAGTAGCTTTTATTATCTAGTACCTTTCATCATCTTTTACCTTTTATTATCTAGTACCTTTTATTATCTATTACCTTTTATTATCTAGTACCTTTTATTATCTAGTACCTTTTATTATCTATTACCTTTAATTATCTAGTACCTTTTATTATCTATTACCTTTTATTATCTAGTACCTTTTATTATCTAGTACCTTTTATTATCTATTACCTTTTATTATCTAGTACCTTTTATCATCTATTACCTTTTATTATCTATTACCTTTTATTATCTATTACCTTTTATTATCTAGTACCTTTTATTATCTATTACCTTTTATTATCTAGTACCTTTTATTATCTAGTACCTTTTATTGTCTATTACCTTTTATTATCTAGTACCTTTTATCATCTATTACCTTTTATTATCTAGTACCTTTTATTATCTATTACCTTTTATTATCTAGTACCTTTTATTATCTAGTACCTTTTATTATCTAGTACCTTTTATTATCTATTACCTTTTATCATCTATTACCTTTTATCATCTATTACCTTTTATTATCTATTACCTTTTATTATCTAGTACCTTTTATTATCTAGTACCTTTTATCATCTTTTACCTTTAATTATCTATTACCTTTTATTTAACATTAATTTAACAGATTACTTTCAGTGTTACTGTGCCCCAGATGATAGTGTTACTGTGACCCAGATGATACAGTGTTCCTGTGACCCAGATGATAGTGTTACTGTGACCCAGATGATACAGTGTTCCTGTGACCCAGATGATAGTGTTAATGTGACCCAGATGATAGTGGTACTGTGACCCAGATGATAGTGTTACTGTGACCCAGATGATAGTGTTACTGTGACCCAGATGATACAGTGTTACTGTAACCCAGATGATACAGGGGACACAGTTCTGCATTGTCTTGTAGATGATTTGTGGTCTACTGCATGCATGACAGAAACACAGAAGTGCATTTACAAATGTCCCTTCTCTTCCATATTATTGGCTACACCTATTATGGGATGTTTGGTAACCGCCCTGACAAGGAAAGGACTTACTATGTTAAGGTGAGGAGAGTTACAGTATCTCTATGTTTAACTAAACCCTTCCTAACACCATCTCTGAAACTACGGAACAGTAATCGAGAGAGTTTAATTCTGTTCTTTTATTATATCATATTGGTTTGAATTGTATTCCCTGCTTGTTGTAATGGCGTTTGTCTCCGTGTGAATGCTGGGTGCACTCCTACTCTGAGTCAAACTCTGGGGGCTATGGGGGCTATGGGGGCACTCCTCTCCATTTATTGAATTCACTAGAGTCTCATCTCTCATTGGAATGTGTGCCTGACATCTATTTGATAAAATTTGTTTTGATTTGTGTTTAGCTGTGCGTGTGGGTTGGCTCAAGGCCAGCCATCCTAAACACACAGCTACCTCGCAGATTACCTCAGCACAGCCTCCCCTTGGGTTCACAATGGCATGACTATTCTTTTCTAAAATGGAAGACTATAGATCTATGTCAGAGTAATTCCCAGACATGTGTATGATTTTATTTCTCAGCATTTGATTTCTAGCACTCTTGTGGATGTGCTTTAACCATAACAATCAGGACGGAAATGGACAGTAATCCCCCAAAGAGTTTTTGGATATATTTATGTAAAGTAACGTAACAGTAATTGTTGTCAAAAGCAACAATATAAACATTACTGGTCCAGGACCAGGTAGCGTTTATAGAACAACATGACTTCTTATTGGACCAGGGAGAGTTTATAGAACAACATGACTTCTTATTGGACCAGGGAGAGTTTATAGAAGAACATGACTTCCTATTGGACCAGGGTGAGTTTATAGAACAACATGACTTCCTATTGGACCAGGGAGAGTTTATAGAACAACATGACTTCCTATTGGGCCAGGGAGAGTTTATAGAACAACATGATTTCCTATTGGACCAGGGAGAGTTTATAGAACAACATGACTTCCTATTGGACAAGGGAGAGTTTATAGAACAACATGACTTCCTATTGGTCCAGGGAGAGTGTGTGTCCATTTGCCTCCTTCTGATTGTGTAGCTTCTAAATCTGTAGACCTGGTTCTGGTTCAAGTTCTGGTTGTGTTTCTGGTCCTGGTTCTGGTTCTGGTTCTGAAGAAGATAAAAACTTCTGGTTCTGGTTCTGATCCTGGTTCTGGTTGTGGTTCTGGTTCTTGTTTTGTTTCTGGTTCTGGTTCTGGTTCTAGATGGTTCTGGTTCTTGATGGATCTGGTGCTGATGGTGCTGGTCTTTTCTTCCTATCTGGCTGTAACCAGATCTCACTGTGGAGGGAGCGAGCGCACAACACACACTCCCAGGAAATACCCCCCCCCCCCCACACACACACACACACACACACACACACACACACACACACACACTCCTTACACACACACACACACAAACTCCTTACACACACACACAACCTACACACGCTGACACATTACCCGCGTCACCCTTCGTATGCACTAGAGGAACACTATCACTGGCATCAATCCAACTCCCATCCTTCTTCCCTCCATCCAGTGCTGCAGTCACTGCACCATTTACACATCGCTGGAACGGCAAAATAAACGCTGGCTATTAGAAAGCCTAGTTCATAATCCTTCACATTTATTCCTTTACCGACGTCACTGTAGAATGTGTGTGTGTGTGTGTTTGTATATGTGTGTGTGTGTGTGTGTGTGTGTGTGTGTGTGTGTGTGTGTGTGTGTGTGTGTGTGTGTGTGTGTGTGTGTGTGTGTGTGTGTGGTGTTACTCTGTGGGTGTAGCACCTGCCTAGGATTGAACTCTTCCTCTGAAGGGGCCTTTGTCTCCTGATCTAATGTCCCAGTGATTCTGTCTCCTCTCTCAGGA
>CM030181.1:298374-318374 GCA_017639675.1 Aplochiton taeniatus | reverse complement strand
AAACCTAACCCTAGCATGCCATATGTCCTAGTTAACCCTAACCCTAGCATGCCGTATGTCCTAGTTAACCCTAACCCTAGCATGCTGTATGTCCTAGTTAACCCTAACCCTAGCATGCCGTATGTCCTAGTTAACCCTAACCCTAGCCCTAACCCTAGCATGCCATATGTCCCAGTTAACCCTAACCCTAGCATGCTGTATGTCCTAGTTAACCCTAACCCTAGCATGCCGTATGTCCTAGTTAACCCTAACCCTAGCCCTAACCCTAGCATGCCATATGTCCTAGTTAACCCTAACCCTAGCATGCCGTATGTCCTAGTTAACCCTAACCCTAGCCCTAACCCTAGCATGCCATATGTCCTAGTTAACCCTAACCCTAGCATGCCATATGTCCTAGTTAACCCTAACCCTAGCATGCCGTATGTCCTAGTTAACCCTAAACCTAGCATGCCGTATGTCCTAGTTAACCCTAACCCTAGCATGCCATATGTCCTAGTTAACCCTAACCCTAGCATGCCGTATGTCCTAGTTAACCCTAACCCTAGCATGCCATATGTCCTAGTTAACCCTAACATGCCGTATGTCCTAGTTAACCCTAACCCTAGCATGCCATATGTCCTAGTTAACCCTAAACCTAACCCTAGCATGCCGTATGTCCTAGTTAACCCTAAACCTAGCATGCCGTATGTCCGAGTGTATGTATGTGTGTGTGTGTGTGTGTGTGTGTGTGTGTGTGTGTGTGTGTGTGTGTGTGTGTGTGTGTGTGTGTACCACTAGATCTGCATTTAAAGGACATCACATATATTACATTAAAGCGTTATGGAAATCAATGCTAAGGGGGGGGGGGGGGATCCTTTGTTCTGGCTGTGGGACTCTTCTTCATATTCCCTCTTCCTCTCCACTGCCTCAGTTCAAGTTCTCCACATATTGGTAAAAACATGTTTGTTGAGCTTTAATACGATTCCCCATGATTATGTAGGTTTCTGATCATAGAATCAGTCCTGCAGAACAAAATTAACTTGAAAGTGTTTTTATTTAGTTTCAACTTCAAGCTGTTAATCCAAAACATCTTCTTCCCATGAGTCTCCTGTATCCACTCTCAATCCTCATTAGGAAAAGTGCATTACTGAACATCTGTTCTGCTCTATCCTTCTAATGGTTAGCGTTAGACTTCCAGCAGGCGGCTCTGAAAGGCGGGGTTCTGGTACTTGTAGTTCTAACCTGAGTGTCTGTGTATTCTTAACTAGGTGGTCAGGCTTCCAAAAGGCGATGTCCTGGTACTTGTAGTTTTAACCCCAGTGTCTCTGTGCGTGTGTCCCTCCCAGGAGAGGAGGGGTCCGAGTCTCGTCCTGACACCCCCGGCAGTGAGACCAGCGGAGACAGGACGTCTTACCAGACATGTGCCAACACCCTCCTCAAGGTGAGACCAGGCCTTACTCTAACCCCACCCCCTCAAGGTGAGACCAGGCCTAACTCTAACCCCACCCCTTCAAGGTGAGACCAGGCCTTACTCTAACCCCACCCCCTCAAGGTGAGACCAGGCCTAACTCTAACCCCACCTCCTCAAGGTGAGACCAGGCCTTACTCTAACCCCACCCCCTCATGGTGAGACCAGGCCTAACTCTAACCCCACCCCTTCAAGATGAGACCAGGCCTAACTCTAACCCCACCCCCTCATGGTGAGACCAGGCCTTACTCTAACCCCACCCCCTCATGGTGAGACCAGGCCTAACTCTAACCCCACCCCTTCAAGATGAGACCAGGCCTAACTCTAACCCCACCCCTTCAAGATGAGACCAGACCTAACCCTTAATATTACACATAATATGTTCTCTCCTCCTCTGGTTCTGTTTAATATGTTTAATATGTCCCCTCCTCTTGTGGTTCTGCCTAGGTTCTGGGCGGTCTCCTGGTGGTCCTTTGCGTGTCCTCTTCCTGGGTTGGTACCGCTCAGCTGGTGAAGCTCACCTTCCAGTCCTTTTCCTGCCCCTTCTTCCTGTCCTGGTTCAGCAGCAGCTGGAACCTGCTCTTCTTCCCCCTGTACTACGCGGGCCACACCGCCACCACACCCGACAAGCAGACGCCCTACCAGAGGTTCAGGTGAGCAAGAAACTAAAGACAGAGCAGAGCCAATAGGAAGTTCATAAATGGACATTTACGTTTTTGTTTTGTTAGCAGAATTTTCTCATTTTTTGGAACAAAGTTTATCATTAGCAGAATGCTGGGATGGAAGTATTCCTGTGTGTTCAGTGAGAGCAGCTGAGAAGCAGAGTTCTGTTATGGGTTTGGTAATGATTGGAGTTGCCACATCATTTAACAGCCTCATATTCCTTTCAGTGTAAAGCCAAGCATTTATACCTGCTGCTTATTCACAGTTCCTCCTCAGGGTTTCTGGGTAATAATCGAATCCATTTACTTTGTATTTCAGAGTTATGATTTCTAGCCAATGAGGCAGAATTAAGAGGATTTAGTGGTCTTCCTAGCCAGGCGTGTCAATGGGGATATTGAGCGTGATGAAATGGACTAGCAGTCAGCCTCGGAAGGTTTCTGTCAACTCAGCAGTTTCATCACAAACAGTACTCTGTTTCTACTCTGAGAATAGATACAAAGTCTGGGTGCTCTCTGAACCCTGTGTGTTAGTTAGCTGGTCCTGGGTCTGTCCTAACCCCAGGGAGTCTCACTGTGTGTTAGTTAGCTGGTCCTGGGTCTGTCCTATCCTCAGGGAGTCTCACTGTGTGTTAGTTAGCTGGTCCTGGGTCTGTCTTATCCTCAGAGAGTGCAGTAGACTGTTTGGAGAGGAAGGTATGACCCTGAAGCTGTTCCTGAAGCGCACGGCTCCATTCTCCATCCTGTGGACTCTAACTAACTACCTGTACCTGCTGGCGCTGAGGAAGCTGTCAGCCACTGATGTCTCTGCGCTCTACTGCTGCCACAAGGCCTTCGTCTTCCTGCTGTCCTGGATCGTCCTCAAGGACCGCTTCATGGGAGTACGGGTCAGTACTCTAACTACAGAACCCTAACCCTAACCCTACAGAACCCTTGCACTAGCGCTAACCATAACCCTAACCCTAGCCCTAACCCTTAAGGACTGCTTCATGGGAGTACGGGACAGTAGTGCCTCAGAGCTGTCCTGATAGAACCAATCCCATTTATCATACTGGCTCTATAAAATCCACAGACAGTCATTCTACTGGTAGGAACTGACTGCTTGATGAGCTCAGCAGCATTCAACATTCTCTGATCTCCCATCTTGTTGTGTCAATGAACCATTCTCTTGTTGGTAAGTTAGATTGTTGTGTCATATGTCCCACCTGTAGATTGTGGCAGCTATAATGGCCATCACAGGGATCGTCATGATGGCATACGCTGATGGTTTCCATGGTGATTCCATAGTGGGAGTGGCCCTTGCTGTGGGCTCCGCCTCCACATCGGCTCTTTATAAGGTGAGTGGAACCCCTCTGTTAGGGGTTTGTATAAGGGGAGGGGAGCCCCTCTGTTAGGGGTCTGTATAAGGGGAGCCCCTCTGTTAGGGGTTTGTATAAGGGGAGGGGAGCCCCTCTGTTAGGGGTCTGTATAAGGGGAGGGGAGCCCCTCTGTTAGGGGTCTGTATAAGGGGAGGGGAGCCCCTCTGTTAGGGGTCTGTATAAGGGGAGCCCCTCTGTTAGGGGTCTGTATAAGGGGAGCCCCTCTGTTAGGGGTCTGTATAAGGAGAGCCCCTCTGTTAGGGGTCTTTATAAGGGGAGCCCCTCTGTTAGGGGTCTGTATAAGGGGAGCCCCTCTGTTAGGGGTCTTTATAAGGGGAGTTGCTCTGTTAGGGGTCTGTATAAGGGGAGCCCCTCTGTTAGGGGTCTGTATAAGGAGAGCCCCTCTGTTAGGGGTCTTTATAAGGGGAGCCCCTCTGTTAGGGGTCTTTATAAGGGGAGTTGCTCTGTTAGGGCTGGGTCTGTGTGTCTCTCCTCCTCTTCCTCTTTATAAATACGATGCCTCTTCTTCTTCACTCCAGGATTAATGGAGCTCTTGGCTTCCCTTTCATTTGAAATGTAATTCATTAACAAAGTCTTTGGACTCGTTTTCAAAGATGCTACTGCCAGTTAATCAATGTCACTGATTGATCTCCATATGTTCTCCTCTGTGGTCTCCTCAGGTTCTGTTTAAGATGTTCCTGGGCAGTGCCAACCTTGGTGAGGTGGCCCACTTCCTCTCCACCATGGGCTTCTTCAACCTGGTCTTCATCTCCTGTGTTCCCCTCATCCTCTACCTCACCAAGGTGGAGCACTGGGGCTCCCTGTCCTCACTGCCCTGGGGGTACATGTGTGGGCTGGCTGGCCTCTGGCTGGGTGAGCAGGAAACACACACACACACACACACACACACACACACACACACACACACACACACACACACACACACACACACACACGCGCGCGCACGCACACACACTGATAAAGGTTTTACTGCTAAACCCTTGGTTTGGTTTAAGTGGTTAGTGTTCTGTTTATTGATGGTTTAAGTGGTTAGTGTTCTGTTTACTGATGGTTTAAGTGGTTAGTGTTCTGTTTATTGATGGTTTATGTGGTTAGTGTTCTGTTTATTGATGGTTTAAGTGGTTAGTGTTCTGTTTATTGATGGTGTAAGTGGTTAGTGTTCTGTTTATTGATGGTTTAAGTGGTTAGTGTTCTGTTTATTGATGGTGTAAGTGGTTAGTGTTCTGTTTATTGATGGTTTAAGTGGTTAGTGTTCTGTTTATTAATGGTTTAAGTGGTTAGTGTTCTGTTTACTGATGGTGTAAGTGGTTAGTGTTCTGTTTATTGATGGTGTAAGTGGTTAGTGTTCTGTTTGTTGGTGGTTTAAGCGGTTAGTGTTCTGTTTATTGATGGTGTAAGTGGTTAGTGTTCTGTTTATTGATGGTTTAAGTGGTTAGTGTTCTGTTTGTTGGTGGTTTAAGTGGTTAGTGTTCTGTTTACTGATGGTGTAAGTGGTTAGTGTTCTGTTTATTGATGGTGTAAGTGGTTAGTGTTCTGTTTGTTGGTGGTTTAAGCGGTTAGTGTTCTGTTTTCAGTGTGAACCCTTTTACCCCCTCAGTATTCAACATCCTGGTCAACGTGGGTGTGGTCCTCACCTATCCCATTCTCATCTCCATAGGAACGCTGCTTAGTGTTCCTGGCAACGCAGGTAAGTCCCCCACCCCCGGCCCCCCCCGACCCAGCTAGGTCTTAGTAACAGAACATGTCATGACATAAGAAGAAAGATCAGTGAATACCACGGCACTATGATAGATATCACATCACCATGGCGACGAGCTGAAGAGGCAGCAGTCAGGGTTAGATCCACCTTGAGCCCCCCCCCTCCCACACACACACACACACACACACACACACACACACACATACACACCCTTCCTCTGAACGGAAGCTGCTGCTAGCTCTGCACACAGGGAGGGTCGGGTTACCACCACCACACTAAACGCCTGCACAACAGTTCGTCTCCAACGGGGTGCTCCTGTGAAGGTCACGGGGTCAGAGAGAGAGAGAGAGAGAGAGAGAGAGAGAGAGAGAGAGAGAGAGAGAGAGAGAGAGAGAGAGAGAGAGAGAGAGAGAGAGAGAGAGAGAGAGAGAGAGAGAGAGAGAGAGAGAGAGAGAGAGAGAGAGAGAGAGAGAGAGAGAGAGAGAGAGAGACACAGAGAGAGAGAGAGAGAGAGAGAGAGAGAGAGAGAGAGAGAGAGAGAGAGAGAGAGAGAGAGAGAGAGACAGAGACAGAGACAGAGACAGAGACAGAGAGACAGAGAGACAGAGAGACAGAGACAGAGACAGAGACAGAGACAGAGACAGAGACAGAGACAGAGACAGAGACAGAGACAGAGACAGAGACAGAGACAGAGACAGAGACAGAGACAGAGACAGAGACAGAGACAGAGACAGAGACAGAGACAGAGACAGAGACAGAGAGCTGCTACAGTATGATGGTCTTCTTAGTAGTGACAGACAGTAAGCTGCAGAGCTAAGCTGTGGAGGAGTTGATCTGGCCTCAGCCTCCTGTGGTGACAGTTACTCTGCCTGATTAATCTCTGGCTCCCTCTCTCCTTTGTCCTCCATTTTCTCTCTCCTCTCTCCTGTCTGCTCTCGTTCTCTATATCTCTTTCTCCATTCTGCTCTCGATCCCTGTGTCTCTCTCTCCTTTCTCCTGTTGTTGGTTCTCTCTCTCTCTCTCTCTCTCTGGTCTCCAGCGGTGGACGTATTGAAACACGAGGTCATCTTTAGTGTGGTGCGTCTGACAGCCACCTGCGTCATCAGTCTGGGGTTCCTACTCCTGCTGCTCCCAGAGGAGTGGGACTCCGTCACGCTGCGCCTCCTCGCCTCCCTGGCCGACCAGAAGACCGAGGAACACGGCGAGGAGCTGACCGAGTCCAGCGGCCAGACCCGCAGCCGAGCCAACGGAGCCGTCTCCATCCCCCTGGCATGACCCCCGACCCTTAGCCACCCGGCCAATCAGCAAACTCGGCCCTCGCACGTTTCCACCTGGAAGGTGGCCGGAAGACTGGCACACAGTCGCAGTCGACAGGAAGTTTCTTGCATGGAGAACAGGAAGTGAACAGGAAGCAGTAGAACTAGAAGTGTACTGTTCCTAAGAGGACATGTTCAGGAGCTGTCAATGTCTTCTTTACCTTCTAGAACTCTCTGCTGCTTCGCCCTGACCTGATCCTCGCATGCACCCTCCTCTTCCTCCACCCCCTGCTCCTTCTCCTCCTCCTCCCACCCCTCCCCCTGCTCCTCCTCCTCCTCCTCCACCCCTCCACCCTCCTCCTCTTCCTCCACCCCCTCCTCCTTCTCCCTTCATCTCCCACTTCTCCTCCTCCTCCACCCCCTCCTCCTCCACCCCTCCACCCCCTCCTCCTCCTCCTCCTCCACCCCTCCACCCCCTCCTCCTCCACCCCCTCCTCCTTCTCCCTTCATCTCCCACTTCTCCTCCTCCTTGACCCCCTCCTCCTTCTCCCTTCATCTCCCACTTCTCCCCCTGCTCTTCCCTCTTCCTCCTCCTCCTCCTCCACCCCCCCCACCCTCCTCCTCCTCCTCCCTTCACCTCCCACTTCTCCACCTGCTTCTCCTTCTCCTCCTCCTCCACACCTCCCTCTTCTCCTCTTCCTCCTCCTCCACCCTCCTCCTCCTCCTCCTTCTCCTTGGAGTGTATTCTGTGAATATTTTTATTGAGTGGGCTGCTTTGGCTCAAGCCTATTAGTATTTATTCATTCTACTCAGAGCAGTATTATTAATCACACAAGCATATTACATAATCATAGTATTATATACAGCAATGACAGCTATGCTAGACTTCATGTAAAATATCTTTTTCTTTTCTAATAAAAGATCTAAAGAGCCCCTTCTGTAGCTTGTCTGTCTTTGATACACTGATAAGGTCAAAGGTTATTCATATTGTTATTATGGATCCGTTGGTCAAAGCATAGACCACAGCAAACGCTACAGGTTATTCATATTGTTATTATGGATCCGTTGGTCAAAGCATAGACCACAGCAAACGCTACACGTTATTAATATTGTTATTATGGATCCGTTGGTCAAAGCAGAGACCACAGCAAACGCTACAGGTTATTAATATTGTTATTATGGATCCGTTGGTCAAAGCATAGACCACAGCAAACGCTGCACGTTATTAATATTGTTATTATGGATCCGTTGGTCAAAGCATAGACCACAGCAAATGGCTACAGATCCTTATTATTATTATTATTATTATGGATCCGTTGGTCAAAGCATGGACCACTGCAAATGGCTACAGGTTCACATTAATATTATTATGGATCCGTTCCATATTTTCTTCCAATAACACACTCAGCCTTCATCACATCCTACTCTGGTGGAGGTGCTACTAGGGGGACGTCCTCTGCAATGGAAAGAATGTGTTTGATTAACACTGCAGGGAGGCCCAGCTCCCTGGAGGCCCTGTTCCTCACATAAACATGGTGAGCTGGTGAGATGACCATGTGATTAAGGCTTTAATGGTACTCATGTAACGGAGCCCAGAGCTCAACCTGAATAAGCCTGCAGGGAAAGTCACTCCACACTGGTTCCTGGGACGGCTCATTACTTAAGTACTCAGACTTGAAGTGTGATTTATAGAGTTTAAGTTTATTCTTGATAATGATTTACAAAGATAATACCCAAATGAGAAACAAGGTATTTTTTTCTGAAAATGTGTCTTTCTTTAAGAATATTGGAAGAAATATTGTTAAATAATATTTTTGCACCATCAGCCCTCTCTCTGGCTCAGTGTCCTATCATCCAAGGCAGCACGTTACCATGGCTACTGTTCTAAACAAAAGAAGAGAAGGAGGGGTTAAATAATGACTGATGTCCACACAGATTACACAACTTCTATCAACATCTACGGGACATCAACACCATACTTTTAACAGAGCTGTCCTTCAAACACAGAGGAAGAACTACAAATAATATGTTACTGGGAGTGGAGAGGAGAGGAGAGGAGAGGAGAGGAGAGGAGAGGAGAGGAGAGGAGAGGAACATGGCAGGGTTCTTCAAGCATTAACTTTGGTGTTGCACGGTAACCTGTGGGGAGGACAGTTGCCATAGAAACCAACTGTTCATACACAGAAAGAGAAAGCTAGAAAGGAACACATACCTGATCTAAAAAACAACTTAAACACATCCACAGCAGTCAGGCTGAGGTTACAGGACCTCTCCAGGACAGGAAAGACTGCCTCCTGTGATTGACATCTGTAACAACCAATGGATGAAGTTGGACAGCAGAAAAAACGTATAATATTCACAGTAACCACATAATAACTACATTAACTCAAACTTTGAAACAGCAGGTACAGTCGATATACAGAATCTCCAGGCCAACCTTTAGCTTGGCTATGTTTTAACAACTCTGAGCAGTAGAGGTAGAGAGAGAGAGAGAGAGAGAGAGAGAGAGAGAGAGAGAGAGAGAGAGAGAAAGAGAAGTGCTGTAGTCCTGTCTCGGTGGAGCTGATTAAAGCGCTGCTGGACTGTGAAGTGGGCCTCAGTCATGGCTGTTCCTCTGTGGGACCCTCTGTTAGGGTACAGGAAACACACACCCCCGCTATCACACACTCCATCACACACACTCCATCACACACACTCCGTCACACACACTCTGTCACACACACTCCGTCAGACACATGGAAGCAAGGTACGTAATACACAGTACTAGTCATGTATGATAAATCACTCACATCGCAGCAACGTATGTAATACACAGTGCTAATCATGAATGATATATCACATACACCCATGAGGAGATAGGTATAGATCCATGTTCTATAAGCTCTGTATTCCAGTCAGAGGAGGGTTCATTCTTTCTCTCACTGTAGTGGTTGTAAAGATGGTTTCATTTTATTTTAAATGATTGTTGTTGTGGTTCTGTTGGGGTCTGGGCTGTGCAGACAGTCGGATGAGTGGACAATGGGCTGACATGGATTCTGGGACAGACCAAGTGAGCTGGACCGGAGCCTGTGGAGGAAACAGGGAGGTCCGATGGCCAGATGACCCGTAGAGTTTGTTTGGAGGGGGTCACAGGTGGAGGGAGGGGCTCCCCAGGAGGTAGGGGGTCACCATTAGGAGGGAAAGGGTCCCCAGGAGGAAGGGAGGGGGGGGGTCCCCAGGAGGAGGAAGGGGGTTGTAGGGTGGAGGGAGGGGGAGGGAGGGGGTCCCAGGCAAAGGGAGGGGGTACCAGGAGGAGGGAGGGGGTTGTAGG
The DNA here is from genome assembly GCA_017639675.1 of Aplochiton taeniatus. Classification (NCBI taxonomy): domain Eukaryota; kingdom Metazoa; phylum Chordata; class Actinopteri; order Galaxiiformes; family Galaxiidae; genus Aplochiton; species Aplochiton taeniatus. The sequence continues at coordinate 308,624 of CM030181.1, read as the reverse complement.
GTGGAGGGAGGGGGGGGGTACCAGGCAGAGGGAGGGGGTACCAGACGGAGGGAGTGGGCACCAGGAGGAGGGAGGGGGTCCTCAGGAAGGAGGGGGTCGTAGGGTGGAGGGAGGGGGGTCGTAGGGCGGAGGGAGGGGGAGGAAGGGGGCTGCAGGCAGAGGGAGGGGGTCCCAGGCAGAGGTAGGGGGTCGTAGGGTGGAGGGAGGGGGGTCATAGGGTGGAGGGAGGGGGAGGAAGGGGGCTGCAGGCCGAGGTAGGGGGTCGTAGGGTGGAGGTAGGGGGTCGTAGGGTGGAGGGAGGAGGGTTGTAGGGTGGAGGGAGGGGAGAGAGGGGTTGCAGGTCATTCTCACGGCCAGAGGAGAGGGATTTAAGACCCTGAGCTGGACTAGGATTGAGTGGATTAGAGTCGGACTAAGACACCTAATACCAATGATGTTTATTTCTGTCCTCTGTAACCACCATAAGCTGCTGGGGTGGCAATGCTAAAGTATATATATATATATATATACTATGTGTAAGCTAAACCAATCAGCTATGTCAATTCTTAAGGTGCTTTCCTATGTCTGGAGCATTGTTTTTCTGAGGAAGCCAGTATGTGTCTATCAGCACTGCTGCCTCCACTGAAAAGCTGAGCCTCTGGCACCCTCTATGGGTGATGGTGACCATCACAGCTCCTTACAAATAGACGTTCTACAGGAACACACACTCCAATACCCCTTTCACATTGGGAATAATCAAGGTCAGACTGTTGGTGTGAAAGGGTTAACCCGGGTTATTCCCCGGTCAGACCCGACTCGACTACAGCATGAAAGGTTACTGGACCCGGGTTATGATCGAGAAACCAAAAGATGTCTGAGTACTAGGTTGTTGTTTCTTCATTGCTGAATGGAGATGCTGCTGTCAGAAAAGGTGTGTCCCAGCGTATGGAGAGAACAAGAGGATAGTGTTTACTGAGGCCAAAGGGTTTAGATTACAGAACAAATTAATTCATTGTTTGCTATCATTGCTGCAAAGAGACGCGTTCCCCATAGACCAAAAGATGAAATAGATCAGCATGTGCATAGTGTGTTAAGTGATGGTGAGTATATGGTAAAGCCATGAACAAATAGGTGATGGTGAGTATATGGTAAAGCCATGAACAAATAAGTGATGGTGAGTATATGGTGAAGCCATGAACAAATAAGTGATGGTGAGTATATGGTAAAGCCATGAACAAATAAGTGATGGTGAGTATATGGTGAAGCCATGAACAAATAAGTGATGGTGAGTATATGGTGAAGCCATGAACAAAGAAGTGGCAGTACGCCGTAGACCTGCATGTACGCCTTCACCACTGGAGATAGAGAAAAGGAATCTGTTTTGAAGAGAGTGGACAAGGCGTTGCTCATTTGCATCATCATTGGAAAGGATCAGTGTCTTTTGGAGCGTTACCAATCTCTGAAGAGGGCAGTGCTAATTCTCTCCATCACAGAGAACAAGTGGACCGTCTGATGTTGGCTCTTCACGGAGCTGGAGGAGAACTGGCCCTCGACCAAACACCTGGGCCCCAGCCTGCAGGAGACATGGGGACAGACACACAGCTCTCCCCCAGCCTGCAGGAGACAAGGGGACAGACACACAGCTGTCCCCCAGCCTGGAGGAGGAGACATGGGGACAGACACACAGCTGTCCCCCAGCCTGGAGGAGGAGACATGGGGACAGACACACAGCTGTCCCCCAGCCTGGAGGAGACATGGGGACAGACACAGACACCATACACCTTTTCAGGGAGTGCTAAGGCTGGATGCCTTAATAGAAAGCTTTGGGCAAACAGCCTATTGATTTTAAATTCTTTGGCTCTGCCATTAGGTGGCACTCTTTCCCAGAGTCTACTTGACCTCCACATTTTAACTCACTGTGATTTTTGTCTAGTCTAATATGAATTCAAATCGAATGGCAGTAACAATTCGTGGATGCTGCTACAGTAATAGTCTCATGTCTGCATTCATAGAAAATAATGTATCACTGTTCTCTTTTAAATTAATGTTGATCGTTAAGTGTTCATCAATACATATAGTATGAATTAATCTTAGTTTTCATGTAATAATTGAATCATTTAGCATTGCTCCTCTTGTTTGAGTAGCCAGACAGGCTTCCTGGTAAGGCAGTCTCTGAAAGGCTATGGGAACAGAGTAGCAGGGAGCAGTCTACATAGCCCTGCCATTCAATGACTGACTGACTATCTTATTGATTGACTTACTATCTTATCGACTGACTGACCGACTATCTTATTGACTGACTGACTGACTGACTGACTCACTATCTTATTGACTCACTGACTGACTAACTCTCTGACTGACTATCTTATTGACTGACTAACTATCTGATTGACTGACTGGCTATCTGATTGACTGACTAACTATCTGATTGACTGACTGACTGGCTATCTGATTGACTGGCTGACTAATTATCTTATTGACTGTCTGGCTGACTAAATGGTTGACCACCTCAATTGTAAGCCCCATGTGTTTCTGGGTGGCACAGGGGTGGGAGGGGGTTAACCGTGAGGACAGGCTCAGTCTAAAGGGGCCTCAGTCTGGACCCAATCCCAAGGAAATGGTGGCTCTCTGGAGACAGAATGGCAGTTATGGAGGGAAAGGGGAAACGGAGACACGGCTGCATCAATCAAAAACTTTATTTACAAAATATCAGATGATTCTAAACTATAGAGCGGCTGTTTTGTAGAGAATGACAGTGTGATACTCCACTCCACTCAGTGCGTTTTTAGGCAGTTTAGCACCATAGCTGATGTCCATCAAATCATTCCAGAGTTAGCGTTTTAACTCTCACCTAAAGCACTAACATGAAAAGGAATTGTGGTGTTTTGAATTGTCTTTGTGTGTGTCTGAAGTCCTATGCCAGGCACCAAACAGTGGAACTATCTCCAACTGAACCAACTTTCTTTGATATTTGTCCCAGTCTCTCCAGGGAGCAGTGCGTTTCATGACTACAGCATCATGTGACCTGAGGCCACGGGGGCGGGGCCTGTGGAGTTCCAGACGTAGTATTCTGATGACAGGAGGTCACGAGCTGGAGAGAGTGAGGTCAGCTCTGTTAGCAGCATCAGGGTTAGGGTTAGGGTTGGGGTTAAATGCTTAGGGTTAGGGTTGGGGTTAGGGTTAGCGTAAGGTTAGGAGGTGTGTACACTCAGTAAAGGTCAATAGGATATTCAACAGTAAGATGCTTTTATTAACAGACTTTATGAAAGTACTTACACGTTGTGATCTTTGGTTTGGCGCTGGAGTAAACCTGGACTGAGTTCTGGTCCACACAGCAGCCGGACAGGGTCAGGTCTGGAACCCGGAAATACATCTAACCACAGGACACACACAGTGAACATAGGACACACACAGTGAACACAGGTAACCAGTTACACAGTGAACACAGGACACACACACACACACACACACACACACACACACACACACACACACACACACACACACACACACACACACACAGTGAACACAGGACACACACAGTGTTGTGTGTACCTTGATGTAGGCGGTGAGGCCTGTGCACAGAGCATCCATGGGGCCAGGGAACTGTCCTGTGAAGCTGACCCCCCCCTCTAGGGTGACCTCCCGAGACTTAGGGAACCTCTGCCCTGCAGAATTAGGGTCAGGGTCAGGGTCAGGACGAATAGGTCTGTATCCATATGCTAAAAATGTAAAATACATCAAATGTGAGGCCTACCGATGACCCAGACCAGAAGGTTCTTCTCCTTAGAAACCTCCAGTTGACCAGAGCTCACCTTCACATCCACACTGCCCATCTGGCTCCTGGAGGGAGGGAGACACACACACACACACACACATTAGAACATCTCTTGAGTTCCACTTGATTGTAGGGTGTCTCTGGTAGGTTTCTGTACCTGTTGAAGAAGGGGAGGTGAGCCTCACAGTACTCAAAGCTGTTCCTGACACTCTCGTGCAGTTTGAGGCTGACGGTGACTCTCATCTGGCTGTCCTGCTCCTTCAGCTGGTAGGAGCCCAGGATGGGGGGCACAGGGATCTGGAGGGCACAGCACAGACATGTTTCTCTGAAAGCCAGGCCAGTGACCCTAACCTTAACCCTAACCCTAACCCTAACCCTGACCTGTGAGGTGTAGCTGGCCAGGGGTGGAGGGGGTTACCTGTGAGGTGTAGCTGGCCAGGGGGAGGGGGGTTACCTGTGAGGTGTAGCTGGCCAGGCGGAAGGCCTCCAGAGGGGGGGAGAAGGGGAACTTGTAGGGTCCAGAGAAGGAGGAGCTATCTGAGTCCTCCAATCCGCTGCAGCTGAGGAGACTGACATCCAGTGATGTCACACAAGGGTGCACAAGGATGTCCTGGAGCGGAGCACCATTGGGGGGCAACGTCAGCGTTACCGTGACATTAGGAAGGACGCCCTCCACCTCACACTGAGGTACCACGGCAACGGAGAACAGAAACAGCAACAAACAATATGAGCTCCATGGCAACTAGCAGAAGAAACAACATGATCTCCATGGTAACGAGCAGAAGAACAACATGGTCTCCATGGTAATTAGCAGAACGTAGCGCCTGGCTCACCTTACAGGTGACGGTGCCGTAGACATCCCAGAGGTCCGGCCTGCTCCGGCTGCCATACTGCATGGAGCGCACCATCTCACTCAGGCTGACTGTCACTGCCGCTCTCCCCCGGTGGAGCCCTGTCTTCCAGGTCGGCTGCTTCTGAGGGCCCACAGGAGCGGGAGCCGGAGCTGACCCCAGGTTCGCCATCTGGGGGACGTCCAGCGGGGTGCCCAGGGGGCAGACATTCAGCAGGACGGAGGGCAGCAGGGCCAGGCGAGAGGCCAGCGGCTCTGGGTCAGGCTTCCCCCCAGGACCACACAGGAAGCTCTGCAGGCCTGACAGCAGGGGCAGCCCCTGGGACACAGAGAACAGGCTGACCAGTGGAGGGCGTGGTTCCAGAGGAGCGTCCACCAGAGGCAGGCAGGCCAGGATCAGTGCCCCATGGGAGATGGCCAGCACAGGCCACAGGGCTCCTCCTCTGGGCCCGGGCACATGGAGCTCCAGGGCGGGCGAGCGCTGCTGGTGCAGGCAGTCGTCTCTGAGGGCCACGTAGGGTTTGTCCGGGTCAGCCAGGCCCAGCTCAGTCAGGAGCAGCTGGAGGAACACTCTGTCCTCTGGAACGGAGACGTGAGAGGAGCCGGCCAGCGTCTGGGAACGCTGCTCTACTGTGGGGTACCTCCTGTCAGGGTTACACATCACATTAGGCTAGTATTGGGGTACCTCCTATCAGGGTTACACATCACATTACATTAGGCTAGTATTGGGGTACCTCCTATCAGGGTTACACATCACATTACATAATATTACATTAGGCTAGTATTGGGGTACCTCCTATCAGGGTTACACATCACATTACATAATATTACATTAGGCTAGTATTGGGGTACCTCCTATCAGGGTTACACATCACATTACATAATATTACATTAGGCTAGCATTGGTGTACCTCCTGTCAGGGTCAGGGTTATACATTACACATTACCTTCATTAAATTAGTAAGTAAAAAATGTTTTACTCTTTCAACGGTGACGATTTTATTGAGTTAAATCGGGGCTTGGTATTGCACGTGACTGGTTGAACTAAACATATAAATACCAACCTTGAGAAACGTACCATCCCATTCTCTCCCTTCTCGTGATAAATAATCCACAATGCACGCACACTCATGCTGAGTGTTGTTTGGAAAGGGAATTATGCAAAGTATCTCAACACATTGGTTTGTAAAGGTACATTTATATGTAAGATTATGAAAAATGTAGAAAATCGGAATAAGGACATATTGTCAAATAGTTTGGCTAGTGCAATGCATTTGACAAATAAGATGTACTTCCTGGTCTGTAATCATGTGAGCGTCATGTGACATGTGATTTCTACGCGTGCGCACACGTTACAAACTATCCCCACCCTTCCATACAGGAAGTATAACTCGAACACAGCTGTCAACAAAGGACAACACTGTCTAGATTCAGTTTATTTACCTGCAATTTTGCTGTCTCGAATTGAATAAACGGTCACTAATAGATTGCAGTTGACGATCTGACATGGCTACGACTGCTCAACTGTTCGAGGTAAAAATGAGAACTGCTGGTGCTCCTATGACAATGCTAATTGCTAACCAGCTGAGCTTGCGAGGTTATCTCGCTAACGTTACGCTAGCCAATCACTGGCTGTGTTTTGCACGCTCCAAGTAATTATAATAATAAAGTTGTCCAGGAATCAGTATCATAAAGTGCTGTATTAGTAACAGTCTTAATAGAGATAGTTTAGTATACTTGTCGAGCTGTAGTAGTCTGCAGCTAACTTTGCTTTACAGTTGACCTTATGTTCACTGTTTGGCAGACGTCTCTATAATGATATTGTATCCGTCATTTGGTAAAGAATCCCACATTGGTGGACACTAGTTAACCACTGTATGCTGACAGCCTCTCATTGGTGGATACTAGTTAACCACTGTATGCTGACAGCCTCTCTCATTGGTGGAGACTAGTTAACCACTGTGTACTGACAGCCTCTCTCATTGGTGGAGACTAGTTAACCACTGTGTACTGACAGCCTCTCTCATTGGTGGAGACTAGTTAACCACTGTATACTGACAGGCTCTCTCATTGGTGTAGACTAGTGAACCACTGTATACTGACGGTCTCTCTCATTGGTGGAGACTAGTTAACCACTGTATACTGACAGTCTCTCTCATTGGTGGAGACTAGTTAACCACTGTATACTGGCAGTCTCTCTCATCGGTGGAGACTAGTTAACCACTGTATACTGACAGTCTCTCTCATTGGTGGAGACTAGTTAACCACTGTATACTGACGGTCTCTCTCATCGGTGGAGACTAGTTAACCACTGTATACTGACGGTCTCTCTCTTCCTCATTGCCTCCCCGTCAGGAGCCCTTCGATGCGGATGAGTACATAGAACGGCTGGCATGGAGGACCCCTGGGGGGGGCTCCAAAGGAGGGGCGGAGGCCTTCGATCCTAAAAGGTAGAATCAGAAAGGATTTTACTCTCATGTTCTCTGTGCTTTTATTGCTTTAGATTGGGATGTGAAGGAGGGAACATATGTATGAGATATGATAGTATGGATATAGTATGGATATGATATGTAGTATGGATATGATAGTGTGGATATGATAGTATGGATGTAGTATGGATATGATAGTATGGATATAGTATGGATATGATAGTATGGATGTTGTACGGATATAGTATGGATATGATATATTGTACGTATATAGTATGGATATGATATATAATATGGATATAGTATGGGTATGATATATAGTACGGATGTCGTATGGATATGATATATATATATATATATATATATATATATATATAGTATGGATATGATATGTAGTATGGATATAGTATGGATATGATATATAGTATGGATGTAGTATGGATGTGATATATAGTATGGATATGATATATATATAGTATGGATATGATATGTTGTATGGAAATAGGATGGATATGATATATAGTATGGATGTAGCATGGATATGATATATATAGTATGGATGTAGCATGGATATGATATATAGGATGGATATAGTATAGATATGATATATAGGATGGATATGATAGTATGGATATGATATATAATATGGATGTAGTATGGATATGATATATAATCTAGATGTAGTATGGATATGATATATAGTATGGATGTAGTATGGATGCATATGATATATATATATATATATATATATATATATATATAGTATGGATATGATATATAGTATGAATGTAGTATGAGCTATGTATACATTGAGTAGTGGGGAGTTAGATGAGCCTGTACTACACGTTATAACCACTGTATTCACATTGTGTAGTAGGGAATTAGATGAGCCTGTACCACGCATTGTAACTACTGTATTCACATTGTGTAGTAGGGAATTAGATGAGCCTGTACCACGCATTGTAACTACTGTATTCACATTGTGTAGTAGGGAATTAGATGAGCCTGTACCACGCATTGTAACTACTGTATTCACATTGTGTAGTAGGGAATTAGATGAGCCTGTACCACGCACTATAAGCACTGTATTCACATTGTGTAGTAGGGAATTAGATGGGCTGGGATTTGAACACATGCAGTGACATGGCATAAATTAAATGGATTTTATCCCAGCTGACCGCCAGGCCCTGGTCAGATGTTAGTGATCCTTGTCCTGCTTCTAGGATACTCAAAGTAGTCGTTCCAACCTAGACGCTGAAGCAGGGCCTTTCTCCCAGGCACTGTGTGATACTCCATTGCTCCTTCACCCTTTACACTCATGTTAAGACAAACTGTCATTCATTCACCTCATAAGGTCCCATCCAAAGTGGATTCATTGATCTTTTAGAAAATGCTACTGGCATTTTAGCATTATCATCTAAATGACCCAGTATGATGGATGCAACTTTTTTCAAGCATACATTTTTATCTTCAAAATCAGCTTACCATAACAGCTGACTTGGTTCTTCAAATGTGTCTACCCACCCTAAACATCCCTGGCCTGTCCTACTCTCCCTGCATGTCCACATTAACTGCTGATGACAATGATTATGGCTCATGGTCCTACTGTAATTCCCAACGGGCTGAGTGAGGGAGCGTTCCTTTTAGGAAGCGTAGCCACACTGTAGATCCACCCTGCCTTATCTCCTCTGCTGCCCAGCCCCATTGAAGCAGCAGCAGCTCTGTTAAACCTCTCTGAAGAGCTGGAGAGGCTGTGTGAGTCACCAACCAGGGAGCGGGCAGAGTGAGACGGAGGGGAGATGTCTTTAAGCTGTAGCGCTGCACAGGGAATTAGCCAGGAGATTATACACTCATCATTTTGGGCTGCTTCCTACTCGGGCAAACAGGAGCTGCTGACTTAGAACGTTTGCTCTGCCGCAGCACTGATGGCTCTTAAAAGGCGGCTGACGAAGCTCCTGCTGTAACAGAGCTTCTTAAGTCTGCAGAGCCAGGAATGAACTCTCTTTATACCAGCTCATTAACCCTGTATGTGCAAGGGCAGTACGGCAAATTGAACTGGGCAGGACCCCCTTTCTCACTTTCATAATTAGGTTTCATAGGGTTGGACTATATTTGGGTTTGGGTCCTGTTGTTTGTGTGTGTGTGTGTGCGTGTGAGAGAGACATAGCCCTAATGCCTGCCTCTCTAAACCTCTCCTCTGTGGCTGCAGGCTGCTGGAGGAGTTTCAGCACCACATTGAGGAGCTGAAGCAGCTTGATGAGAAGATCCAGCGCCGCGTGGAGAAACTGGAGCAGCAGTGCCATCGGGAGGCCAAGGAATTCGCCCACAAAGTCCAGGACCTACAGCGTAGTAACCAGGTTACCTAGCGACCATCACAAACAGACCCCCTTAATAACAGCCTTGATGGGTTTCAGTAAGACTCTGTCAATAAAGAGGATAATACAACATGATAACAAGCTAATTGTTACCATTTCATATTTTCCGCAAGATATTTGTCCTATTAGAAATGACCCATTCCAGACTCTACAGAATTAATATGTTTGTGGTTTCAGGTGGCCTACTAAGACATACAGCCTCCATACAGATCAAAGTAACGTTCATAAATGTGTTTGTGTGTCCAGGTGGCCTTCCAGCACTTCCAGGAGCTGGATGAGCACATCAGCTATGTGGCAACCAAGGTGTGTCACCTAGGCGACCAGCTGGAGGGGGTCAACACGCCGCGTCAGAGAGCAGTGGAGGCACAGCGCCTCATGACATACTTCAACGAGTTCTTGGATGGAGAGCTCCGCAGCGACGTCTTCAACAACCCCGACAAGGTCAGCACGACCTCCACAACCGCCTCCACAAACACAGAGGAAGCTACATTTCTATCTAGCCGTTATGCAAACAGGCTGTCCCATTGAGACACACTGTGTTTGTGTTATAATGGAGGAGTGACTCAGTGAGAGGGTTACCAGGGTCAGTACAGGGACACAGTTATAAAGTCTCAAATCACAATAACAGGGAAGACAGAATTATGGAAACTAAACTCTAAATTGAGCACTATGACACTATGATAGAAAAGTGTTGAACACTTCAGGTGCTCAGTATTTATACATATTCAGATTGTTTTGTCTCAGGATGATGGCTCCTTTCCACTTCAGTGGTTCTATTAAAGTCATGTCATTACAGTTGTAGTTTTAGTTTACAGGTTTAGTAGTTTTCCTCCAGGTCG
>CM030181.1:285874-293374 GCA_017639675.1 Aplochiton taeniatus | reverse complement strand
TACTACATTACATCACATTACATTACATTATACTACATTACATTACATTATACTACATTACATTACATTACATTACATTATACTACATTACATTACATTACATTATACTACATTACATCACATTACATTACATTATACTACATTACATTACTCTGATGTAGAACAGTACCTCAGGAACCTCTTTGATCTTTACACCAGGTACACACATTACATTATACTACATTACATCACATTACATTACATTATACTACATTACATTACTCTGATGTAGAACAGTACCTCAGGAACCTCTTTGATCTTTACACCAGGTACACACATTACATTATACTACATTACATCACATTACATTACATTATACTACATTACATTACATTACATTATACTACATTACATTACATTATATTATACTACATTACATTACATTACATTATACTCCATTACATTACATTACATTATATTATACTACATTACATGACATTATACTACATTACATTACATTACATTACATTATACTACATAACATGACATTATACTCCATTACATTACATTACATTATACTACATTACATTACATTACATTATATTATACTACATCACATTACATTACATTATACTACATTACATTACATTACATTATATTATACTACATTACATTACATTACATTATACTCCATTACATTACATTACATTATATTATACTACATTACATGACATTATACTCCATTACATTACATTACATTACATTATACTACATAACATGACATTATACTCCATTACATTACATTACATTATACTACATTACATTACATTACATTATATTATACTACATCACATTACATTACATTATACTACATTACATTATACTACATTACATTATACTACATTACATTACATTATATGCCATTGCATTACATTACATTACACTACATTACATTACATTACATTACATTATACTACATTACATCACATTACATTACATTATACTACATTACATTACTCTGATGTAGAACAGTACCTCAGGAACCTCTTTGATCTTCACACCAGGTACACACATTACTTTATACTACACTACACTACATTACTGTACTGTGATGTGGTACCTTTACACCTGCTACCTGGGACAAACAGTATGTGTCTGAACGCTTTCATGGTTCCTCACACACACTTAGTACTGCTGCTCAACCTCTGAATTGTATTTAGAGTATAGATATTGTGTCTTTTGAAATGTGCCAAAACTTGAAACATGAGACTATCAATTACTCAGGGAAGGGAAATCAAGCACACCCAAACTATTACAATATATTATGTTATTATACTAATTTACATATTTTATTTTGTATGCCAAGGTGTTTGTTTTCTGGCTTGTGTTCCAGAACCACGGCGTTGACAGCCAAGCTGGCAGAGTTTAACCTGGGCTCAGACAAACACACCTTCCTCTCCAAGCTGATCAAGAACATCTTCTCCTCCTACCTGGAGAGCTACATCGACATGGAGAAGGACTACCTCCGCACACGCAGCGCCATGATCCTCCAGAGATACTACGACTCCAAGAACCACCAGAAACGCCCTGTCGGAACCGGCAGGTAGGAATCTTCTGGTCCAGTTAGCAGGCCTGGTGCTGTAGGAATGCTATGATCCAGTTAGCAGGCCTGGTGCTGTAGGAATCTTCTGGTCCTGTTAGCAGGCCTGGTGCTGTAGGAATGCTATGATCCAGTTAGCAGGCCTGGTGCTGTAGGAATGCTATGATCCAGTTAGCAGGCCTGGTGCTGTAGGAATGCTATGGTCCAGTTAGCAGGTCAGGTACTGTAGGAATGCTATGATCCAGTTATCAGGCCAGGTGCTGTAGGGATCCTCCGGTCCAGTTAGCAGGCCTGACAGCCCATTTCCCATCACCCCCAGTATTCAGGGTTAGGGAGCTGAGGGTAACCTAATAAAGAGGACTCCATTTCCTATCACCCCCCAGTATCCAGGGTCAGGGAGTTGAAGGTAACTTAATAAAGAGGACTCCATTTCCCATCTCCCCCAGTATCCAGGAGCTGAAGGAGCGTATCCGTCAGAAGACCATGGGCCCCAGCATTGACACGCACGGAGAAACCTTCCTCTCACAGGAAGTGGTGGTCAACCTGCTGCAGGAGACACGGCACGCCTTTGAGAGGTGCCACAGGGTGAGACACACTGCCACCTACAGGATACAGGGCATATTACACACTGCCACCTACAGGACACAGGGTATATTACACACTGCCACCTACAGGATACAGGGCATATTACACACTGCCACCTACAGGATACAGGGCACATTACACACTGCCACCTACAGGACACAGGGTGTATTACACACTGCCACCTACAGGATACAGGGAATATTACACACTGCCACCTACAGGATACAGGGCATATTACACACTGCCACCTACAGGACACAGGGCATATTACACACTGCCACCTATATAACACACTACCACCTACAGGATACAGGGCACATTACACACTGCCACCTACAGGACACAGGGCATATTACACACTGCCACCTATATAACACACTACCACCTACAGGATACAGGGCACATTACACACTGCCACCTACAGGATACAGGGCATATTACACACTGCCACCTACAGGATACAGGGCATATTACACACTGCCACCTACAGGACACAAGGCACATTACACACTGCCACCTACAGGATACAGGGCATATTACAAACTGCCACCTATAGGATGCAGGGTGTATTACACACTACCACCTACAGGACACAGGGCATATTACACACTGCCACCTACAGGACACAGGGTGTATTACACACTGCCACCTACAGGACACAGGGCATATTACACACTGCCACCTACAGGACACAGGGTGTATTACACAGTGAGCCCTGACCTCTGTGACATTGACCCGGGTAGGGTTAGTGACCCTTATCTGACCTGTGTTGTGTACAGCTGTCTGATCCGTCTGACTTGCCCAAGAATGCCTTCTCCATTTTCCTGCTGTTGGTGGAGCACCTGTGCTACGACCACATGGACTATGCACTGGAGATAGGACTTTCAGGTACATATACACATTTTAGATAACATACTGTATATGTGTATATAAATATATGTATATCAATGTATATAAATGTTTTGATCATCCTTCTGTCCTCCTGTGTGGCTCCTGCAGCCATTCCCTCCTCCGACGCTAAGAACGCCAACCTGTACTTCCTGGATGTGGTGCAACAGGCCAACACCATCTTCCACCTGTTTGACAAGCAGTTCAACGACCACCTCATGCCTCTCATCAGGTCACAACAACGCTTCAGTCATCTGCAACTTCCTTCATCTACAAGAGGAACCTCCATTCATACAGAAGATTAACTTCTATAATAGAATAGTTTGATCTAAGAATAGAACTCCCCACCTTACTCTGTTAGAGACACTTGTAGACTTATCTTCATGTAGTCCAGAAAAGCTCCCAGTTTGGTAGCTGTGTGTTCAGACTCCTAGAACCAGTGAAGAAAAAAGAAAAGTGCCGTTAATAAGTCCTATGGATAGTTCTGTAATAGGTCCTATGAATATGACCCAGATAGATCTGTAATAACTCCTATGATAGTTCAGTGATATTTCTTGCTATGTCATTCTCCTGGTTCTGACCTTGTGAGTGATCTCCCCCTCTTAGCTCCTCCCCCAAGCTGACCGAGTGCCTGCAGAAGAAGAAGGAGGTCATAGAGCAGATGGAGGTCAAACTGGACACGGGCATCGACAGGTCAGTGCCTCTGGGGGAAACTGTTCAGTCACCTTGTGAAGTGTGTAGTACATATATAGTGAACAGTGTGTAGTATATGTAGTGAACAGTGTAGTACATATATAGTGAACACTGTGTAGAATATATTGTGAACAGTGTGTAGTATATTTAGTGAACACTGTGTAGTATATGTAGTGAACAGTGTAGCATATGTAGTGAACACTGTAAGATATATATATAGTGAACACTGTGTAGAATATATAGTGAACAGTGTGTAGTATATTTAGTGAACACTGTGTAGTATATGTAGTGAACAGTGTAGCATATGTAGTGAACACTGTAAGATATATATATAGTGAACACTGTAGTATATATATGTAGTGAACACTGTGTAGTATATGTAGTGAACACTGTGTAGTGTATGTAGTGAACAATGTAGTATATGTAGTGAACACTGTAGTATATGTAGTGAACACTGTCTAGTATTTGTAGTGAACACTGTAGTATATGTAGTGAACACTGTAGTATATGTAGTGAACACTGTAGTATATGTAGTGAACACTGTCTAGTATATGTAGTGAACACTGTAGTATATGTAGTGAACACTGTAGTATATGTAGTGAACACTGTAGTATATGTAGTGAACACTGTCTAGTATATGTAGTGAACACTGTAGTATATGTAGTGAACACTGTAGTATATGTAGTGAACACTGTAGTATATGTAGTGAACACTGTGTAGGATATGTAGTGAACACTGTGTAGGATATGTAGTGAACACTGTGTAGTATATTTAGTGAACACTGTGTAGGATATGTAGTGAACACTGTGTAGTATATGTAGTGAACACTGTGTAGTATATGTAGTGAACACTGTAGTATATGTAGTGAACACTGTAGTATATGTAGTGAACACTGTGTAGTATATGTAGTGAACACTGTAGTATATGTAGTGAACACTGTAGTATATGTAGTGAACACTGTAGTATATGTAGTGAACACTGTGTTGGATATGTAGTGAACACTGTGCAGTATATGTAGTGAACAGTGTAGTATATGTAGTGAACAGTGTGTAGTGTATGTAGTGAACACTGTGTAGTATATGTAGTGAACACTGTAGTATATGTAGTGAACACTGTGTAGTATTTATAGTGAACACTGTGGTATATATAGTGAACAGTGTGTAGTATACAGTATAGTGAACAGTATGTAGTGTGTATATATAGTGAACAGCGTGTGTGTAGTGTGTGTATATATAGTGAAGAGTGTGTAGTATACAGTATAGGGAACCGTATGTAGTATACAGTATAGTGAGCAGTGTCTAGTATACAGTATAGTGAACAGTGTCTAGTATACAGTATAGTGAACAGTGTCTAGTATACATTTGGTGAACACTGTGTAGTATATGTAGTGAACACTGTAGTATATGTAGTGAACACTGTGTAGTATTTATAGTGAACACTGTGGTATATATAGTGAACAGTGTGTAGTATACAGTATAGTGAACAGTATGTAGTGTGTATATATAGTGAACAGCGTGTGTGTAGTGTGTGAATATATAGTGAAAAGTGTGTAGTATACAGTATAGGGAACCGTGTGTAGTATACAGTATAGTGAACAGTGTGTAGTATACAGTATAGTGAACCGTGTGTAGTATACAGTATTGTGAACAGTGTGTAGTATATATAGTGAACAGTGTGTAGTATACACTATAGTGAACAGTGTCTAGTATACAGTATAGTGAACAGTGTGTAGTATACAGTATAGTGAACAGTGTGTAGTATATATAGTGAACCGTGTAGTATATATAGTGAACAGTGTGTAGTATACAGTATAGTGAACAGTGTGTAGTATATATAGTGAACAGTGTGTAGTATATATAGTGAACAGTGTGTAGTGTATATATATAGTGAACAGTGTAGTATATATAGTGAACAGTGTGTAGTATACAGTATAGTGAACAGTGTCTAGTATACAGTATAGTGAACAGTGTGTAGTATACAGTATAGTGAACAGTGTGTAGTATATATAGTGAACAGTGTGTAGTATACAGTATAGTGAACAGTGTGTAGTATACAGTATAGTGAACAGTGTGTAGTATACAGTATAGTGCCTTTGTTTGATGCTGGCGACCCTCCCAGGACGCTGAACTGCATGCTAGGGCAGATGAAGCACATCCTGTCAACAGAGCAGAAGAAGACTGACTACCGGCCAGAGGATGAGAACAACGTAATGATTCAGTACACCCAGGTGAGCCCTAACCCTGACCTTTAACCCTGACCCCAAACGTGATGATTCAGTACACCCAGGTGAGCCCTAACCCTGACATTTAATCCTGACCCAACGTAATGATTCAGTACACCCAGGTGAGCCCTAACCCTGACCTTTAACCCTGACCCCAAACGTGATGATTCAGTACACCCAGGTGAGCCTAACACTGACCTTTAACCCTAACCTAGCGTAATGATTCAGTACACCCATGTGAGCCCTAACCCTGACCTTTAACCCTAACCCTGACCCCCAGCGTGATGATTCAGTACACCCAGGTGAGCCCTAACCCTGACATTTAACCCTAACCCAACGTAATGATTCAGTACACCCAGGTGAGCCCTAACCCTGACCTTTAACCCTAACCCTAACCCAACGTGATGATTCAGTACACCCAGGTGAGCCCTAACCCTGACCTTTAACCCTAACCCAAAGTGATGATTCAGTACACCCAGGGGAACCCTGACCTTGAACCCTAACCCTAACCCAACGTGATGATTCAGTACACCCTGGGGAAACAGAAGGCACCAATCAAATCAATGGAAAGCCTATTCCAGCTTCTTCCATCCTGTCAGACTGGTGAAGTTGTAACTGTATTCCCCTCCTGGCCACCAGGCGTGCACTAAGGTGTGCAGCTACGTGACGCACCACGTGGAGCGTGTGAGGAAGTCGATGGACGGTAAGAACGTGGACACGGTGCTGACGGAGCTGGGCGTGCGCTTCCACCGGCTGATCCATGAGCACCTGCAGCAGTACAGCTACAGCTCCATGGGGGGCATGCTGGCCATCTGTGACGTGGCTGAGTACCGACGCTCTGCCAAAGCCTTCAACGTGAGGAATACCTACCTGTGTGTGTGTGTGTGTGTGTGTGTGTGTCTGTGTGAGTGTGTGTGTCTGTGTGTGTCTGTGTGAGTGTGTCTGTGTCTGTGTCTGTGTCTGTGTGTGTGTGTGTGTCTGTGTCTGTGTGAGTGTGTGTGTGTCTGTGTGAGTGTGTGTGTGTGTGTGTGTCTGTGTGAGTGTGTCTGTGTCTGTGTCTGTGTCTGTGTGTCTGTGTCTGTGTGTCTGTGTCTGTGTGTGTGTGTGTGTGTGTGTGTGTGTGTGTGTGTTTTATCTACCTGTCTGTCTGTCTGTCTGTCTGTCTGTCTGTCTGTCTGTCTGTCTGTCTGTCTGTCTGTCTGTCTGTCTGTCTGTCTGTCTGTGTTACCTACCTACCTGTCTCTGTGTGTGTGTGTGTGTGTGTGTGTGTGTGTGTGTGTGTGTTTGACCAACCTGTCTGTCTCCCCCCAGGTGCCTCTGGTGCTGCAGCTGTTTGACACCCTCCACGCCCTCTGTAACCTGTTGGTGGTTGCCCCCGACAACCTGAAGCAGGTGTGTTCAGGTGAGCAGCTGACCAACCTGGACCGGAACCTCCTTCACGCCTTCGTCCAGCTCCGAGTGGACTACCGCCCAGCCCGGCTGGGCCGCCACTTCAGCTAGTGTGGGCGCCGCTCTGCCCTCTCTGGCCCCATCC
>CM030181.1:282500-285774 GCA_017639675.1 Aplochiton taeniatus | reverse complement strand
GTCCTGTCTCACCTCCCAACGTGGCGGCCATGTCAGGGTGCTCTGGTCCCGCCTCCAGTGGACACTGAGAGTTCAATGAAACACTGTCCGCAAATAGATGGATGATCTCCATGGAAACCGGGTTATGTGCATTTGACTTTGTTCCTTTGTTTAGTTTTATGTGTAGCACAAACAAGTTAATTTGTTTTGGCTAAGGCCAATTTGATTTGAAACACTCATTCACAACAAGTTACCAGCTACAGACAAATGGACATATTGTTCGCAGCATTTCTATTTCTGCATATTATTTCATATTATTTCTATTTCTGCATATTATTTCTATGCTTTTTGACTTAAAGAAAAAGATTCATGTTTTGATTGTGCCAATATATGTCTGGTCTCAATATATTCTGTGGGATGCAGAGAAGAGATGTTGTGCTGCTTTTGAATGGAGTCCTAGCTGCAGCAGGCCAGCCAATAGGAGGCCCTTTTCTCTCTGACCTAGCTAGCATGCTACGCTAGCATGGAATAGTGCTCAGGACTGTAGCATGCTACACCAACTCTAGTAGAGGTAATGTAGTGAAGGAGCTCATATGAGGGTCTCTGTGGGGGGTCCATAGAGGTAATGTAGTGAAGGAGCTCATATGAGGGTCTCTGTGGGGGGGTCCATAGAGGTAATGTAGTGAAGGAGCTCATATGAGGGTCTCTGTGGGGGGTCCATAGAGGTAATGTAGTGAAGGAGCTCATATGAGGGTCTCTGTGGGGGGTCCATAGAGGTAATGTAGTGAAGGAGCTCATATGAGAGTCTCTGTGGGGGGTCCATAGAGGTAATGTTTACTCAGCCCGGCTACGTAGGACCTTGGCTACGAGGTTGATTCTGCTAGGTTTCTAACGTGCTTAGTTGGCCCTGGCCCTAGGGGCTATGTTAGCCCTGCAGTGGAAATGTACATCCCCTCCGCATGCTAACCTCCTCCCATTATCTGGGACTTCTTAAAGTGTTTCTGTGCTAAACTAACGTCCCCAATAGATCTCTGTAACTTACCAACAATACTGATTCATTCAAGAATAGCTTGAGTATTTCTGCTTGTTTTTTTCTTAAATTGAATTCTTTGCTGATTTGTGTACCAGTAATGCACACCTCGTCATACAGTAACAATGGGTGAAATGTCAACACATCATTTGCAAACACACCACAACATCAAGTGCTTTCAGCCTGAGAAGGTAAAAAACTCAGGTAAATCAATGAGTGCATCCCTAACCCAACTGCCTAGATAAGAGCGATGCCAGTACCACGTTAAATGCCAGGATACAAATCAGCCAAAATGGAGTCTGAACAAGTCTAACCCTAACTCCTACTTGCTACATTAAGAGCCAAAATGGAGTCTGAACAAGTCTAACCCTAACTCCTACATGCTACATTAAGAGCCAAAATGGAGTCTGAACAAGTGTGTGTTTAAGTTGTGACGGTAATTGGGCAGAGACTTTGAGGTCCTAATGTTAGTGGAGAGGTTGTTCCACCACTGGGGGACCAGGAAAGAGACAAGTCGTGATCGGGGGCCCAGGCTGCCCTTACCGAGGAGTGAGGGGGCCATGAGGCGGCATGCTGTAACAGAGCACCATGGTCAGGACGGGCTGAAGGGTCAGACCATCCACTGGAGACCGGAGGGGCCCTTGATTCAAGAGAGGTACTTTAGAAACCAGAAATAAAACGCTGTTCCTCTTTTTGTGGAAGTTATTCATCCTCCAGACTCCAGGAGCAGAGAGCAGAGTGTGTGTGTGTGTGTGGGGGGGGGGCGGATTAGAAGGCTACTGGTTCATGAAATGTGTGCAGTAGTCATGGGCCGAGGAGAGGAGATAGAGATGGCTGGGACCGTGGTGGCAGCTCCAGTTGACTAGCGTTGTGTGGTAAGTACACAGGCTCCGCTGTGCAAAGTCAAACAACATAATTAATTAGGCTAATATTAATATTATCAATGCCACGGAAATTCAATTCTCTCTGCCCTAATCACAACTGGATAGCTTGTAAAAAATATTTTGTTAGGGCCTTGACGCAAACATTGAGCCCATTCCAAACAGTGGAGAAACTATTTGTTTTTGCAGGGCGATTATTGCATGCAGCCAGAGGTAGAGATGGTGTGTTGTGTGGGTGTGGGTGGGTGGGGGGGTGGGGGGGGGGTGCAACGGTCTGTGTCTGGGGATAACTGTCAGGGAGGAAGAGGCAGAGCTGCTCCTAGCCCAGGGCTGCAGGCAGACACAGCATTCTGGGGAGAGGCTGTTTGAGCAGGTGGAGAGGATTAATAACACTGTCAATACTGGAGAGCTGGATAGACTGTCCTCTGCTGGTGGTGAGCCGGCAACACACACACACACACACACACACGCTCTACACTTTCAGAGATGTAAACACACACACACTTTACACTTTCAGAGATGTAAACACATACACTTTCAGAGATGTAAACAGAGAGAGATGAGAGAGGACAGTGACAGTTGAACTAGCTACTGTTCTTCTTCATAGTTTCATTTCCAGAAGACGTCCACTATTGTCCTTTTAGAAAGGCCTCTCTGCAAACCCTAGTGATGAAGGTCCAGCCGCAGTGTGCTGGCAGTAACCCCAGTGATGACAGTAACCCCAGTGATGACAGTAACCCCAGTGATGACAGTAACCCCAGTGATGACAGTAACCCCCGTGATGACAGTAACCCCAGTGATGACAGTATCTCCAGTGTACTGGCAGTAACAGCCTCCTGCTGGTTTGCTTTGCCCTCCAGCCCCATGGACTTTATCAGTCTCTAGCATTCAAAGTTCCTCTAATCTTGTCTTAATTCCCCCCACCTGTCTCTAATTCCCCCCCTTCCCACTTTGCTTCCATCCCAGATTAAACCATCATCCCACCTCGGTTCACTTATTCCAATGCTAGTCCTCCAGCATCCCACAAATCTCTGCTCTCGGCACTGCTGCCGGGTCCTGCATAGAGAAGAAGTCTTCTCCTGGAGCTGTGACAACAAAGCACAACAGCACTCACACCATGTCAACAACGGCTTTGCTTAAATCCCGCTAAACATGTTTAAGCTAAATCTTAACTAATGATGCAGAATGATTATCACCGGCCGTTCTAGGAGCCTGCTAAACTCCAGGCATTAGTACCCATGTATGGAATATATGTTACTGTTGGCTTCATATGTTGTGGGATGCATAGACATGGTCTATATCTATAGTTGACTGGAATACAACAGTGTTCAGCATTTTGGGAAATAAGATATGCCCCAACTTACCCCTGGTCAGACAAGATGAT
>CM030181.1:272500-277500 GCA_017639675.1 Aplochiton taeniatus | reverse complement strand
TATATTTTTTGTCAAAAGTAGTAAATTACTTTTATTTGAATCATTATAGAATCGTTTTTTATTTTAAGAAATATGGTAGTTCATAATATTGAGTAGTTAATTAATAACTTGCACTGTAATCGCACAGATTGAATTTGAAAATTGTATCATTTACATATCAAGTCTAATGTAATGGTTATATATATATATATATATATATACATATATATATATAACATATTTTAATATATACTATTATACAACATTTGAAAAAAAATAACAATAAATTCAACTGATTTGATGATTTTATAAAAATTGTTTGATTTGGGCAGAACTCATCTTAATATTTTTTGGCAGATAAATATAAACATTGTAAATATTTACCAAATTAATTCAGAAGGACAACATTGTTTATTACTATGACAATATTATCCACATTTCTAGAGCAGTATTATTTGAATAATACCATATCCATTCTATTGGTAAAATACCGTGATAGATGAATCTCGTCAGGTTGACAGAGGAAAGAGGTGGCTCCTGACTTTGAGAATCTTGAGATATTATCACATTATCCAATAATCAGAGATATTATCACACTATCAAATAATCAGAGATACTATCACACCACCCAATAATCTTAGATATTATCACATTTTCCAATAATCAGCGATACTATCACACTATCCAATAATCAGAGATATTATCACATTATCCAATAATCAGAGATACTATCACATTATCCAATAATCAGAAATATTATCACACTATCCAATAATCAGATATTATCACATTATCCAATAATCAGAGATATTATCACACTATCCAATAATCAGATATTATCACATTATCCAATTATCAGAGATATTATCACACTATCCAATAATCAGATATTATCACATTATCCAATTATCAGAGATATTATCACACTATCCAATACTCAGAGATACTATCACATTATCCAATAATCAGAGATACTATCACATTATCCAATAATCAGAGATATTATCACACTATCCAATAATCAGATATTATCACATTATCCAATTATCAGAGATATTATCACACTATCCAATAATCAGAGATATTATCATATTATCCAATATAAGAGATATTATCACACTATCCAATAATCAGAGATATTATCATATTATCCAATATAAGATATACTATCACAATGTTCAATAATCAGAGATACTATCAAACTATCCAATAATCAGAGATATTATCACACTATCCAGCCCAGCCCAGTCCAGCTCAGCCCAGAAAAGACCAGTCCAGACCAGTCCAGACCAGCCCAGACCAGCCCAGACCAGCCCAGTCCAGCCCTGCCCACTGCAGTGTGGGTGGTAATGTATTTCTCCTGTCCCACCTCCCTTCTCCCCCTTATCCATGTGTTTGTGGCTTCTTGTCCTCCCTCTCTCCACCTCTCCTCCGTCCTCTGAGTGGCATGGTGCTGATGGGGGAGAGATGGGGGAGTGTGTGTGGGAGGGGAGAGAGCTTCCTATTTTGAGAAATTATACTCTTGTACTTGATCCAGCTAACAGGATTTTCTTAAATTACTTTAGAGAAGACCATCTTTTAACTTTCCTCTTTCTCTGTGGATCCATTCATTAGGAGGTCTGCTGCCTCCAGGCCTGCTCAGATCAAATCCTGGGTGAAAGTTACAAAGTCAGGCAGCTCAGCTCCGCTCAGTGCTCACGGTGGTTTGAGGACGAGAGGAGGCGGGCGGTGCAGGGAGGGGGCTGAATTATTAATTTTCAAAAGTATTAGAAAAATAAAGAGATTGAATTAAGAGTATTGGCCCTCCATTATCCGACAGTCAGCCTGAGGGAACGGACTGGAGGGATGGCTGTTATGCTAATGTCTCTCTCTCACCCTCTCTCTCTCTGTCTCTATGTCTCTCTATCAACCTCTCTCTCTCTCTCTCTATCAACCTCTGTCTATGTGTCTCTATGTCTCTCTATCACCCTCTCTCTCTCTGTCTCTGTCTCTCTATCACCCTCTCTCTCTCTGTCTCTATGTCTCTCTATCACCCTCTGTCTCTCTCTCTCTCTCTCTCTCTCTCTCTCTATGTCTCTCTATCAACCTCTGTCTATGTGTCTCTATGTCTCTCTATCAACCTCTGTCTATGTGTCTCTATGTCTCTCTATCAAACTCTGTCTATGTGTCTCTATGTCTCTCTATCAACCTCTGTCTATGTGTCTCTATGTCTCTCTATCAACCTCTGTCTCTCTCTCTCTCTCTCTCTCTCTCTCTGTCTCTATGTCTCTCTATCAACCTCTGTCTGTGTCTCTATGTCTCTCTATCACCCTCTGTCTCTCTATCACCCTCTGTCTCTCTCTCTCTCTCTCTCTCTCTGTCTCTATGTCTCTCTATCAACCTCTGTCTATGTGTCTCTATGTCTCTCTATCAACCTCTCTCTCGCTCTCTCTCTCTCTGTCTATGTCTCTCTATCGCTCTCTCTATGTCTCTCTATCAAACTCTCTCTCTCTCTCTGTCTCTATATCAACCTCTGTCTATGTGTCTCTATGTCTCTCTATCACCCTCTCTCTCTCTCTCTCTCTCTCTCTCTCTCTCTCTCTCTCTCTGTCTCTATGTCTCTCTATGTCTCTCTCTATGTCTCTCTATGTCTCTCTATCAACCCCTGTCTCTCTCTCTCTCTCTCTCTCTCTATATATATATATATATATATATATATGTGTCTCTATGTCTCTCTATGTCTCTCTATCAACCTCTGTCTCTCTCTCTCTCTCGCTCTCTCTCTCTCTCTATATGTGTCTCTATGTCTCTCTATCAACCTCTCAGATTCAGATTCAGATTGCTTTACTGGCATTAAATACACAATGTAAATATTGCCAAAGCATACATGTAGGAAAATAATGGTAATAATAATAACAACAACTATGACAATTAATATAAAAATTCATAAATTACAGTATAATTCAATTCTCTCTCTCTCTCTCTCTCTCTCTCCTCTCTCTCTCTCTCTCTCTCTATATATATATATATATATATATATATATATATATATATATATATGTATATACAGTATATATATGTACAGTATATATCAATATTTTTTTTTCTCTCCCTTTCTCGCTCTAACCAGCCAGATGATCCAGAGTGTCAATAGACAGGTATCAGTTTTTTCCTTAGACTTCCCTTTGCTTCATGAACTGCTGTTCTTGATAAGGATGATCTATCTGTCCTTTGGCTTGTGAACTGTCTAAGGTGATGTGCTGAACACAGTCTGTGGCCCGATGCATCAGGACTCCATTAGAGGCTGACGGACAGGACAGGTCTGATGTTTGCAAACATTAGCTTAGTGCAGGACGCTGACAAGCTCACTGAATATTCAGAAACAGATGTTAACCTGGAGAAGAGGAGAGGAGGAGAAGGAAGAAGAGGACGCAGAGGGGAGGGAGGAGGGGCTGAGTGAGAGGACACCACATCAGAGCTGCTCTCTAAGGAACAGGTAATTAGCCCCTAGACGACGGCTCCCTCCCTCCCTCCCCTCCATTCCCTCACTCCCTCTCTTCTCTGATCTGATCAAGGTAAACGTGTAGCTAATGTAGGGTTTGATGAGGGAGGGCTCCACAAACAGAGCTGACATGACGAGGCTGTGCTCTGTGTGGTGAGGAGACAGCAGGAGGTGGGGCCTCCTCCTCCCCTCCTCCTCCCCTCCTCCTCCTCTCCTCCTCCTCTCCTCCCCCCCTCCTCCTCCCCTCCTCCTCCCCTCCTCCCCCCCTCCTCCTCCCCTCCTCCTCCTCTCCTCCCCCCCTCCTCCTCCCCTCCCTCCTCCCCTCCCTCCTCCTCCCCTCCTCCCTCCCTCCCTCTCCCCCTCTGCCTGTTTCCCAAACACACACATTCAGCCCCACACACACAGAATCTAACACACACACACACACACACACACCCACACACAAACAACCCCACACACACACACACACACCCACCCACACACACACACAAACTCTAACACACACACAGACTCTAACACACTTGGCTGTGTGATCACATGAAGTCCGATCCACAGTAATTGCTGCCTGCCATCCATATTGCTTTCCCTTCCTCCTAACCCTAACCCTAACCCTAACCCTAACCGAGTTCCACACTATTAATCCTAACCCTAACCAAGTTCCACACTACTAACGCTAACCCTAACAAAGTTCCACACTACTAACCCTAACCCTAACAGAGTTCCACACTACTAACCCTAACCCTAACAGAGTTCCACACTACTAACCCTAACCCTAACAGAGTTCCACACTACTAACCCTAACCCTAACAAAGTTCCACACTACTAACCCTAACCCTAACAGAGTTCCACACTACTAAACCTAACCCTAACCTTAACAGAGTTCCACACTACTAACCCTAACCCTAACAGAGTTCCACACTCCTTACCCTAACCCTAACCCTAACAGAGTTCCACACTACTAACCCTAACAGAGTTCCACACTGCTAACCCTAACCCTAACAGAGTTCCACACTACTAACCCTAACCCTAACCCTAACAGAGTTCCACAGTCCAATGTACATGTAATATGTAACATAATAATACATGCTGATCCTCATGAGCCACAAGCAGAGGGCCTCCAGCCTGTCTGTCAAAGCTCCTCAACAGACTGCTGGTGCAGGGGGACAAGACCAAATGGAAGAGTGAGGGAGGGAGGGAGGGAGGGATGAAGGGAGGGAGGGGGCATTGAGGAGAGCTGAACTTTGCTAATGGAGTGTTTCTGTGTCAACCAGCTTTGAAAGCCAAGCCCCCCCGGGCCCGGACTGTGAAGAGCCTGCATCAGACATGCACAATCGGTTCCACTCCTTAAAAGCTCCTTGAGAAGCATATCTATTTGAACAGCCTCCCCTTAATTTGTTTCTTTATCAGTTAGCAGGCTGTGATCTGGCCAAGACGCTTCAGTAACGCCAGCCTCTGCTCCATGGTGAAAGAGGAGGAAAACGGTTCTCCTCTCATCGACCTCCCCTCTCTGGCTCCTGTTCTAACACACGCACGTACGCAC
>CM030181.1:237500-270000 GCA_017639675.1 Aplochiton taeniatus | reverse complement strand
ACTACAACACAGGGGGCTGATATTGTTTTGCTTCCGAACGTCATTTGGCACAGAGTGTTCTTAATTTCAACAACCCCCCCCCCACCCCCCCCACCCCCCCCCCCCCCCCCCACACACACACACACACACACACACACACACACACACTCACACACACACACACACACACACACACATCCACCCCCCCACTGATCTGTACACCTTCTTTTATGGCCTGAGAGGTGGGGGGTGGGGGGGTTAGGCAAGGCCAAAAAGCAAAGGTTTAATTACTTTTGGCGGAATTAATTACGAGAGGAAAAACTTGAACAAAAGTGTGTCTGGCTGAGCGGGTGCTGGTGGGTCACACCTGAAGGATTTAATTTAGAGATGGGCCCCCGGCAGGGCCGGCACCCCAGGGCCCAGGGCCCGCCGACCAGCCAGAGGGCCCTTATTGGTACCAGCACCATCTATCACTGTCAAGGGCCGCTGCCAGGCAGAGACCCACAGGAGACTGGCCTAGAGACACAACCACCATCAGCATGGAATACAACAAGCCTTACTCTATTAAGATGTAAACAAATAAGCAGACTGAATAAAAAGGCAACTAAACCAGCCACAGACACAGACCACTAAACCAGCTACAGACACAGACCACTAAACCAGCTACAGACACAGACACAGTCCACTAAACCAGTCACAGACACAGACCACTAAACCAGGTACACACAGACCACTAAACCAGCTACAGACACAGACCACTAAACCAGCTACAGACACAGACCACTAAACCAGCTACAGACACAGACACAGACCACTAAACCAGCAACAGACACAGACACAGTCTACTAAACCAGCTACAGACACAGACACAGTCCACTAAACCAGCTACAGACACAGTCCACTAAACCAGCTACAGACACAGACCACTAAACCAGGTACACACAGACCACTAAACCAGCTACAGACACAGTCCAGTAAACCAGCTACAGACACAGACCACTAAACCAGCTACAGAAACAGACCACTAAACCAGCTACAGACAGTCACTCAGGGGTCTGTGTGTGTGTGTGTGTGTGTGTGTGTGTGTGTGTGTGTGTGTGTGTGTGTGTGTATGCCAGTGGCACTGGGGGAGGGGAGGATGTTTTGAATCTTACAGACGGCAACACCAAATAAGATGCATCTAATCCCTCTGGCAACATGAAGGGTGAGGAGACAGAGATATGAATTAGAGGGTGAGGAGACAGAGATATGAATTAGAGGGTGAGGAGACAGAGATATGAATTAGAGGGTGAGGAGACAGAGATATGAATTAGAGGGTGAGGAGACAGAGATATGAATTAGAGGGTGAGGAGACAGAGATATGAATTAGAGGGTGAGGAGACAGAGATATGAATTAGAGGGTGAGGAGACAGAGATATGAATTAGAGGGTGAGGAGACAGAGATATGAACTAGAGGGTGAGGAGACAGAGATATGAATTAGAGGGTGAGGAGACAGACATATGAATTAGAGGGTGAGGAGACAGAGACGTTTCTATGATGCAAGTTACTGCAAGGAAAATACAATGCACCAGGAAATCCAACAAAGAGGGAAAGACTAGAGATACTTTACTAGCACACACCTTCATCCTGAATAACAGTGACAGGTTATAACAACACAGCTAAACCTCCATCTAACAGTGACAGGTTATAACAACACAGCTAAACCTCCATCTAACAGTGACAGGTTATAACAACACAGCTAAACCTCCATCTAACAGTGACAGGTTATAACAACACAGCTAAACCTCCATTTAACAGTGACAGGTTATAACAACACAGCTAAACCTCCATCTAACAGTGACAGGTTATAACAACACAGCTAAACCTCCATCTAACAGTGACAGGTTATAACAACACAGCTAAACCTCCATTTAACAGTGACAGGTTATAACACCAGCCTCATTGCTCAGTGTGTGTGTATGTATCTGTGTTTGCGTGTGTGTGTGGGTGTGTGTGTGTGCAATATTAGTAGTGACTGAACTAATGCCCACTTCTTACTGGGATGTAGTGTAACATCAACAGTTACAGGGTGGCCTCTCAATTACAAACACACACACACACACACACACACACACACACACACACACACACACACACACACACACACACACACACACACACACACATACATTCCTTTTCCTGATTGTCTGCCTGGCTGGGCCCACCAACGGGACAGAATTGTAAAAATCTGCTCCCTCTGCTTTAAAGCTCACCACACCCATATGCCAACACAGCTTTCCATTAATGGAGGAGGAGAGGAAGAGGAGGAGGAGGAGAGGAGAAGAGGAGGAGGAGGAGAGGAGGAGGAGGAGAGAAGGAGGAGGAGAGGAGGAGGAGGAGGAGAAGGGATGGGGAGTTAAGGGAGACCTCCTTGCCAGGGGTCTTTAGTAAGCGTTAATGGTGGTGTTGCGTAACGTTCCTGTAATGAAGACGTGCCACCGGCTCCTCCTCCTAATCACACTATCAACTAGGAGATCAATACCGCTTAGTGCTGCAGCTGTGGTGGGCTCTCACACAGAGCAACACAGGCAGTGAACGCTGTAGACCAGCTTCCTGCCACTCCAATTAAGAAGGTTTAAGGTAATGAGGGAGCAAGAGAAGGATGGAGGATGGAGACAGAGAGGGACAGAAGGATGGAAGGAGAGAGAGGGACAGAGAGATGGATGGAGGAAGAGAGAGGTAGAGAGAAGGATGGAGGAGGAGGACTGGACAGGTGGAGTGAAGGTGGATGGATTAGGATTAAGACAGTGATGTTACTGTACCGTGAGCAGAGCAGAGAGGAGGAGAGGAGAGGAGAGGAGAGGAGAGGAGAGGAGAGGAGAGGAGAGGAGAGGAGAGGAGAGGAGAGGAGAGGAGAGGAGAGGAGAGGAGAGGAGAGCGTAGCTTAGTGTGGTGTAATATGGTATAGTATGATGTTGGTGTAGTGTAGAATGGTATAGTATTATGTTGGTGTAGTGTAGTATGGTATAGTATTATGTTGGTGTAGTGTAGTATGGTATAGTATTATGTTGGTGTAGTGAGATTCTGTTCCCTCGTCATCCTGCCTGCTTCCCAGGATGGCTGGTGTGTGAATATGCATGAGGATTGCAGAAGTATAAATAGCTGAGTGGTCCATGTTTCCACTGCGTTCTCCATCAGCACACAGACAGGCTTTCATGGGCTTATGAAGAACCTGCTACACCACCACCACCAATCAGAAGCATGGGCTTATCAAGAACCTGCTCATTACATCACCACCAGCCAATCAGAAGCATGGGCTTATCAAGAACCTGCTCATTACATCACCACCAGCCAATCAGAAGCAAAGTGGTTGAGCTGGACGGGGGAGGGGGGGGGGGGGCAATAGAGACTAATTAGAAGTTCCTTCACCAGAGACTAACCTAGACCAAAGTAACTAGTTAGTGTTTAAACAGAGGAACAATGTGACCTACACAGACTAACTGACTAGTTGGTATTTAACCAGAGGCACTCTGACCTACAGACTAACTAACTAGTTAGTGTTTAACCAGAGGAACACTGTGACCTACACAGACTAACTAACTAGTTAGTGTTTCACCAGAGCTGTGACCTACACAGACACAGATCCTGGAGGGTTTGAGCTTATCCTCTCTTCCCCCAGACATGTCAGAACACACAGGATACAGTGTAATAATACCCATGATGCCATAGTCAGAGATGAGACAGCCGGGAGTAGCAGCACATCTATTTGTTAAGCAGCAGGTACTGTGGATCCCACAGTACCACACACGCCCTGCCCTGTCAGACTCCTGCTCCACTTCCAGCTCTCTGACCCACTTTGGGGCTTCTCCTGGGCCTGCGTGGAGCTCTCTGTCCTGGGGTTAGCTCTGTCTGCTAGGCTGGTCTTCAGTGGAGGAGCACCAGGAGGCCTGGAGCCTGTCTAGAGAGCTCACCCTGTGAGGAGAAATACTTTGTAAAACTGTTAGTGACTCACAGTTGACTTCCTTTCAAACTGAGATCCTACCTTTCTCAGGGAGAAGCTACTTCCAACATAGCTGGCCATGTTACACGGTTTTTCAAAATACTTAAACCGAATATCTGAAACTAGGGCTAATTTTCTAAAATCTCTACTCAAAAAGCTCAAACCACTACAACAGCATACAAAACATACAAAAAAGAAATCTAATTGCCAACACACTAAAACATGACGCACAGTGATTTTTTGAAACGGACTCAGAGAGCAAAAGCTGGGTCTACCCACAACACTTTTTCAACGTCACAGACAATATCTCCCTGGCTAGACAGTGTTTATATCCTGATTGATGAGCAGACCTTTGAGCAGTTAGATGTTTGGCCAGATGGCACGTGCATTGGACAATTGGTCCATGGGTGAGGCATTTTGAATGAGTGTTTTGAAAGTGACATTACGTGAGATTCCGTTTTTTAATGCAGAAAACTGTGAAGTGTTTTGCAAAAAGTGTGAAGTTGAGAATGTGCCTATAGTTGTACAGATCTGAGCCGAGGTTTGCTCACTCAGTGTCAGTTCCAATAACTGTGTCATGCATGTTATTTTAGTGCTTTAGAAAATGTAATCTACTGTTCTGTATTGGTTTTCCCTTGGTTAGTACGGGATAGATTCTATATGCCATCTCTACATACTGCTCATGGATTATTGTGACATGGAACTGTACAGCTGAAGTACAGCGGGTGTATTCACCTGAATGACCCATAGAGGGGGTGGAGCGAGGGATGAGAAAAGAATAGGAGAAGAGGGGAGATAGAGGGATAGAAGAATAGAGGGTTAGAAGAATAGAGGGATAGAGAGATAAAAGGGTAGAGGGATAGAGGGATGGAGGGATAGAGAGTTGGAGGGATGGAGGGATTGAGGGATGGAGGGACGGAGGATAGAGGGATGGAGGAAAGAGGGATGGAGGGATTGAGGGATGGAGGGATGGAGGATAGAGGGATGGAGGATAGAGGGATGGTGGGATAGAGGGATTGAGGGATGGAGGGATGGAGGATAGAGGGATGGAGGATAGAGGGATGGTGGGATGGAGGGATGGAGGATAGAGGGATGGAGGATAGAGGGATGGAGGATAGAGGGATGGTGGATAGAGGGATGGAGGATAGAGGGATGGAGGATAGAGGGATGGTGGGATGGAGGGATGGAGGATAGAGGGATGGAGGATAGAGGGATGGTGGATAGAGGGATGGTGGGATGGAGGGATGGAGGGATAGAGAGATGGAGGGATAGAGAGATGGAGGTATAGAGAGATGGAGGGATGGAGGAGGATAGAGGGATGGAGGGATGGAGGATAGAAGGATATCAATCCCTGGTGCTCCTTATCAAGGCCATTGATCCAAGTCCACCATCTGCTGGAGTCAGATAAGCATGCAACGGCCTGGGCATTCTGCTGTCACTCAGCGAGGAGAGGAAGAGAGGGCGGGGGGGGGGGGGGGGGGGGGGGGGGGCAGAGAGAGAGACAGAGAGATAGAGTCAGATGGTGAGAGAAAGAGATGGAGAGATGGAGAGAGAGAGAGAGATGAGAGAGAGAGATGTAGAGATAGAATGAGATGGAGAGAGAGGGAGAGAGAGATGGAGAGGGAGAGAGAGAGAGATAGAGAGAGAGAGAGAGAGAGAGAGAGATGGAGAAGAGGTAAGTAGTGATTGTTGGGGAGTGGGTGAGATAAAGAGGCAAGGAGGTCGAGAGGGGGAGACAGAAAGTTCAAGGGGGAGGAGAAGGGGGAGAGAGATGAGGGGAGGAGGAGGAAAGAGACAGAGAGGAGGGAGGAGGGGAGAGGAGGGGGAGGAGGGAGAGAGAGGAGGAAGGAGACAGAGAGGAGGGAGGAGGGGGAGAAAGAGGAAGGAGGCAGGGAGGAGGGAGGAGGGAGAGAGAGGAGACAGAGAGGAGGAAGGAGACAGAGAGGAGGAAGGAGACAGAGAAGAGGGAGGAGGGAAGAGCAGAGGGGGAGGGGATGGGTGCT
Source organism: Aplochiton taeniatus (assembly GCA_017639675.1). Classification (NCBI taxonomy): domain Eukaryota; kingdom Metazoa; phylum Chordata; class Actinopteri; order Galaxiiformes; family Galaxiidae; genus Aplochiton; species Aplochiton taeniatus. The sequence continues at coordinate 264,038 of CM030181.1, read as the reverse complement.
CATGGCTGTAGGGAATTATGGGGGCAGGATTAGCTTCTTCACTCGCAGGAAACAGAATTTTAAACGCCTGTCTCCTTACTCTCTCTTTCTCTCTCGCACACACACACACGCACGCAGGCGCACACACACACACACACACACACACACACACACACACACACACACACAAACGCACACATCAACACACACAGATGAACAAATACACCCACACACGCACACATCAACACACAGATAAACAAACATACCCACACATGCATCCAGCAGTAATAATTGCTGTGGTGTTAAAGTATGTATATTATTCAGAATGTAATAACAGAGGAACAAGGCCATCCTGTAATGATTCCTGTGGTGTTGTAATGGTTGATATTCCAGATGGTGTAAGTCCCAGGGACGTGCACTGGGACACCTGTCCCCTCCTTCCTGTTGCACGGCTTTGGGGGAACATTAAAGGCGTGACACAGAGGATTCTGGGGATTCTCCAGTTACCAAGGAGACCTACAAAAGAGCAGCAGCAGCAGCCGGGTGGGATGTGACCTCAGCAACGGAGAGCGCCCCCCCCCTCCTCCATTTCTCTCCTCCATTGCTGAGCGTTCTCTTTGCTCTATTTCTTTTCTCTTCCTTGTAAAGAATTTGCACATTGGGGTCGGGGCTGCTGCATTGTGGGAGTGTGTGTTTTGATGTGGAGGCCGGTGGCTGCTGGGGGATTAGCCGACCGCCAGAACCCTCAGACCCCCCCCCCCCCCCCCCCCCCCCCCCCCGCCCCCGAACCCCACACCACCCCACCCCAGACGCCTGGACAATGGGGATTAAACTTGTGGTATTCTTCCCCCTGAAACGGCAGGATGACAAAGAGGTGCTCTGAGGCTGGAACACGGGGGAGGGGTCTGACACCCCATAATAATCCTGTGGAATCTTTTCCTCATTGCAAATGGAAGACTTTTATTTAGCTTCCTGGCCTTGCTCCCCGGCCTTCCCCATGTTACACGTCACCATCACGAGTCCAGAGAGGGGGGGGGGGGGGGCAGTCCAGAGAGAGAGAGAGGACAGAGGGGGGTACCAGTCCAGAGAGAGAGAGAGAGAGAGAGAGAGAGAGAGAGAGAGAGAGAGAGAGCGAGAGAGAGAGAGAGAGAGAGGGAGGACAGAGGGGGGTACCAGTCCAGAGAGAGAGAGAGAGAGAGAGAGAGAGAGAGAGAGGGAGAGGGAGGACAGAGGGGGGTACCAGTCCAGAGAGAGAGAGAGAGAGAGAGAGAGAGAGAGAGAGAGAGAGAGAGAGAGAGAGAGAGAGGGAGGACAGAGGGGGGTACCAGTCCAGAGAGAGAGAGAGAGAGAGGACAGAGGGAGAGAGAGAGAGAGAGAGAGAGAGAGAGAGAGAGAGAGGGGGGGGTAATGATGTGCCTGGCCTGCTGCTTCAAGGCGAGGGTGTCCATGGCTCATTGGGTGGGGGGGGGGGGGTATGATAAATACATTATATTATATTTACCAGGAAACCTGCATGGGCCTCTTTACCAATCACCAGACACACTCACACGCACATACACACACACACACGCGCACACACACTCGCACACACACACTGTTCTAGAAATAGTGTTAGGTCTAAAGTGTCTTTCCATCACCCTCTTCATCATCCTCTTCATCATGTATGGTTGGCTTATGGCTGTGGAGGAAAGTCACAATGTCTCTCCCTCCTCCTCTGATGAATGGAGGAATACGATGTTGTCTTTGGGTGCTGGCTCCGAGCAATTACAACAACAAACAGCCCCCCCCCCCCCCGACGTCTTCAGCTAAACCGTTTCTGTAATAAAAAATGCATCTTTTGATTGAGAGGTTGGGAACATTTTAAATATATGCATATTATCTTTCTCTCTGTCACCCTCACCGCCTTTGCTCCCCCTGCTCTCTCTCTCTCTCTCTCTCTCTCTCTCTCTCTCTCTCAGCAGTAAATAAAGATTAAGTGACTGTTGTGAATAGCGTGACTGGTCACCAGAAGATAATTGTTTCAGCTTTGTTTACGGCGCCTCAGTGTTTTCTTTCCTTCACACTCTCTTTTTTCTTTTTATTGTGTCCATAATTAAAATTCCTTTATTTTCAAAGTAGTTCTAAACGAGGCAGCTAAATTGCCTTTTTCGTGTTTATGTTGTCATTAGCCGACTGTTGTTGCATTTCAGGACGGGGGAAAGTATGGGGGGGGTTTGTCCTTGGGCAGGATGGGGAGGATCAACTTTATAGTGTGTGTGTATTTTAATGTGTATGTGTCTTAAGTGTGTGTGTGTGTGTGTGTGTGTGTGTGTGTGTGTGTGTGTGAGTGTTGTTTGTATATTCATATATACTTCAATGTGAAAATGACATCCGAAAATCTAATTCCACTTTGTGTTCCCAACGTTTGTTCGTGTCTGATGCAAGGAGAAGATAACTAGTTAAACCAATCAAATATGGACACACTGAACATTATACAGCAGGGTGTTGATGGAGCCAAACAAAAATAAATGTAAGAACTTAACTATAAATGAAAATGAAAAAGGTCCATGGTAACACCTTGTAATGAATAAAACAGCAACACACAGACCTGAAACCATGCTTATCTGGCAACGTAATAACAAAAAGAAAATGACCTGAAACCATGCTTATCTGGCAACGCAATGACAAAAAGAAAATGAATTTCCGGAAACCTGACTTTGTCACACAGTAATGAGAAGAGTCTCCCACATGAGACTTAGAACGCAGTCACCGATCACATCCTACACACACAGACACGCACGCACGCACACATACACACACACATCCTACGTATACGCACGCACGCACGCACGCACAAACACACACACACACACACACACACGCTCTCTCACACACACACACACACAAACACCCCCCCTCCTCCTCCCCACACACACACACACACACACACACACATCTTACACTCTCTCTCTCTCATACACACATATATTGTGTTGTGTGTGTGTGTGTGTGTGTGTGTGTGTGTGTGTGTGTGTGTGTGTACAGACCCCCCTCCAACCCCCCCACAGGATACATCAGTGGGACTTCATTAGAAAAAGGTGACAATGAGCTCCATGTTTCCCTCTGCCACTCAGAGCCAGGGCCCGCCCCAAGGGGAAGGCCGCCTGCCTTCCCATCCACACGCAGAGGGTCACATCACATCATGGTACACCAAGGATGCAAATTACATTCATACAGACATTTCAAACACGCACTATTTCTCTCTCTCTCTCTCTCTCTCTCTCTCTCTCTCTCTCTCTCTCTCTCTCTCTCTCTCTCTCTCGTCTGTATTCTCCCCTCTATTCTGTTCAGTCATGCGGTCCTGATTGAATCTCAGGTTAGGAGCTGTACTTGACTCAGTCAAACCTTCCATTACTGAGGCAGAGGGTTCTGCTCTTCTTATTACACTTCACATTGATTAGGCAATGTTCAGTCAGGAAGCAGGGACTGGATTTAGATTGAGGCTATGCCTGTCTGTCTGTCTGTCTGTCTGTCTGTCTGTCTGTCTGTCTGTCTGTCTGACTGCCTGTCTGCCTGTCTGTCTAACTGTATGCCTGCATGCCTATCTGACTGCCTATGTCTTTCTGCCTGTCTATCTGGCTGCCTGTCTGCCTGTCTATCTGCATGCCTGCCTGCCTGTGTATCTGCCTGTCTGCTTGTCTGTCTGTCTGTCTGCCTGTCTGACTGTCTGCCTACCTGTCTGTCTGTCTAACTGTATGCCTCAAGCAAAACCGCAGTATTTACTATTTTCCATAATTTGCCGGGAAATAAAACACAAATACACTTACAATATATTATAATTAACTACACTTACTATATATTATAATAAAGTACATTTACGATATATTATAATAAAACGATATATATAATGCACCACACTTACTGCTTATTATAGTTAAACTGCATATTATAATGCACTTTATAATATAATGAATTGTAAAATATAAGGAAGTGTATATTATAATGGAACTGTATAATATAATGAAGTGTATGTTATAATGGAACAATATAATATAATGAATTGTATAATATAATGAAGTGTATATTTTAATGGAACTATATAATATAATGAACTGTATAATATAATTAAACTGTATATTATAAGTAACTTTATAATATAATGAACTGTATATTATAATGCACTTTTTAATATAAACTGTATATTATAATTTGGTGAGTCTCTAATCAAAGCAGAGGGTTTACTGGTTATATATTCCTAGATTAATCTTTTCTTTGGTGAGTCTATAATCAAAGCAGAGGGTTTACTGGTTATATATTCCTAGATTAATCTTTTCTTTGGTGAGTCTATAATCAAAGCAGAGGGTTTACTGGTTATGTATTCCTAGATTAATCTTTTCTTTGGTGAGTCTATAATCAAAGCAGAGGGTTTACTGGTTATATATTCCTAGATGAATCTTTTCTTTGGTGAGTCTATAATCAAAGCAGAGGGGTTACTGGTTATATATTCCTAGATGAATCTCTTCTTTGGTGAGTCTATAATCAAAGCAGAGGGGTTACTGGTTATATATTCGTTGATGAATCTCTTCTTTGGTGAGTCTATAATCAAAGCAGAGGGTTTCTTGGTTTAACATATCTCAGGGCCGGCCTTCATTATTAGCCAATAGAGTCATTAAGAAATAAAGGGTTAGAAGACGTCCGATTGGTCCTTGAAAACAGCAACACAGAGGGAAGGTCAAGGACTGGATGATGCTGGACTTAGTGATGACAAAGAGATGGGGGGGGGGGTAGAGAAAGCAGCTGTGCTTATCTGTTTTCTGTTTTCTGTTTGGTCGTCATGGACGAGCTCAGAGCAAAAGCCCACAGCCGACGGGACAGACAGACGGACGGACGGACGGACGGGTGGACAGAGAGAGAGAGAGAAAGAGAGCAAGAGAGAGAGAGACAGAGAGAGAGAGAGAGATACGGAGAGACAGATACAGAGAGAGAGAGAGAGAGAGAGAGAGAGAGAGGCTGTAATAGACAGACAGAGAGAGAGAGACAGAGAGAGAGAGAGAGATACAGAGAGACAGATACAGAGAGAGAGAGAGAGAGAGAGAGAGAGAGAGGCTGTAATAGACAGACAGAGAGAGAGAGGCTGTAATAGACAGACAGAGAAAGAGAGGCTGGAGGGGAGGAGGAGGTGGAGGAGAAGAGGGGTTGGCAGGGGGAGAAGAGGAGGAGGCAGTAGAAAAGGCTTTCCACTTTCACGGTGCAGGGGGTTGGAGTGGAAGGAAGGAGAAGGTTTTTCTTTCAGCCTGTCAAACTGCATCAGGGCTGAGGAACCATGAGGCTCCTCACCTCCCTGAATCCCTCACACCACAATGGAGCAGATCCCAACCCACAACTGGGATGGAGGGGGGGTGTAGGGATGGAGAGATGGAGAGATAGAGAGATGGAGGGAGTGAGAGATGGAGGGATAGAGGGATGAAGAGATCGAGAGATGGAGGGAGTGAGAGATGGAGGGATAGAGGGGTGGAGGGAGTGAGAGATGGAGGGATAGAGGGAGGAAGAGAGAGAGATGGATGGAGTGAGAGATGGAGGGATAGAGGGAGGAAGAGATAGAGAGATGAAGGGAGTGAGAGATGGAGGGATAGAGGGGTGAAGAGATAGAGAGATGGAGGGAGTGAGAGATGGAGGGATAGAGGGGTGAAGAGATAGAGAGATGGAGGGAGTGAGAGATGGAGGGATAGAGGGGTGGAGGGATGGAGAGAGGAAGAGAGAGAGATGGATGAAGTGAGAGATGGAGGGATAGAGGGGTGAAGAGATAGAGAGATGGAGGGAGTGAGAGATGGAGGGATAGAGGGGTGAAGAGATAGAGAGATGGAGGGAGTGAGAGATGGAGGGATAGAGGGGTGAAGAGATAGAGAGATGGAGGGAGTGAGAGATGGAGGGATAGAGGGGTGGAGGGACGGGGAATGAGAGATGGAGAAATCGAGTGATTGAGGGAATGAGGGATATAGGGATGGAGGGATGGAGATGGTGGGAGTGAGAGATGGAGGGGATGGAGGGATACAGGGATGGAGAGATGGTGGGAGTGAGGGATGGAGGGGATGGAGGGATACAGGGATGGAGAGATGGTGGGAGTGAGGGATGGAGAGATGGTGGGAGTGAGGGATGGAGAGATGGGGGGTGGAGGGATGGGGGATGGAGAGATGGGGGGTGGAGGGATGGGGGGTGGAGGGTGGAGGGATGGAGAGATGGGGGGTGGAGGGATGGAGAGATGGGGGTGGAGGGATGGGGGGTGGAGGGTGGAGGGATGGAGAGATGGGGGGTGGAGGGATGGGGGGTGGAGGGTGGAGGGATGGAGAGATGGGGGGTGGAGGGATGGAGAGATGGGGGTGGAGGGATGGGGGGTGGAGGGTGGAGGGATGGGGGGTGGAGGGATGGAGAGATGGGGGGTGGAGGGATGGTGGGTGGAGGGTGGAGGGATGGAGAGATGGGGGGTGGAGGGATGGAGGGTGGAGGGATGGAGAGATGGGGGGTGGAGGGATGGAGGGATATAGGGATGGGGGGTGGAGAGATGGTGGGGGAAAGAAGAATGTGCTGTTGAAACATTTGAGGATCACAACCCAGGAAGGGGGTGCTGCTGCTGGCTTGGGTTGGGTTGGCAGGTTGTGTGTGTGAGTGCTGTGTGTGTGTGTGTGTGTGTGGGGGGGGGGGGGGGGCGATGAAGGGGGGCTGGCTGGTGTGTGTGTGTGTGTGTGTGTGTGTGTGTGTGTGTGTGTGTGTGTGTGTGTGTGTGTGTGTGTGTGTGTGTGTGTGTGTGCGTTGGGAGGGCAGGGGAGGTGCTTTTCTTCCTCTGAGCTTAGGCTGCTCACCATGGTGTCCTCAGAGGCAGCCAGGGAAACATTATTTCCCCCAAGCCAATCAGCTAGCATTAGGAGCATCTACACACCCACCCACCCACCCACCCCCCCCACACACACACACACACACACACACATACACAAATTTGAGGAAAACCCTAAAGAGTTCACAATAAGTACGATGTTCAAGTCTGGAGTGTTGAGACCTCTGCTGAATAGATGAGCCCCTAAATCATGTTGTTGAACAAATCAGGCATTACAGCTCAAAGAAGCTGGTCCCACTTTACTTCACATAGCTACGCTAGTTACAATCACTAAGACCTTAGCTACGCTGGCTACAATCACTAAGACCTTAGCTACGCAAGTTACAATACCTTAGCTACGCTAGTTACTTTCACTAAGATATTAGCTATGCTAGTTACTTTCCCAAAGACCTTAGCTACACTAGTTACTTTCACTAATACCTTATCTACTATAGTTACTTTCACAAAGACCTTAGCTATGCTTGTTACTTTCACAAAGACCTTAGCTACGCTAGTTACTTTCACAAAGACCTGAGCTACGCTAGTTACTTTCACTAAGACCTTAGCTACGGTAGTTACGATGTTGACTTGAGTTAGCAGTGTTACCTGGCCATTAGCGGTGGTTTGGTGAGGCAGGGCGATGCTGAGTTGAGTTAGCAGTGTTACCTGACCATTAGCAGTGGTTTGGTGAGGTGATGTTGAGTTAGCAGTGTTACCTGGCCATTAGCAAGCTCTCCTGTGCCCACCAATCAAAGGGCTGTCACTCCTCTCCTGTCCCCACCAATCAGAGAGCTGTCACTCCTCTCCTGTCCCCACCAATCAGAGTCCTGTCGCTCCTCTCCTGTCGCCAGCCGGGCCCTCATAGGACAGTCTGATCACACACCAGTTACAGTACCAAAAGAACCTCTGTGTTTGAAATGCTCTGGTCAAAAAACGTATGAGATCGCAGTCCACACTGACAAGACCTTTTTCAATGTAGAATTGTAGAAACCGTCCCTAACTCATTGATAATTCTGTTCAGTTGTCATGCATAATAACACATTAATATCTAAAACACCAGTAAGACAGTGGAGGGTTAAAGGTCTATTCCATCAGGCAGGTACGTGGTTCCTGACGCTCCAATTTCACTTCAAAATGGTTGAAAAAAAAAATCTATTAAAGTAAAGTTAAATATCAGGCCTTCATGCCAATAAGTAGTAAATGTTCCAAAGACTGATTTGTGGTCTGAAATTAAATGTAAGCATTGTAGTTTCACCCAGAGTGACTGCAACCTAAAATGAAAAATAGATCCAAAGCAGAGCAGACACATAAAAAGACCTTGAACCTTTTTCTCCAGAGCCGTAAAGGCACATGGAGCAAAAATAAAGCTATTTAGACTCCTCGTCGAAGAAAGGGGAGGAAGGGAATGAGAAATGGAGATAAAATAACACCTCTTTCTTCCCTGGTCTTTTTTCTTAGAGGACGGTTAATCATTCGCCACAAAAAGGGCCACCATCTCTGATTCTCTGCTGGGCTCTTGTTTGTCGAGAGATTCCGATTGGTGAGTCGCCTTTTCAATGGACAAGAGGCTTTGAGAGGAATATGAAAAGGCAGATTTAAAGGTGAGGGGTGGTCAGTGGAGGGGGGCGATGCTGAGGCGTTATCACAATCCCCCCCCGCCCCCCCTCCCGGGACCAGACCGTCTCAAAGCCCTGTGAGGAGTGATGGAATAACAGAAGGAACAATATCTTTGTGAAAACCCTGTATTCATTCACGTAGATATATCTACAATATTTAACCGCTCGAACAATGCAGGAGCATACTGGACGGCACACATCGAATCAGAGAAAAATATAAATTGTTCAAGCTGACTATGAAACAACAATACAATACATTGCATGTAGGTAATTAATCCATCAACCCAGCAGGCATCATCATCATCTTCATAGCCTGAGGATTAGGGGTAATGTCTGCTATGGCAGCCAGAGGAGATACCAGCCATGACAGGGGGACAGGGACATAGGAGGACAGAGAAAGGGGGACACAGAGACAGGGAGACAAGATGACTAAGGGACTGGGAGACAGAGAGACAGGGGGATATAGAGTCATATATATATATATATATATATATATATATATAAAGGTACGTTTTTGGCATAATACCAATTTAAATACCTTTCATAACATGAGGATTTCATACATGTTACAATATTATAACATGGAGATGTCCTATATGTTACAATATTAGGACCTAAATGTTTTATTATTATAACATGGAGATTTCCCAACTTAACATTTTCATGTGGCTGAATATTCTGAATGCTGTATTTTATGTATCATAGTATTTAAATGATTTGGGTAATACCTATTATAATTCACTGAATTTTAACCAAATATTATAATAATCGTCAATCTGCTTCTCATTTGTATCCTATTGTGGGGCTATCACCCTGGCAGTCCAATCCAAAGCAGCACATGATATTTCTGCACGCCTGATTAACCCTGACGAGAGTTAAATAGGAGAGGCGTGTTATTGGTGTGTCTTCTCCTATCTCCTGATGTGGAGACTATCTGGTCTCCCTGGGGACAGCTCTGCTGGGGCTCAGGCCAGACCAGGCTATGATCTTAATTAGCTCCACCTAAAGCCTGTCTCTTCTCCCAAATGGCTCTCATTAAGCCACCACTGTCCCTTACAGCAGATAGCCCCCCCAGCCCCCCCCCCCCCCCCCCCCCCCCCCCCCACCCCCCCCCCCCCCCCCCTCCGTCCAGGGATTACATCCGGAGAGACATCACTAGTAATCCCTCCTCCCTCTTCAGCCCTTAGCTCATGGCAGGTCATAGCTAAAGCACAAAGGTATTTCCCTTTGCTACTTTGCTGTCTATTTAAGGGCCTCTTCACCCAGGTCAGAAATTGTCTTTCTTTGTCCACTCTCTGTGGCGGAGGCTGGGGTTTACCAGCCAGGCCAAGTCACTGTTCTCTCTGAGCACAGCGACAGGAGTGAGACAATAGTATCACCCTGTCCTGAATTGTGTCCAATCAGAGTCTCTTTCCTCTCTATGGATGATACTACTTTGCCTGAATGCTTTGAGAACAATTGACCCTACTTTAATCAAATGCTGTTTTAACCCCAGGAAATTATTTGTAGCCTTTTTTAAACATACATGATCTGTTAGTCACCTGCAGCTGTTTAGCTCTTAGCACTGGGTTAGTGCTGGGTTAGCCCTGGGTGGGTTAGCACTGGGTGGGTTAGCCCAAGTAAGCCATGGGTAAGCCCTGGGTTAGCTCTGGGTTAGCCGTGGGTGGGTTAGCACTGGGTGGGTTAGCCCTAAGTAAGCCATGGGTAAGCCCTGGGTTAGCACTGGGTGGGTTAGCCCTATGTAAGCCATGGGAATGGCCTGGGTTAGCACTGGGTTAGCTCTGGGTTAGCCTTGGGTTAGCCCTGGGTTAGCACTGGACCAGCCCTTCAGTAGCCCAGGGTTAGAACTGGGTAAGCTCTGGGTTAGCTCTGGGTAAAGGCACCATGGTGGTACTGAGGAAACCTTGGAGCTTCCCTTCTCCAGGCCTCATTCCATTCATCAAGGAAGAGTCTAAGTGCACGACAGAAAGAAGCTGTCCAGCACAACATCACACGGGTCTGTTACCTACAGAAAAGGCCTAACTGGAACCAACATCCAGAAGATCTGAGACTCGCTCTAAGCCTGCAACTTATGAATGCAGACCCAGAGATGGATACCAGGCCAGCACACCTTAGCTAGTATCCCTCAGGATGGCCAGGATCAGCTTGATATATTATCAAATCTTAACAAAGCAAATGATTTCATTGAAATAGATGATTCTGCGGCTATTTGTGGAAGAGGACAAGCAACAAAGCAGAGCACTGCCTGCTGACTCTGCAGCCCTCAGACTGACGCTCCCTCTTTCAAGCTGCTAAACGGGCAGAGGGAGCCAGACCTCCCGAGGAGAACAGTGGGACACATCAGAGCGAGACGCGCCCTCTCCTCATGTCCAGTCACTGGGGGGCCGGGGCAAGAAAGAGGCTAATACACTGCACTCAGGAGAACCAGAGAGGAGAGGAGGAGAGACCGTATCTACTGACAGGAGAACCAGAGAGGAGAGACAATCTCTACTGACAGGAGAACCAGAGAGGAGGAGAGACGGTATCTACTGACAGGAGAACCAGAGAGGAGAGACCGTCTCTACTGACAGGAGAACCAGATAGGAGGAGAATGCTTCTCTCTCTCTCCAGCTCAGCGGCAGTTTGTCTCTGGGTGGCTCCTGCTCTGAAAGCCTGTTTGTGGATGAAAGTGTTGGGGCCCCGGGGGCCACTCACCCAGAGAGGAGAAACCGGGCACGGCAGGGCGGGGGGCGGGGGGTTGGGGGGGTGGCGGGGGGGGAGAGGGGGCCCCGTCAGAGGAGGCCTGCAGTATCCAGGGCCAGACAATAGTGATTACCTCCCCCTTCACCAATCTGAGCGGTGAGGGAAAAGGCACGACGCTGGATTAGAGGCACAACAGGAGGCTAAATTAAATGTTGGAGATGAAAGGACGAGGGGCTGACACGCATCATCAGAGAGCATTCTAATAACACAACGCACAGCACAAATACCTGCAGAGATTATGGGTGCTTATTATGCAGCCATTTATGGTGACCCCCCAGGACCGAAAGGAGCAGCTGGGGGGCCATAACCATCAATAATATTCTGCTGGGTTAGGGTTCGGATTAACCATCATAATATTCTGCTTGGTTAGGGTTAGGGTTAACCATCATAACATTCTGCGGGTTAGGGTTAGGATTAACCATCAATGCCACTCTGCTGGGTTAGGGTTAGGGTTGACCATCAATGTTACTCTGCTGGGTTAGGGTTAGGATTAACCATCATAATATTCTGCTGGGTTAGGGTTAGGGTTAACCATCAAAATATTCTGCTGGGTTAGGGTTAGGCTTAACCATCATAATATTCTGCTGGGTTAGGGTTAGGATTAACCATCATAATATTCTGCTGGGTTAGGGTTAGGATTAACCAACAATGTTACTCTGCTGGGTTAGGGTTAGGATTAACCATCATAATATTCTGCTGGGTTAGGGTTAGGATTAACCAACAATATTACTCTGCTGGGTTAGGGTTAGGATTAACCAACAATGTTACTCTGCTGGGTTAGGGTTAGGATCAACCATCATAATATTCTGCTTGGTTAGGGTTAGGGTTAACCAACAATGTTACTCTGCTGGGTTAGGGTTAGGATTAACCATCAATGCCACTCTGCTGGGTTAGGGTTAGGATTAACCATCAATGTTACTCTGCTGGGTTAGGGTTAGGGTTAACCATCAATGTTACTCTGCTGGGTTAGGGTTAGGGTTAACCATCATAATATTCTGCTTGGTTAGGGTTAACCAACAATGTTATTCTGCTGGGTTAGGGTTAGGATTAACCATCAATGCCACTCTGCTGGGTTAGGGTTAGGGTTGACCATCAATGTTACTCTGCTGGGTTTGGGTTAGGGTTGACCATCAATGCTACTCTGCTGGGTTAGGGTTAGGGTTAACCATCAATGCTACTCTGTTGGGTTAGGTTTAGGGTTGACCATCAATGGCTTGCCTGAGTGAGTGTGCATGCATCCCAGTGTATGCCTACAAACAAGTGTGTATGTGTAGAATTCTGAGTGCAAATTTTTGGTCAACCGAAGAAGATCATTTTCTGTTTTGCCTTTTACCAAAACGTGTAGGGTAACAGTTGTACTCATGATATAATCATGCATACTGTATTGCAATATAGAGAAGATAAGTAAAATTGTAGGTTTATTTCCCCTGAAGACGTCAGTGGAGCTTTACGTTTCTTTAACACAATTATTTACTCTGCTGGGTTAGGATTAACCATCAATGCTACTCTGCTGGGTTAGGGTTAGGGTTGACCATCAATGTTACTCTGCTGGGTTAGGGTTAGGATTAACCATCATAATATTCTGCTTGGTTAGGGTTAGGATTAACCATCAATGCTACTCTGCTGGGTTAGGGTTAGGGTTGACCATCAATGTTACTCTGCTGGGTTAGGGTTAGGATTAACCATCAATGCTACTCTGCTGGGTTAGGGTTAGGATTAACCATCAATGCTACTCTGCTGGGTTAGGGTTAGGATTAACCATCAATGCTACTCTGCTGGGTTAGGGTTAGGGTTGACCATCAATGCTACTCTGCTGGGTTAGGGTTAGGGGAAGGGTTAGGGTTACATGTAGCCAGTCCTACTTCCACTGACAAACAAACAAGCCTTCTCCCCTCCAACTGGAGGAGACTCACATTCTACAGAGAACCAAACCAAGCATGTTCAGTCATCATTAGTGGAAAACATAAAACACAACTAACTAGCTGTCAACATTTTGAATTACAGGCAGTACCCAGAAAAAATAGCTGAGATACGGAGAAAAGAGGACTCTGATAATATGCTGACAGCTGAGGAGCAAGAGGAGGAGAAAGAGGAGGAGGAGGAAGGGGAGGAAGAAGGGGAGGATGTTGAAGAGGAAGAGGATAAGGAAGAAGGGGAGGATGGTGAAGGTGAAGAGGAAGAGGAGGAGGAAGATGAGGAGGAGGAAGAAGGGGAGGATGGTGAAGAGGAAGAGGAAGAGGAGGAGGAAGAAGGGGAGGATGGTGAAGAGGAAGAGGAAGAGGAGGAGGAAGAAGGGGAGGATGGTGAAGGTGAATAGGAAGAGGAGGAGGAAGAAGGGGAGGATGGTGAAGAGGAAGAGGAAGAGGAGGAGGAAGAAGGGGAGGATGGTGAAGAGGAAGAGGAAGAGGAGGAGGAAGAAGGGGAGGATGGTGAAGGTGAAGAGGAAGAGGAGGAGGAAGAAGGGGAGGATGGTGAAGAGGAAGAGGAGGAGGAAGAAGGGGAGGATGGTGAAGGTGAAGAGGAAGAGGAGGAGGACGTGGAGGAGGATGGTCACAGCAAGGAGACACACCAAACAGAGAAAGAGAGTTAAATCAACAGAGCTTTGAGTGAAGTCACAGTCCACAGTAGGCTAAACACAGGTAAGACCCTGGTGATAATGTACACACACTCAGTGACAGACTGCTATCACCCCCTGTGGAGAACTGTTGTGTTTGGGGACTACAAATACCAGAACTGCACTCTCTCAGTCTCTTTCTCTCTCTCTACCTATCTCTATGTCTCTGTCTCACTCTCTCTCCCTCTCTCTCTCAGTCTCTCTCTCTCTCTCTCTCTCTCTCTCTCTCAGTCTCTCTCAGTCTCTCTCTTTCTCTCTCCCTCTCTCTCTTTCTCTCCCTCCCTGCCTTTAGCTCTGTTGTCTCCTCTGGTGTTGCTCCATCTAAAAGGCAGCAGCTAATTCTCTTCTCTATGAATACTGGGTGTGTAATTAGCATCTTGGCTGGCCATCATATGCTGTCATCACCTTGTCATTGAAGGCCACGCTTCACACCCCATTTCACTGTGTCTAATAGACGCTTTGATTGGAGCACAGAGACAGACAGGTCCTCACAGTAGAGACAGACAGGTTTCGACTGTGTAGAGACAGACAGGTCCTCTCTCTAGAGAAAGACAGGTCCTTTCTGTGTGGAGATAGACAGGTTCTCTCTGTGTGGAGACAGACGGGTCCTCTCTGTGTAGAGACAGACAGGTTCTCTCTGTGTGGAGGCAGACAGGTTCTCTCTGTGTAGAGACAGACAGGTCCTCTCTCTAGAGACAGACAAGTCCGTTCTGTGTGGGGAAAGACAGGTTCTCTCTGTGTGGAGACAGACAGATCCTCTCTGTGTGGAGACAGACAGGTTCTCTCTGTGTGGAGACAGACGGGTCCTCTCTGTGTGGAGACAGACAGGTCCTCTCTGTGTGGAGACAGACAGGTTCTCTCTGTGTAGAGACAGACAGGTTCTCTCTGTGTGGAGACAGACAGGTCCTCTCTGTGTGGAGACAGACAGGTCCTCTCTGTGTGGAGACAGACAGGTTCTCTCTGTGTGGAGACAGACAGGTTCTCTCTGTGTGGAGACAGACAGGTCCTCTCTGTGTGGAGACAGACAGGTCCTCTCTGTGTGGAGACAGACAGGTTCTCTCTGTGTGGAGACACACAGGTCCTCTCTGTGTGGAGGCAGACAGGTTCTCTCTGTGTGGAGACAGACCGGTCCTGAGAGATAGCAGGTTCAAGTGCTTTGGAATGATGGAATTACACGAACATACATTCACACACTCACTCACATTCATGTATTCACACACACACACACACACACACACACACACACACACACACACACACACACACACACACATACACGCGCACACACACACACACACACACACATACAAACTCACTCGCATTCACACATTCACACACATACATACTCAAACACACACTCATAAAGGAGGTTGAATATGAGAACGACAGAAAGGTAGAATGGAAGAAAAGAGACACTTCCCTGTGAAATAGGTACAGAGGGATGAAGAGGAGGGAACCAGAAGAGAGAGAGGGAGAGCGAAAGAGAGAGAGGAGGGGGAGAGGAGGGCGAGCCAAGTGGGGGTTAGTTGGCTGGAGGAAGGCTGAGGGGGGGGGGTCTTCACGGCTGATTGGAGCCCAGTTTGAGCTGCTAAAGTGCAGACGTGAGTCCCTTTCATCTCCCCTTCAGGGTCAGTGTCCAGCCAGCCGATCAACCTGTCATCTTACTCTAACCTGCCGTCTCCAGGTTCCCACCATCCGCTCCCAGTCTCCCCCCCCCCCCCCCCAGGCCCAGACAGAGCTCACTCTGACTCCTCTCCAGGGAGGCAACCAGTGCACAGGAGCAGAGGGGGAACAGCAGAGGACAAAGAAAAACAAGGACAGAGAGAAGTATGATGGAGAGAAAAGGAGAGAGAGGGAAGCCATTCCCACTGGCCCAGGTAAAGAGCCTTAAAGGAGCTTAAGAAAAGGAGAGGGGGAAAGAGAGAAAACAAAGGAGATGGGGGAAGACAAGGAGACAGAGAGAGGAAGAAAGAGAGAGGGAGACATAGAGAAAGGAAGAGAGAGAGAGAGAGAGAAAGCGACAGAGAGAGGAGTCCGAAAAGTGGAAAACATTTTACTGACGAGATCCTTCTGAGAAGACTGGTCCTAATTGGCTGTACAGGGCGTGTGGTCTGGGAATAAGGGGGGGGGGGGGGGGGTTCAGAGTCACATGGGGGGGCACAGCGTAATTAGATGAATAAGTAGCTGGCTTTACTGCTGGGGCAGAGCTATCGGTTTGGGCTTCACATTAGAAGGCCGGCCAGGAGATTAACCAAACCCCCCCCCCCCCCTCACAGGTCCTCTCCACCCGTCCTGCCTTCAAACCACAGGCTGGGAGGGGGGCGGGGCCGGGGATTAGGGACCCAGCCATGGACCGTGGAGGCATGTTGGTCCCACCATGGGGCAGCCAATCAGAGAGGCTTAGAGCTGGGTAACGTTACAGACAAACCCCATCACTACGGAGACAAACCCCATAACTATGGAGACACACCCCTTAACTATGGAGACAAACCCAATCACTATGGAGACACACCCTGTCACTATGGAGACAAACCCCATTACTATGGAGACAAACGCCAATACTATGAAGACAAACCCCATCACTATGGAGACACCCCATCACTATGGAGACAAACGCCGTCTAAATCTCCAGCATTTGTTATTCATCTAATTACAAAGGCAACAGAATATAACTTCACCCTTCAATCATACAGTTATTAATCACATATCAACATAAAGTGTCATGGGCAATATTGTACTGGCTATTAGAAATCATGGTATAGTTTAGTGGCGTTGGATTTAGAGTAAGACCCAGTCCAGGAGCCTGTTGGTCACACTAACCCACCCCGTTCCAATGGAGACAACATTGGTATAGACCCCACCTTCACACTGGCCCACAGAACAAACCACTCTGTTTAACCAAACACACCCTCTCTCTGTCTCCTGTCCCTCTGTTTTACAAATGTTACTATGGAGCCCAGAGCAGCCAGGCATGGTCAGACATCACTATGGAGCCCAGAGCAACCAGGCTGGAAAGACATTACTATGGAGCACAGAGCTTCCCAGCTAATATTGATGAATTGCTGGGCTGTGGTTTGTTGCCATGTTGGTGTACAGAGCACCAGCACACTTCCTGTTTACCCTTCAAAGACTACAAAATGTCCTGTTTACCCTTCAAAGACTACAAAACGTCCTGTTTACCCTTCAAAGATTGTAACACTTCCTGTTTCCCCTTCAAAGATGGTAACTTTTCCATTTAGCTGAGCAGCGCCGGCGGTCGGCCCATTATCCTGCAGCACTATGCAGTCCCATGCCTGTGATAATGTAGGCAGCAGAGTCAACATTCAGCACAGACCCAGCCTGCCAGGGGGTGCAGGCTACACCCCTCCTCCCCCCGCTCCTCCCCCCGCCCCTCCCCCCCCAACCCCCCCCTCTTTACCTCCTCCCTCTCCAACCCCCCTCCCTCCTCCTCTTCCTCCTCCCCCTCCAACACCCCCCCTTTACCTCCTCCCTCTCCAACCCTCCTCCTCTTCCTCCTCCCTCTCCAACCCCCCTCCCTTCTCCTCTTCCTCCTCCCTCTCCAACCCCCCTCCCTCCTCCTCTTCCTCCTCCCTCTCCAACCCTCCTCCTCTTCCTCCTCCCTCTCCAACCCCCATCCCTCCTCCTCTTCCTCCTCCCTCTCCAACCCCCATCCCTCCTCCTCTTCCTCCTCCCTCTCCAACCCCCCTCCCTTCTCCTCTTTCTCCTCCCTCTCCAACCCCCCTCCCTCCTCCTCTTCCTCCTCCCTCTCCAACCTCCCTCCTCTTCCTCCTCCCTCTCCAACCCCCCTCCCTTCTCCTCTTCCTCCTCCCTCTCCAACTTCCCTCCTCTTCCTCCTCCCTCTCCAACCCCCCCTCCCTTCTCCTCTTCCTCCTCCCTCTCCAACCTCCTCCTCTTCCTCCTCCCTCTCCAACCCCCATCCCTCCTCCTCTTCCTCCTCCCTCTCCAACCCCCCTCCCTTCTCCTCTTCCTCCTCCCTCTCCAACCCCCCTCCCTTCTCCTCTTCCTCCTCCCTCTCCAACCCCCCTCCCTTCTCCTCTTCCTCCTCCCTCTCCAACCCTCCTCCTCTTCCTCCTCCCTCTCCAACCCCCCTCCCTCCTCCTCTTCCTCCTCCCTCTCCAACCCCCCTCCCTCCTCCTCTTCCTCCTCCCTCTCCAACCCTCCCTTCTCCTCTTCCTCCTCCCATTCAAACCTGTGATATGAGTAGTGTATAGAGTCTCTCAGCTGTCAATCATCATGACCCGCCCACCTGTCAGTTCCTACCAGACACTTCCTGTTCCTAGAATTAGTCCAGACTGCTCCTTCTTCATCTGTGTTAGGGCTCCTTCGTCATCTGTGTTAGGTTAGGGTTAGGGCTCCTTCATCATCTGTGTTAGGGTTAGGGCTCCTTCATCATCTGTGTTAGGTTTAGGGTAAGGGCTCCTTCATCATCTGTGTTTGGGTTAGGGTTAGGGCCCCTTATTCATCTGTGTTAGGGTTAGGGCTCATTCTTCATCTGTGTTAGGGTTAGGGCCCCTTATTCGTCTGTGTTAGGGTTAGGGCTCCTTCATCGTCTGTGTTAGGTTTAGGGCCCCTTATTCATCTGTTAGGGTTAGGGCTCCTTCATCGTCTGTGTTAGGGTTAGGGCCCCTTATTCATCTGTGTTAGGGTTAGGGCTCCTTCATCGTCTGTGTTAGGGTTAGGGCCCCTTATTCATCTGTTAGGGTTAGGGCTCCTTCTTCATCTGTGTTAGGGTTAGGGTTATACTAGAATGACCAGACTCCTTATTCATCTGTATTAGTGGAATTAGCCGTTCCAGATGAAATCCAGCTGAGCTGTTTGAAAGTGCTGTCTCGGCCTTTCCTAACAGATGTTGAGATTTGAGAGGGGCAAAGAGGACTTAATCCATGTAGACAAAGACAGAGAGAGGGAGGAGGATAGGAAGATAGGAAGTAGAAAGAGAGGAGAGAGGGAGGGAGGATGATAGGAAGATAGGAAGTAGAAAGAGAGGAGAGAGGGAGGGAGGATGATAGGAAGATAGGAAGTAGAAAGAGAGGAGAGAGGGAGATGCTATCCATGTGTTAGTTTCCATGACTACTCTTCTGTTAGACTGGTCCACATCTCCATGGCGGTCTGAGCCCCCCCCCCCCCCCCCCCCAATAAGCTGTAGCTTGCAGGTTTCTAAATCGTTATAGCTGGAAGACCTAAGGCGTCAGCCAAGAGGGGGCTAAAATTCACTGATAGGACGTTAGCTTGAATGTCCCAATTAATTTAACATAGAGGAATATATCTATACTCATTTTGGATGTTGGTCTTAATTGATATTATTAACAGTCAACATTCATTTAAGTTAAATGAAATGAAATGATCGAATGTTTTGTCATTTGTTGAATCTGGTTGCTGTTGGCATCCGTGGTCCCGGTGAGTCGTTGCTGAGTTAGCTAAGTGCCACGTTAACACTTTAATTAAGACAAACTCAACCGTAGCCAACTGTGAGGCAAATGTTGGTGATGATATCGATACCTACATTCTCATCTGGGAAAATCTATGCAGTTGGGCGTACTGGCACATTACATGCACATACACACATACCCCCCATAGCCCCCACCCTAACCTTAACCCCACCCTGACCCTAACCCCAACCCTAACCCCACCCGTACCCTAACCCTAACCCCACCCTAACCCCACCCTGACCCTAACCCCAACCCCAATCCTAACCCCACCCGTACCCTAACCCTAACCCCACCCTAGTCCCACCTTAACCCTAACTCCACCCTAACCCACCCTAACCCTAACCCCAACCCTAACCCCACCCTAACCCCGCCCCTAACCTAACCCTAACCCTAACCCCACCCTAACTCTAACCCCACCCCTAACCCCACCCCTAACCCCACCCTTACCCTAACCCTAACCCTAACCCCACCCTAACCACACCCTTACCCTAACCCTAACCCTAACCCTGCCTCTCCTCCACTCAGTCTTAATCAGCTGTTTGTGCTGTGCTGGAGTGCTATCCTCCTCCTGTCAGTCAAACAGGGAAAACAAACCAACCAAGTAGAGCAGTCAGCGTCCGGGCCGATGCCATGTACCCCCCCCCCCCCCCCCCCCCCAACCCGCTACCTCTACCCCCCCCCCCCCCCCCCCCCGTGCCATGTAACACCTCCTGGTCCGCTAACCCCCTACCGTTCCCAACCCCCCCAGCCATCCGGTCGACAGCTGGAGCCCCCCCCCAGGGAATGCCAATTAAGTCTGGAAAACATTTTGACAACAAAACTGTACAAGAGAAACTAATAGACCGGGGCGATGGTGGCCCACTCTCTCAGGGCTCCTCTGGATCCCTGCCCCCATCCCCCACATATGGAACAACCTGCAGGAAACACCACCTAAACACACAGGGCCCTGGAGAATGGCAAATATGTTCACTGAAATACATGAATATCAAATCAAAGGCATTGATTTTGTCATGCTAATTCTTTATTATCCCAAATTAAGAGTTGATGTTTAATTAATGAAGCGCGTCACCTCGCTTGTTAAATGACGGCAGGTCATGTGACTGTCCAAATATTCACTTCTATGTTACATTTACGGACAAAAAGAAACTTGGCTTACGTGTCCGCCCCTCGCCCCGCCCCTCCCCCACTAAAGGCCCCGCCCCTCCCCCTGCTAAAGGCCCCGCCCCTCACCCTGCTAAAGGCCCCGCCCCTCACCCTGCTAAAGGCCCCGCCCCGCCCCTCCCCCTGCTAAAGGCCCCGCCCCTCACCCTGCTAAAGGCCCTGCCCCTCACCCTGCTAAAGGCCCCGCCCCTCCCCCTGCTAAAGACCCCGCCCCTCCCCCTGCTAAAGACCCCGCCCCTCCCCCTGCTAAAGGCCCCACCCCTCCCCCACTAAAGGCCCCGCCCCTCCCCCTGCTAAAGGCCCCGCCCCTCACCCTGCTAAAGGCCCTGCCCCTCACCCTGCTAAAGGCCCCGCCCCTCCCCCTGCTAAAGACCCCGCCCCTCCCCCTGCTAAAGACCCCGCCCCTCCCCCTGCTAAAGGCCCCACCCCTCGCCCTGCTAAAGACCCCGCCCCTCCCCCTGCTAAAGACCCCGCCCCTCCCCCTGCTAAAGACCCCGCCCCTCCCCCTGCTAAAGGCCCCACCCCTCGCCCCATTAAAGGCCCCGCCCCTCACCCTGCTGAAGGCCCCACCCCTCACCCTGCTAACCCTAACCCTAACCCTCGCCCTGCTGAAGGCCCCGCCCCTCACCCTGCTAACCCTAACCCTAACCCTCGCCCTGCTGAAGGCCCCGCCCCTCACCCTGCTAACCCTAACCCTAACCCTCGCCCTGCTGAAGGCCCCGCCCCTCACCCTGCTAACCCTAACCCTAACCCTCGCCCTGCTGAAGGCCCCGCCCCTCACCCTGCTAACCCTAACCCTAACCCTCGCCCTGCTGAAGGCCCCGCCCCTCACCCTGCTAACCCTAACCCTAACCCTCGCCCTGCTGAAGGCCCCGCCCCTCACCCTGCTAACCCTAACCCTAACCCTCGCCCTGCTGAAGGCCCCGCCCCTCACCCTGCTAACCCTAACCCTAACCCTCGCCCTGCTGAAGGCCCCGCCCCTCACCCTGCTAACCCTAACCCTAACCCTCGCCCTGCTGAAGGCCCCGCCCCTCACCCTGCTAACCCTAACCCTAACCCTCGCCCTGCTGAAGGCCCCGCCCCTCACCCTGCTAAAGGCCCCGCCCCTCATCCTGCTGAAGGCCCCGCCCCTCACCCTGCTAAAGGCCCCGCCCCTCATCCTGCTAAAGGCCCCGCCCCTCATCCTGCTGAAGGCCCCGCCCCTCACCCTGCTAACCCTAACCCTCGCCCTGCTGAAGGCCCCGCCCCTCACCTTGCTAACCCTAACCCTAACCCTAACCCTAACCCTAACCCCACCCCGCTGAAGGGATTAATAGGCGCTAAATTAAACAGGAGGGGGAACGGCTCAATGATTCAAATATTGAATAATGTCAACACTGGCGGAAAAAACACATTCTCAAAGTATTCTTTGTTTTTTCCTGCCTCTCCTTCTCTCCTTCTCACGTCAATAAGAGCAGCCATCTCTCCTAATGCCTGCATCTGATTAGTACGTGCCCTTCAGTCATACTACATTTCATTTACTATCACTGGTAACTGAAGGTGGGGGAACAGGAGCACAGTGTGTGTTTTTATGTGATGCTAACCATCTTGGTTCCGTGTGTGTGTGTATGTGTGTGTGTTTGCAGAGCTTTTGGTCAAGCCAGCCCGTTGGGAGCAGGTGAGGGAGGCATGGAGAGAGGGGGAAGAGAGGGAGGAGAGAGGGGAAGAGAGGGAAGGAGGAATCTATTGTGAGCCAAGAATATTCAACTGTTGCCAAACCCCCTCCCCCCAGCAAACTCTTCACACACACACACACACACACACACACACACACACCCTCACTTATCAAACACACATTATTTCTCACAAACACACACTCTGCTGTGGCTGGTGTGCTGAGGGGGAGGGGTTTGGGGGAGGCGTCTGGTTGGCACAGTGGAGCCATCATAGTAGGGCCAGCACACTGGAGTGTGCCCCGTCCACCCAACCCCTCTCCTCAACCAAACCTCCTCTCCTCTCCTCTCCTCTCCTCTCCTCTCCTCTCCTCTCCTCTCCTCTCCTCTCCTCTCCTCTCCTCAACCAAACCCCCTCTCCTCTCCTCTCCTCTCCTCTCCTCTCCTCTCCTCTCCTCTCCTCTCCTCTCCTCTCCTCTCCTCTCCTCTCCTCAACCAAACCCTCTCTCCTCTCCTCTCCTCTCCTCTCCTCTCCTCTCCTCTCCTCTCCTCTCCTCTCCTCTCCTCTCCTCTCCTCAACCAAACCCCCTCTCCTCTCCTCTCCTCTCTCCTCTCCTCTCCTCTCCTCTCCTCTCCTCTCCTCTCCTCTCCTCTCCTCTCCTCTCCTCTCCTCTCCTTAACCAAACCCTCTCTCCTCTCCTCTCCTCTCCTCTCCTCTCCTCTCCTCTCCTCTCCTCTCCTCAACCAAACCCCCTCTCCTCTCCTCTCCTCTCCTCAACCAAACCCCCTCTCCTCTCCTCTCCTCTCCTCTCCTCTCCTCTCCTCTCCTCTCCTCTCCTCTCCTCAACCAAACCCCCTCTCCTCTCCTCTCCTCTCCTCTCCTCTCCTCTCCTCTCCTCTCCTCTCCTCAACCAAACCCTCTCTCCCCTCGCCCCCCCTACAACATAAAGCACCCCCCACCCCTCAGCCCTGCCCCCTCAGCCACGCCCCCTCAGCCCTGCCTCCAGGCTGCTGGAGCTGTCACCGCTGGCTCCTTTCTTGTCTAAGTAGTGGGGCTGGTTCTGGAGCGGTGTGTGTGTGTGTGTGTG
Source organism: Aplochiton taeniatus (assembly GCA_017639675.1). Classification (NCBI taxonomy): domain Eukaryota; kingdom Metazoa; phylum Chordata; class Actinopteri; order Galaxiiformes; family Galaxiidae; genus Aplochiton; species Aplochiton taeniatus. The sequence continues at coordinate 240,889 of CM030181.1, read as the reverse complement.
TGTGTGTGCAGAGGGCTGGGTGCAGGGCGGTGTGTGTGTGTGTGTGTGTGTGCAAAGGGTTGGGTGCAGGGCGACAGGGACAGGACATGCTCTGGCAGACGGGCCCTGATCTCCTGCTCCCTCTCTCCCTGTCAGTCACTGTGCATCTGCCTTCAGCTCCCTGGCAGACCCAGAGCCGTGCCAGGCTGGGTGGCACACACACACAAACACTCACACAAACACTCACACAAACACTCACACAAACACTCCCTCTCACACACATGTACACACACTTACACACACACAGACTCACACACTTACAGAGGGCAAATTAGCCAACGTGAACGTAGCACATGCCTTTTGTTTGAGTAGTTCATTGGCTTTTATATACTGTATAAAGCTGGAAGAAATTATAACAAAATAATAATAATAACAAAATACATTCTCAATCGCTAAGAAAAAGAAAGGATGTTTTCCGCTTTGGAATTTCCGTCAAATGTTTTTAATCAATTCTTCAAAAGATCAGTTTCATAAGAGTGAAGTGAGTGAGGACAGCTAGAAGGCGTCTGTGATCCTGAGGGCTGGCATCCAACGCCACGTCTAATTACTGCAGCCAAATAATAAAGCAACTCACACTAATAAGAATGTTGCCATTCTACCAGCTGAACTCACAATTAACCTTTCTCAGTGTTCCCTTTTGAATCGGACTGAATCCTGCTATCAGCAAATATAGCACATTGCGCTCACACAGACACACTCAGAAATAATATGACATCAAATATAGCACATTGCACAAAGACACAAAGACAGACAGACACACACACAGACAGACACACTCAGAAATAATATAACATCAAATATAGCACATTGCACACAGACAAGCACACAAACACATACACAGACACACACACAAACAAAACCACACAAACACACACAGAGACAGACACACAGAAATAATATAACATCAAATATACCACATTGCGCAAACACACACACACACACACAGAAATAATATAACATCAAATATAGCACATTGCACACAGACACATAGACACACACACACACACACACACACACACACAGACAGACACACTCAGAAATAATATAACATAAAATATAGAACATTGTACACAAACACACGCACGCAGAGAGAGAGAGAGAGAGAGAGAGAGAGAGAGAGAGAGAGAGAGAGAGAGAGAGAGAGAGAGAGAGAGAGAGAGAGTGAGAGAGAGCGACAGACACATTCAGAAATAACATAATATCAAAAATAGCACATTGCACACAGACACGTACACAGATACACACACACACATACGTGCACACACACATTGCACATAGACACGTACACAGATACACACACACACATACGCGCGCACACACATTGCACATAGACACGTACACAGATACATACACACACATACGCGCACACACACATTGCACATAGACACGTACACAGATACACACACACACATTCGCGCACACACACATTGCACATAGACACGTACACAGATACACACACACACATACGCGCACACACACATTGCACATAGACTTCAGCCACTCTCCCCAGCCTGTGGGGCAGTGGTACTGTGTTACTAGGATTACTAGGGTTACTGTGGTTACAGTGGTTACTGTGGTTACTGTGGTCACTGTGGTCACTGAATTACTGTGGTTACTGTGGTCACTGAGTTACCGTGTTATTTTGGTTACTGTGGTAACTGTGTTTTCAGTGTTACTGTGGTTACTGTAGTTACTGTGTCACTATACTGACAGTTTACAAACAGTTTTAAGGTTCGCTTGTTACCCAGGATGCTGTGCTGGGGTCAGGGTCATTACCCAGGATGTTGTGCTGGGGTCAGGGTCAGTACCCAGGATGCTGTGCTGGGGTCAGGGTCATTACCCAGGATGCTGTGCTGGGGTCAGGGTCATTACCCAGGATGTTGTGCTGGGGTCAGGGTCATTACCCAGGATGCTGTGCTGGGGTCAGGGTCATTACCCAGGATGTTGTGCTGGGGTCTGGGTCATTACCCAGGATGCTGTGCTGGGGTCTGGGTCATTACCCAGGATGCTGTGCTGGGGTCAGGGTCATTACCCAGGATGCTGCGCTGGGGTCTGATGAAGTCAAACATCAGAAGGACACTGGTACCTGCTGGCATCGTGCCAACTCACACAGGTCTTACACTGTTGCCATGGAGAGCTGTTAGTGCCGCGAGGAGCGGTGGAGAAAAGGACCACCCTAACACCCCCCAACCTGCTCCACCCACCCAAGATAGGACCACCCTAACACCCCCCAACCTGCTCCACCCACCCAGGATAGGACCACCCTAACACCCCCCAACCTGCTCCACCCACCCAGGATAGGACCACCCTAACACCCCCCAACCTGCTCCACCCACCCAGGATAGGACCACCCTAACACCCCCCAACCTGCTCCACCCACCCAGGATAGGACCACCCTAACACCCCCCAACCTGCTCCACCCACCCAGGATAGGACCACCCTAACACCCCCCAACCTGCTCCACCCACCCAGGATAGGACCACCCTAACACCCCCCAACCTGCTCCACCCACCCAAGATAGGACCACCCTAACACCCCCCAACCTGCTCCACCCACCCAGGATAGGACCACCCTAACACCATAGGCAGAAATCCCAAGGGGGGACAGGGAGGACCTCTCTCCTCCTCCATCTCTACCTCTAACCCTCTCTCCCCCTCTATCTCTACCTCTAACCCTCCCTCCCCCTCTATCTCTAACCTTCCCTCCCCCTCTATCTCTAACTCTCTCTCCCTCTTTACCTCTAACCCTCTCCCTCTCTACCTCTAACCCTCTCCCTCTCTACCTCTAACCCTCTCTATCTCTACCTCCAACCCTCTCTACCTCTACCTCTAACCCTCTCTCCTCCTCACATAGACCTCAGTGCCCCCAGCCCCCTCTATCTCTAACCCTCTCTCCTCCTCACATAGACCTCAGTGCCCCCAGCCCCCTCTACCTCTAACCCTCTCTCCTCCTCACATAGACCTCAGTGCCCCCAGCCCCCTCTACCTCTAACCCTCTCTCCTCCTCACATAGACCTCAGTGCCCCCAGCCCCCTCTACCTCCTCCCCTCTCTCCTCCTCACATAGACCTCAGTGCCCCCCCCCCCCCCTCTACCTCTAACCCTCTCTCCTCCTCACATAGACCTCAGTGCCCCCAGCCCCCTCTACCTCTACCTCCTCCCCTCTCTCCTCCTCACATAGACCTCAGTGCCCCCCCCCCTCTCACAGCTTTCCTGCTCCTGTCCTGTGATCAGCCTGGGCCTTTCCCACCACCGAGGAGCAGAGAAGAGAGAGAGGGGAGGAGGGGAGGGGGGAGAGAGAGGGGAGGAAGAGAGAGAGAGAGAGAGAGAGAGAGAGAGAGAGAGAGAGAGA
>CM030181.1:200000-235000 GCA_017639675.1 Aplochiton taeniatus | reverse complement strand
ACACACACACACACACACACACACACCACTGGGTTCAGGACAGGGGTCTGACGCTCTTTACTGGCTGCTCCTATTTAACACACACACACATACACACACACACACACACCACTGTGTTCAGGACGGGGTCTGACGCTCTTTACTGGCTGCTCCTATTTAACACACACACACACACACACACACACACACACACACCACTCAGGGGTCTGACGCTCTGTGTCAATCTCTAATGAGGAGGGAGGAAGGGGGAGGGGCTGTCACACACTTTGGGGGCTGGGAAACGCAACAAACCCATGTTCTATTACCACTCTCCTCTCCTCTCCAGAGCCCAGACAGAGATATTAGAGATGGGGGGGGGGGGGGGGGTCTGGCAGAGGAGCTCAGCCTGCTGACAGGAGGAGGCGTCTGGAGAAGGCGGGAGACTGGAGGTCTGGCCAACGTGTCACTCAAAACAAAGTGGGGGTTTGGCTGGGACACCTTGCAGCTCTTGAGTCTCTCTCTCTGTCTCTCTCTCAGGGGGAGTCTCTCTCTCTCTCTCTGTGTGTGTGTGTGTGTGTGTGTGTATGTGTGTGTGATTGCTCTCTCTCTCTCTCTCTCTCTCTCTCTCAGGGGGAGTCTCTCTATGTGTGTGTGTGTGTGTGTGTGTGTGTGTGTGATCTGTCTCTCTCTCTCTCTCTCTCTCTCTCTCTCTCTCTCTCTCTCTCTCTCTCTCTCTCTCAGGGGGAGTCTCTCTATGTGTGTGTGTGTGTGTGTGATCTGTCTGTCTCTCTCTCTCTCTCTCAGGGGGAGTCTCTCTATGTGTGTGTGTGTGTGTGTGTGTGATCTGTCTCTCTCTCTGTCTTACTCTCTCAGGAGATGGCGTCAACGACCTCTCAGATATCCTAATCTCACATTCAGCTCATCCTCACAACCTCATCTCCCCCCTGCCTGTCTCTCTGCCTATCTGTCTGCCTGTCTATCTATCTATCTATCTATCTATCTATCTATCTATCTATCTATCTATCTATCTATCTATCTATCTATCTATCTATCTATCTATCTGTCTGTCTGTCTGTCTGTCTGTCTGTCTGTCTGTCTGTCTGTCTGTCTGTCTGAGTTGTCCAGAGGTAAAACAAGGGAGACGGTTTGATAAAAATCATGAAAGAGTGAGCCAGGTTGTGCCCAATTCTGAAAACACATTATCCTGGGGATTATACACTAAATCACACATTGTAACATTTCCAAATGTGTTATGAATGCTCCCCTCTGAATCCAATTCAAACCCTGGGTTAACAAATGTGTTATGAATCCAATTCAAACCCTGGGTTAACAAATGTGTTATGAATGCAATTCAAACCCTGGGTTAACAAATGTGTTATGAATCCAATTCAAACCCTGGGTTAACAAATGTGTTATGAATGCAATTCAAACCCTGGGTTAACAAATGTGTTATGAATGCTCCCCTCTGAATCCAATTCAAACCCTGGGTTAACAAATGTGTTATGAATGCAATTCAAACCCTGGGTTAACAAATGTGTTATGAATCCAATTCAAACCCTGGGTTAACAAATGTGTTATGAATGCTAGCCTCTGAATCCAATTCAAACCCTGGGTTAACAAATAAGCCTGAACAAATCCTCCACATCGAGCTGGGGATCCTTTGAACTTTGACGAGGAGTGGTCCAGTCTGCAGGGCAGCTTTACGAACACACACACACACACACACACACACACACACACACACACACACACACACACACACACAGGCAGCACTCAACATGGAGAGCCACAGGTTTTCTGGTAAAAAAAACACAGACACACACACACACACACACAGACACACAGACAGACAGACACACACACACACACACACACACACACACACACAGACACACAGACACATAGACACACACACAAAGACACACAGACACATAGACACACAGACACACAGACAGACACAAACACAGGCCGACACACACACACAGGAATATCTCAACCAGAGGTCGGCTGGCTCCCTTGCTGTCAGTGTTCAAGGGTTGGAGTTAAGGTCAGGGTCAGGGTCAGGGTCAGGGTCAGGGTTAGGGTTAGGGTTAGGGTTAGGGTGAGGGTCAGGGTAAGACAGCAAGAATTTGAGAACGAGGAGAGTAAGAATGTTTAAAGTAAATTGGTTAAGGGAGAGAGAGTGGGAGATAGGAAGGAGAAACACTGGAGAGAGAGAGAGAGAGAGAGAGAGAAGGGGAGAAGGAGAGACTCTAAAGAGGGAAAGAGAGGGAGAAGGACAGACTCTAAAGAGGGAGAGAGAGGGAGAAGGAGAGACTCTTAAGAGGGAGAGAGAGGGAGAAGCAGAGACTCTTAAGAGGGAGAGAGAGGGAGAAGGAGAGACTCTAAAGAGGGAGAGAGAGGGAGAAGGAGAGACTCTAAGAGGGAGAGAGAGGGAGAAGGAGAGACTCTTAAGAGGGAGAGAGAGGGAGGAGAGACTCTTAAGGACAGAGGTTGGACCGGCACATGGATGATGTCGTGGTTATCTCACTGATCAGAAAAAGACATATTTTCAGATGGGTGGAATTCAAGAGATGAATATGATATGCCTGGTAAAACAGCTATATCTACAGCAATCAAGAGTCAATAAATAACAATCATACTTTTTTTTTTTAAAGCCATTACATTAATAAACACAAAAATGTATGATGAAAACCCGAAGTAATATTACACCCATTATCATTGTAATACATATTGTATCTGAGCTGAAACCTTGACCTTTGAGGTGAACTGTCCTTTTAACCTTGAGGCAGTGGAGAGGGTAGCTCCCCATGTGTCCTTGACATTCCACTCTGACAGTCTGAAGGAGAGAGCGTTTAATTGGATCCATGTGTTTGTTACAGCAGTCCCCGTGCAAACACCAGACAAATAATTACAGCACGGATTAAAAGGCATGTCATATTAACAACTGCATCCAAACAACACGCACACAGAGCCTCGGAAACGACCAGAGAAAAAGGTTTAATAACAAAGACCAACGGTACACAACTATTTCAGAATTTATAGTTGACAAAAATCTATCTTATACAACACATAACAATTTCACATAAATGGTTAGTTTCTATAGAATAACAACTCCAATACAGCTTTTGAAAGACCCACAACACAGACATTATCATAGCAATCAATTTTTTGTGTCAACTATTGAAATGGGACAAACCCCCTCGAGCGACCCGGCGCCCTGTGTATTAAAGACCACGAGCAGAAGAGCCTCCGCCTGGCAACTGGTCCGGAAAGTGTCAATAGAGCCGCTCCTCTCTCTTAATCCTGCGGAGACATTTCAGACATGTCGTTATGACCCCCGAGGTCACATATATGTTACACTATACAAAGGGATAGCCCCTGTCGCGATAAGGCCATCACAGGGGAGAGTGTGTGTGCGTGTGTAACTTCGTGTTGAGACAGCGGGCTCGATGTTCAGGACACCTTTCCCCTAGACGGAGCCGGTGGAACCATCAAGCATGCTGAGCTAATTAAAATACAGCTCGTGATAATCCTCGTGGAGTTCCTCTCTCCGTCTCTCTATACCTATTCTTTATTTCCACCTCTTCCCCTCCTCCTTTTTTGGCTTTGGGGTTAATTTTCTCATATTCTCAATAATTAGAGTTAGTATTCCAGTAGATTATAGATACGCCTAACGCTTGCTATCAATCAACAAAAAACGTTTAGGCATGTATACAACAGCGATGTTAAGACACAAATTAATAATAAGCTTGTTATATTTAAATTCTGCAAAACTAATGATACATTTTTTTCAATCCCTTGTCAATTAATTTAACCATCGCACTTCCCGCAGTATCGAAAGGCCCTATGGACCTCTTATAAATAATAAACGTACGTTGAACATGTAGCTTATGACGTGATTATTTAAAATTCTACTCCATGTACGCTAGTCATATTTATAAATCATAATCGATTCAGCTGTATTAGAGTGCCAACTAATGTTTGGTATGTGGAATAATGTACTTTTTAAAAGTAGCAAATTAAACTTGGAATAAAATATGGAATGTATGTAGTTTTATAAAAAAAAAAAAAAAAAACGAAGGATAAAGTAGGCCTAGATGCCAAACTCGTGCAGCTGGAGGTGTAACATTAAACGCCTACAACGGCCTTCCTCAAAGGCACAGACAGAAATGTGAGAAGAACTTCCAACCAAAGGCGCTGTTTTTTTCTGTATGCCCATTTTAAGATACAACAACAGACAGCGATTTAGACTCGGAATAAATTCCCCGTTAATTCCTGCAACTCAGTCATGCGAGTATCGAACAAGTAAAAAGTAAGTCGGTGAAACACGCAGCCAGCGTTTCAATACACTGTGGCCTCAAGGTAATATTGCTATGAGCAAGCCAACTAAATTAAAGATTGAATTATGAGCCGCGAGCCAAACCGTTTTGTTTCTAGACTGTTTATTATTTGTTTTGAAAAACGTCTTGAAGTAAAAATTACTGTCGTTCATAAGAGAATATATGGAAGCACACGTGTTTAAAATATGCAGGTAATGATACTGTTGTACGGTTTGTACGGTCATATAAATCTCAACTCTCCCTTACCGGAGGCGCACATAAAAAGCGTCGTTGTCAATTAGCCGGGAGTCGATTGGAGCGGCGCTGCTCGCCAGAGGCGGTGACTCGCCCTCACTTTAAACGGCGGCCTTTTAAATTAAGAAGTCCCTGTGGACTTGCTGGCGTGTGTGTAGAATTAAATAAATAAATTTGCAATAGGCGAGGAGCAGGCAAGATCCAACAGATAACGATGCCAGATGGCTGATGATTCTCACACATTTGTAACTTTTAGGCCTTGGTTACCATACAGCTGTTCATGCATAAAAAAGTGAATGCAAAAACTAAATAACAGATTTCATGCCATTTCATTAATATTATATTTGTATGCCAATTTGTGCCATGCTCTGTGGATAAAAACTATTTGGAAGAACAGGCTGAATGAGAGAAAAAAGAATGAGTCTAGATAAAGGCTGGTTTATAGACCCGCACCGTCAATAAAGGCTGGGTTATAGACCCGCACTGTAAATAAAAGTATAGGGTCATAGACCTGGAATATAACTAAACAAGTGTGGGGACATAGACCTGGAATCGATAAATAAAAATGTGTGGGGTCATAGACCTGGAATCGATAAATAATAAAGTGTCGGGTCATACACCTGGAATCTACAATTACAAATAGTTTGGGTTACAGACCTGGAATATAAATACAAAGTGTAGGACACTGTAAAATAAAAAGGACGCACCTGACCCACCTCAGTGAAGACTCCGATGTGAAGAAACCCTGAAGCCAGTTACGGGGGCACAGTCCATGGCAGTCACTCCAACTGCGTGAAGACATGTCATTAGAGGTATTTGCTTCTCTGAAGCAATACATTAAAAACGATGCCTATTGCTTAAAATGCATTTTAACACCACCAGTAGCCTACATTCCCCCCAATGCTGCACCTTTGACACGGGCCAAGCTACTCCAAGAAGAGGCAAACGACGATTTATAAAATCCGTGCTGTGCGTCTGTTTATAAATCTAAATCAATATTCAAATCTGTTTGAAGTGAGCTGGTGTGTCCGCTTAAGCGGGTTGTGTGTGTGTGTGTGTGTGTGTGTGTGTGTGTGTGTGTGTGTGTGTGTGTGTGTGTGTGTGTGTGTGTGTGTGTGTGTGTGTGTGTCTTTGCATGTGTGTGTGTTCCTCAAAGCTTCTTAAGATGATACATTAACCAAGCCGTGACAAACCCTCGGCATATTGTTTTGGTTTTCTGGAAGCGGGTTAACGTTCAAGTGACGTGTGATAGCCTACACGACCAGTGTCAATTGAAACGTATTGAGATAATTATTGTACCATATTTGGTAGATAGGTATATTTAAATATTTCAGATAAAATAATAATAATAATAATACATCTTTAATATTTTGGGTTAGGCCAGTATTCCGCCATGGACATAGTTTATTGTTTAGCAAAAACAGGCCTATTATTGCCACACCACCATTAATTTGGCGTATCATTGAATTGCCAGGACCCTATGATAACATCATTACTATAATTGCATTTGTTAATTTTCTTATTCATATAATAAAGTTTTTTTTTAAAACATACCTTTGCAAAGCCTGCCTCTGTTTTTTGTGTTCCGGTAGTTTTATTTAAAATCTTTTCAAGAAATTTCTGCCAGATACACTTCAATATTGAGGAAAACCAATGCAAAACCTGTCAATGTGTCACTTAACTCTCGAGTCTGATCACCGTTACTCTTTTTTTGCCACGGCCCACGGGTGGAAAAGAACATCCTTTCTGAATTGCTAGTATTCAAGAAACACACCATATGACTTTTCCCATACAGGCCTACATCAAATCCTTCGTAAGGCCTATCATAGTCAGTCTCTTGGCAATACTCTTTAAACTCCATTGCCTGCATTTTGGTGTTTCAACTTGAAGGGAGCAGACTGGCGCGCTGTGCGGATGGGGGATAGTTTTAAGGAAATAAGACTGGCGCGCTGTGCGGATGGGGGCTAGTTTTAAGGAAATAAGACTGGCGCGCTGTGTGGATGGGGGGGTACTTTTAAGGAAAGAAGTCCCTTCTTTTTGCTACGCAACGGAATGTAAGAGGAGCGTTTGTCAGCCTCCACACCGCAAGCCTGTCTTCATGTTTTCTCTCCTGGACATTGGTTGTCCCAAACCAAATGATTATCTTTTTTTTGCTCACTCTTTAAGGCAATCAATCAGACCAAACTAGTGACTTTACCGGTTCGTTTCAGAGAAACGAAAAGCTTGTTCTTCAATCGTCCAATGGCAATCTAGAGATATTAAGTAGTGGCTTTTCCTAGCCTATTCAAATATAGACTCATACACGAAAAGTAAAAGTAGACCTATAAAAATTACAATTAGGTATGAATTGCTTGTGGTGATGGCAGTGTTCGTTTATTATATGAAAAAAATCTTTCTTTTGAGTTGATTGTTATTATTAATTTACTTTCAGCTGAGATGAGAATGTAAAATCTTGTCAGCCACCCTCGCTGCCATTGGCTGAGGATTTTGCGTCAAAAAGTAGCTGGCGACATTGTTTCTCAGCAAATCTCCCCGAGAGCGTGAGAGACAGACCTCCACACAGCCCTCTCGCTCTCATTGGTCAGCAGTCTCTACAAATCCAAGGCAACTCAAGTCAGAACAGACTATAACAAATCTAACGTAGCAATTTACTGCAAAAGCTAAAGATTAATATATTGAAGTGTTGGAAATTTAAGTTCACGTTCTTTCTTCCGTTTATAAAAGCTTTAGAATCGGAGCCTTTTAGACTGTTATTTTATCCAAAGGACGGACCTGGACGAACCACATAGCATCAATAGCCTATCTGGGTAAGTTATTATGCATTTATTATTCATCCAAGCTATTATGATTATACGGCCTTGCCTATTATCACATTACTGAAGGTTATTATCACCAACTTTAGGACCAATATACTCCATGTGCCTATTAATAGGCCTACATTTATTTAAACGATTTATTAAAATAAGCTTAACATTGGCCAAACGACTTAACGAGTTATCTTATCCAAACAAATAGAGGAAACGCTGAAATATGTAAACAGACTGAGCAAACTTAATAGGCCACTTAAACCCCTCTGGTGTTTATACCAGCGCCATGACTTCTCTGTCCTAATTTAGTAGCATTTAATGGAGAGTGGAGGGGTTCACCGGGAGAAAAAAATTGCCTACACCCCTCTTCAACTATTAATCTTTGTTTGAAAGATTTTCCCTCTGACTTGAAATATTAGTGGAGGTTTTATTCATTTTAAATTAACCAACAGTAAACATTAAAGGTGTCAAAATAAAACCAGAGTTTGAGAATAATTTAAATGTAGCCTATGCTAATAGTTTTTGTCGCTTTTTAAGCGATTTAAACGGCCGAGGTTTGTTAACAACTGGTCTACAACTTAAATGCCTTAACAGACCATACTTTGAGTTAAATTTGACTCTCAACATTAAGCCTGGTTTCATGTTACGAAGAAATTATTTACGACTGCGTTATCGTGGACGAGTTAATCACAATCAATAAGAAAAAAAGAATCATATGAAAACACCGGCAGATCTAGGCCTATATGTTGATAAATATAAGAAGCCTATAGAAAATATACATAGCCTACTGTCTGTAATGTATATTGAGGTAAACTTACTGGTATTGATATTAGAATCGGCTAAGTTTAATGTAGGTAAGGACCTATCAAGCGGAAAAGTAGACAATGTAGGCCTATTTGGCTTTTATAGTAGACCCAAAAACCTGAAAAAAAATCCTAATTATATACAAAAAAAAGTGACAATTAATTGTGGGGTAAACCACCCCACCTTACATGATGCAACTAGATGTAAGCCCATTCTTGTCTCATAAATGCTTGGAAATCTAACACAAGGCAACATTTGAAGAATGTATGGAGTTAGACAGGACAGCGTCCTATAATTAGAATGCGTGTGGAACCCAGATTATCTCGTTATTTAACAATAACATGTATCGTAATTAATTATTGGAAAGGGTGTTGTATTTGAGCGTGTGCAACTGGTGGACGAAGTCTGTTTTAAAGTGTGACAGATTGAGCGGAGGGAGAAAAACCGTTGGCATAAAAAAAAGCAACTGGGTCCAACCGAGCAAGCATATTGAAGAGGCCGAAAGATGTTCCGTTGGGGGATAAAGAGTTGATTAGAAACCAAAACACATTGTTACAGAAAAACACATCGGCAACTTGTATTTATTTAAATAGGCTAAATATAAAATTAGAACTTCGTCGTTTGCTCTGGGGAGTTATATTTCTCTTATAATTAGGCTATACATTTTTTTTCATAACGGTTCTGAATCAGGCTGTCTTTAAATTACGCAGTCAATTGTATTTTGTATTGAAAAAATAAAGGGTCAACACGCAATTTTTTATATTAATTTAGACTTAAGTTTACACACTCTAGGTCAGTTTGAGTATCAAACACTAGACCAAACAGCTTACGAGTTCAGTATAGCTCCTACTTAAACGAGACTGTATGGTGGAATATATTAAAAGTTTAGGCGGAAATATTTTCAACCATCTTTCAGTTTCAATTCAACGTTTTATGAAACCAGTAAGTAGGCCTACAGTGAGCTGTTAGGCTTAAATCTTCAAAAACTATCTTAAGTAGGCCTAGAACACGACTTTCACATTTGAATTAATTCCTTTTCATATTTAGAGAAATGACCACAGCTAACAAAACCAAGCGGCAGAGTGAAAGGATGGTCCCAGTGGCTACTGTAAGAAGGCAGGGTCTGTTGACTCTATTGTAATGGTGTTTTGCTATCGGCCTTATACTTATCGGTCCTAAAGTGGCTTTGTCTCTGCAAATGGGCCCCAAACAATTCCCTAATATTTTAAACAATCGAATGCCTTATGTTAATTGCGGCTCTAGCTGTGTGTCCATTTGAAGAACTGTGTTTTGATCTTTCAAAGTACTTGTTGCAATTATAGGATGTTGCTTTTTAGCCCAGGGGGTTAATGATAGTGGTGAGGGAGAGGGGGTGGGGGAGGGTCATTTGTCAAGATGAGCCATGCTCTCTTCACGAGGACAGCTGGAGGCATTGCGCTTGCAGTTTACTCCGAGGAAAATGTTTTCAAAAAATATATACCTTTAAAACTAAAACTAAAAAAAGTATAAGTAAAAGTATAATGCAATGATATAATTGTGTTCATCGATGCATATCCTGCCGTTTTTGGGACAGATATCCAGCAGTAACTGGAATACAGCAGGACGATTATCATCCACGAAGGACATCTGAGGGCCTTCATCAGTTTTCAAAATTTTCTCCAACTTCACCCCCCAGACAAACATTAGCATGATGTCCTATCTCAAGCAACCACCTTACACGGTGAACGGACTGAGCCTAACCACATCTGGAATGGACCTTCTGCATCCTTCCGTAGGCTATCCAGGTAAGTTTTACTTTCTGTGGAATAAAGTCTGATATTATGTTTCAGAATGTGAGTCCGGCTAAATATACATGATAAAGGCTTATGCATTGTGCTTTTAAATGCGCTACATGAGTGAACGTAATGTCAAAATGTCCTGAATGTTATTTTAAAGAGTCGACATTTAATAGCTACTTATTATTTTAAATGAGCATCAACATAGCTAAAATGCTTAATGCAATTATTATTTTATACAGCGACGCCAAGAAAGCAGAGAAGAGAGAGAACCACTTTTACTCGAGCCCAACTTGACATTTTGGAAGCACTGTTCGGCAAAACTCGTTATCCTGATATATTTATGCGCGAGGAGGTAGCATTGAAAATCAACCTGCCAGAGTCGCGTGTACAGGTGAGCGCAGGAAAACACATTTAGCCTCACTCTATTCATATATTGACTTAAAAAACAAATCTGCCGAATTGCACAAACATGTGTAACAACATACCGATCAAAGCTGAATATGACCATAAATTAAATCAAAAAAGCACTTTCTTTCAGTCAAACGGCTGTGGGTCAGATTAAATGTAGCAAAATACTTCTGTTTTAGGTCTGGTTCAAGAACCGGAGGGCAAAGTGTCGTCAACAGCAGCAGCAGCAGCAAAACGGCGGCCAAAACAAGGTGCGACCGGCCAAAAAGAAAAGTTCCCCCGCCAGAGAAGTAAGTTCGGAAAGCGGGGCAAGTGGCCAATTTACACCCCCCTCCACCACCACGACCGCTCCGGCAGTTTCATCCAGCACCGCGCCAGTGTCAATATGGAGCCCCGCATCTATTTCCCCCTTGTCAGACCCTCTTTCTACCTCCTCCTCCTGCATGCAAAGGTCTTACCCAATGACCTACACTCAAGCCTCGGGCTATAGCCAAGGCTATGCCGGGTCAACGTCCTATTTTAGCGGGATGGACTGCGGGTCTTACTTGACTCCAATGCACCACCAGTTGTCAGGGCCCGGGTCGACTCTCAGTCCCATGGGCACTAACGCAGTAACAAACCATCTAAACCAGTCGCCGGCGGCCCTCCCCACTCAGGGCTACGCGACCTCGGGGCTCGGCTTCAATTCCGCGGCGGACTGCTTGGATTATAAGGACCAAGCCGCTTCATGGAAGCTGAACTTCAATGCTGATTGCTTGGATTATAAGGATCAAACATCCTCGTGGAAATTTCAAGTCCTGTGAAGAAAAAAAACAATCATGAATACAAACAAGGACGACATACAGACATAGTCCTGCCATCAGTCAATAAGATATATTGTATGCGTTAAAGACTAAATATGTGTTGTCAGGCGGGAGGTGGGTGGGGGGTGGGAGGTGCGGAAGGGCCTAGAATTCTTTTTGGCATGATGGTGTTTGGTGCCCTAGAGGAGAAGTTTAATTTATTTTAGCACTGGCAAAGAGATTCTCTTTCATTACCCCCACGGGCAGTAGTCCCTCAACTGTGTCGGTGTGTGCCTCTTATGCATAGGCCTAAAACACCTGTTGGAACACCCGGTGTGGACTTTAAATACAGCACAGCCACGGAACATACGCTTTACCAAGAACAAACCCTCCAGAAAAGACAATGTTTTGGTGTAGTGTTTATCGGACAGGCGTTCTTTAATAGGTCTCATTTAACGACATATAAAGATACCCGTTAAACAGGATGGTGTGTGGACTGCGCGCCCGCGAGGCTACAAGGATGCACTACTTTATTTAAGAAAAAAGTGTTTATAAGGAATCAATATGTAGTTTCTAAGAGACAATCAATGTGTGTCTTATATAAATGGTACATATGTGTTTTTTTATGTGCTAGCCTTCGAAACTGTGATCTGTCGTATTGTATGCAATTTGTGAGTCACTCGCGTCAGCGAAGACTCTGCTGTGATTTTAATAGATTTCTAACTTTTTTGAACAACAAAAATAACGGTAAAATAATTGCTAATGGTGAAATAACTATCATTACAACCAAGAGGCCAACGGCAAGAATCCCAGGAACACTTGGTAAAATATACAAAGGGATAGCCAACTGGAAAAGCCTCTTAAATTGTGAGAGCTTTACACGTGCGTTCCTCTCCATTGATTTCGCGCACTACATGACTCCTACCCCATTGGCTCTGAAGATGGTGTGACCTCTGAACTCGCCGTTGACAAGATTATGAATAAAGGTCCTGTGATCTGACCCCATTCATTTCTCAGCTAACTGTATCATTACTCCCTGAGCCTGTATGCCTGTGTGTTTGTAGCGCGCTAGTTTGATTGAATGAAAGAGATCGAATTAAATGAAATAATTTAGTTGTGATATTGTTTATATCAAAACACTAACTTATCTCACTTTGAATTATGCTAAAATTGGACGTGAGACAAATAAAAGTAAAGTTCATATAGAAAATATCCTTAAATCACCCGATTAGGCAAGTAGTAATTATAATGAGACTGACTTACAAATATTTTCAGAAAATGTAATCTTCAATATTCATTGGAGGACAGGTAGCAGATTAACTGTAATAGCTAAGAGGAAGCCTATAATCATTTCCTTGGAGCCTTTTGCTCTCGCGACGTGTTTAAAGAGTCGTGTTAATAATGCAGGTAATTTGCCTTCTTAATGAGCGGTGTCACCAAAGAGCTCTCCGGCGTCTTTTGCCTCCGGCAGCACCATTATTTCTTGATCGGTCTAAAACGTGCAGCCTTGGCCCAATACATGGCTGACGCACATAAGCAAATAGGCATGTACAGTAGTAACAAATGGAAGTTTAAAGGTAGGCGATAGCTTATTTTTAAGGGAGGAATTAACTTTTTCTTTGGTTTCCGGTATAGTTTAATTCGAATGGATTTATAACGAAAGGAATGTGCGTTTTGAGAAAGCAGTGTTAATCCCGGCCAGTCCGGCCTCAAAGAGCAGCTAATCCCAATATTTTACTGGGGGGGTTCTTTGGGGCACTGGGCCTCCGCGCGGACAAATTCAAACACCTCGGCGTGCTTTGAGGGCCCTCTGCATTCCAAGGGCTGGGACTAACCGTTTCATTAGAAAGCCCTGCACAAAAGCTTAAGTCCCCCCTAAATCCTAACCGCCCCCCCCCCCCCAAACACCACCACAACCCCTCTCCCTCTCTCAGTCTCTCCCTCTCTTTGTGATTTAAAAATATATTGACTAAATAGACAAGCGTGTTTATAATTATTAGCACGAGTTATTTGACAGACCTTGATAGCTCTAAATTAAATATGTAAGATTTGTTTTTAAATTGGTAGTGCCTTGCTGTATGTAGAGCTTCGCCGCAGGAGAAATAGGCTATTAAGGAACTTCAGCCGGATTTGACTTGAGAGTCAGAAAGAGAGTCAGGAAAGCTATTCTATAGCCTACTCGACTTTGCTCTGTTATAGTTGTTAATGGTCAAGTCTTCAATTGGCTTCATTGTCACACACACACACACACACACACACACACACACACACACACACACACACACACACACACACACACACAAATGGACATATGCTGTAGACAAAAAAAATATTGAATAATTGAATTAGGCCTTTAATAAAGCCGACATTTCGTTTAGGATAAACTTTCGGAAAGCATTGAGGGGAATAAAAACCGCAATAATAATACTATTTTAAATTATTTTACGAGTCTATATAAATTTAACTATTAGGCAAATACAATTTGAAACAATGTGTTATAGGCCTAATCAATCAATTCTGAATATTCACGAGGGTTGCCCTCCGCTCCCGTTTCTGTTCGATGAATCCAAAACACTCTTTTAACTGATTAAATTCAACAATGTACCATATGTATAGTCTAAAAAGTAAGTACGTTCAATCGTATTAACAGGTCATCATATACAAAACAAGTTATTCGATTTACTTTTTAAAAACGTTCAGATCAACGTGTCATCGAGATGTTATTGAAGTCGCATCTCAAAGTGCAAATATTCGACATTTCTTCAAGCAGAGAAAAACCAGGATGATCCGTTTAGCATGCCGACAATACTGGGTCTTTCGACTAAACAATAAACCCACCGGCTTTATCAAACCATATAGGCCTCTGCGGGATATAACTTTGGAGACCCCTACATCGTCAAGCTGCATAAGTCGGTCCACAATTTACTATATGGGATAAGACAGCATTTGCGCATCCCGAACCCGCCATTCCTCTACTGAATATATGTAGGCCTAGGCCTATTTAAACGAAGACAAAGCACTGTTAGGGAGCATATGGTCCCGGCAGACACTACATTAATCCCTACTAGTTTGAGTTAAACAATGGACTACAGACTATAACGCGCCTCTAGAACAGCCATCAATATGCGACAGTGGGCCGCGTTACCATGGCTGCAACAATGCTTTTGTTTTCTTTACATTTTAGAAATGTTAACTTAAGTTGACAACTCTAAAAAAAAGTTATCACTTTTTAAGCAAAACAAGTAGGCCTATCTCTAGGGAAAGGCTAGTCGAATACTAAAACATGTTTTAATGTTAATTGCAGCTGAAAATTACACGTCAATCTAAATATATAGCCTGTTTGTAGGCCTACATTTAGGGCTGAGTGGTAACAGGGTATTATTTAATATGAGTCTACAACAGCCTACAGGGGAAAAAAAGTAAAATTGTACTAGCCCAAATGTATGGTTAAATGAATCCAGCACTATCTGTTGATCCCCTTGTATGCGCTAATTATCGCGGTTTAGGCCTAATGGTCCTTCACTGTGGTTATATTGTGACATCATCAATGAATTTGATCATCTTGCCAAATGGGGCAGGCCCTACAACATAAAAAATTGTTTATATACATAATAACAGATTTAGATGTTTAAAAATGAAATCTAAAGGGATTGAAATAAGCGCGCTAAAAAGCATGGGATCTTAATTTCTCAGACCGCACACAAATCCATGGATTTCAGAGATCCCAACTGATAATGATACCAAGACACACACACACACACACACACACACACACACACACACACACACACACACACACACACACACACACACACACACACACACACACACACAAAATTAACTGACATATTCTAGCACAGTGAGATTAGATAACCAGCAGGCTATGTCATCGATGATGAAGTGTATTTTTATTTCCCACAGAATGAGGAAACATGGATGGCTGGGTATAAACGGGATTGATTGATCATATTGACTTGAAGGGGGGATGTCCTTCTATGTAAGTCTTTCTATGAGCTGAGTGGAAATCAGAAGGACACAAGGAGGCCTGTTCTCAGTTAGATGTAAGGAGAGAGATGGCGCTAGATACCAAGGGGACATCCAATCCAGCATAAATCAAATTTTTTCCAAAACCTCAAAGCCATAAAGCAGATTACAAGCCATGGGCAGCATATGGTCTTCACAAGGCCATGTTGTGACTGATACGTAGATAGCACCAAACAGACAGGCAAACCTCACAGCTCCACAAGCTCTCTGGATCAGAGTGGCAGAGGGCTGAGCCTTTGATTCATACACCATTAATACAAATCTTCTTAAGAGACAAATGGAGGTCCATTTAGAGTGGATTAGTGCTTTAATGGACCGTCCACAGAGTGGCATGGTGCCCTGGGGCTCACTTCACCATCGCCTGGTCTGCAACACTGTGTGTTGATTGGTTCTCATTGGATTCCTCCATTTTAAACATAACATTTGTCTAGCAGAGGTTGAGTAAAGGTTTAAAGAATGCTAAATCTGATCATTGAGTTTTGAGCCAGCGTTAATAAATTGATTTGTTTTCTTTACATTTGATTTATGCACATCTTTCCATATCTAGAACACCGCTCCATCACTCTGCCCAGAGACATAAACACCACCCAGTAGGGTGGGAGGAACACACCACCAAGCCACCCTCATCATCTACTCCTGTCTGATTAACTCACTTCATCTCCTGATCATCTACTCCTGTCTGATTAACTCACTTCATCTCCTGATCATCTACTCCTGTCTGATTAACTCACTTCATCTCCTGATCATCTACTCCTGTCTGACTAATTCACTTCATCTCCTGATCATCTACTCCTGTCTGACTAACTCACTTCATCTCTGGATCATCTACTCCTGTCTGATTAACTAATTTAATCTCCTGCTCATCTGCTCCTGTCTGATTAACTCACTTCATCTCCTGCAAACAAGATTACCAGGTTGCTAAGCCTAGCCCTAACCCAATAGATGATAGCTAGGAGGCTACATATATTTTAGCAAACCCTAACCCAATAGATTATAGCAGACTATAATCCATTATTGCTAACTTTAACCCTGATATATACATATATCCTAGCTAACCCTAACCCTCACTTTAACCCTAACCTTAACAATAATATATACATATATTATAGCTAATCCTAACCCTAATATATACATATATTATAGCTAACCCTAACTCTAACCCTAACCCTAATATATAAACATATTATAGCTAACCCTAACTCTTACTTCATCCCTAACCTTAACCCTAAATAGACACATATTATAGCTAATCCCAACTCTAATATATACTTACATTACAGCTAACCCTAACCCTGGTCTGGATGGGCATCAGCCAGCCACTCAGATGGTTGAACAGGGAGGAAAACATAGAACTGTCTGCTTCAACACTGAATGTTTTACATCGCTGGATGTTTTACATCACTGGATGATTTACATCGCTGAATGTTATACATCGCTGAGTGTTTTGCATCGCTGAATGCTATACATTGCTGAATGTTGTACATCACTGAATGTTATACATCACTGAATGGTTACGGGTTGTCAGAATTTAAGCCTTTTATATTAATCGTACTCAGCTTGCTGCCTACGTGCTCTGAACATCTACATGAAAGCCAGCTACTAGTTTCACTAAAATCCTAAACATAACTTTGGAAAACAACTTTTCCACTCAGCACAGCAAAGCCTTTGCTCTCATCCTCTGGCTCCAAGTGGAACTCCCTGAGTGGGTATTGTTACCGTGGAGATTGTGGTGTGGACACTGGCGTGGAGCCTCCCACTTCTTTCTCTAGGTTTCTTTCTCTACATCTCCTTCTCTCTCACTCTCCTCTGAGATTCTTCCTCTCTTCTTCTCTCCATCTAAGTGTCTCTCCTTTGAGAGGGGCCCTTCTTGGTCGTTCTGTAGGAACAGAGTTTTTCTTGGTGGAAAGGTGACTTATTAAGATATAATAAAACATCACTTCATCATCTTTCATGGAAGGTTTGAATAAAGACGGCCATTTCTGATTCAGGGAAACAAAGAGAGAGAATAAAAGAGAATGACTCATTTGCAGTTCCAGGAAAGTGATGGAGAGTCAGGAGAAAGAGGGGAAGAGAGGCACAGGGCAATTCCTCTATCCATCCCTGTGTCCATCCATCTATACATCCCTCTATTCATCCATCTATTCATCCCTCTGTCTATCCCTCTATTCATCCCTCTATTCATCCCTCTGTCTATCCCTCTGTCTATCCCTCTATTCATCCCTCTGTCTATCCCTCTATTCAACCCTCTGTCTATCCCTCTATTCATCCCTCTATCCATCCCTGTGTCCATCCATCTATTCATCCCTCTGTCTATCCCTCTATTCATCCCTCTATTCATCCCTCTGTCTATCCCTCTATTCATCCCTGTGTCCATCCATCTATACATCCCTCTGTCTATCCCTCTGTCTATCCCTCTATTCATCCCTCTGTCTATCCATCTATTCATCCCTCTGTCTATCCCTCTGTCTATCCCTCTATTCATCCCTCTGTCTATCCCTCTATTCATCCTTCTGTCTATCCATCTATTCATCCCTCTGTCTATCCCTCTGTCTATCCCTCTATTCATCCCTCTGTCTATCCCTCTGTCTATCCCTCTGTCTATCCCTCTATTCATCCCTCTGTCTATCCCTCTATTCATCCCTGTGTCCATCCATCTATACATCCCTCTGTCTATCCCTCTGTCTATCCCTCTATTCATCCCTCTGTCTATCCATCTATTCATCCCTCTGTCTATCCCTCTGTCTATCCCTCTGTCTATCCCTCTATTCATCCTTCTGTCTATCCATCTATTCATCCCTCTGTCTATCCCTCTGTCTATCCCTCTATTCATCCCTCTGTCTATCCCTTTGTCTATCCCTCTGTATATCCCTCTATTCATCCCTCTGTCTATCCCTCTGTCTATCCCTCTATTCATCCCTCTATCCATCCCTGTGTCCATCCATCTATACATCCCTCTGTCTATACCTCTATTCATCCCTCTGTCTATCCCTCTGTCTATCCCTCTATTCATCCCTCTATCCATCCCTGTGTCCATCCATCTATTCATCCCTCTGTCTATCCCTCTGTCTATCTCTCTGTCTATCCCTCTGTCTATCCCTCTATTCATCCCTCTGTCTATCCCTCTGTCTATCCCTCTATCTATCCCTCTATTCATCCCTCTGTCTATCCCTCTATCTATCCCTCTATTCATCCCTCTGTCTATCCCTCTATCTATCCCTCTATTCATCCCTCTGTCTATCCATCTAATACACACACACAATACACACACACACCATGGAATACACACACACACACCATGGAATACACACACACACACACCATGGAATACACACACACACACACCATGGAATACACACACACACCATGGAATACACACACACACACACCATGGAATACACACACACACCATGGAATACACACACACACACACCATGGAATACACACACACACACACCATGGAATACACACACACACCATGGAATACACACACACACACACCATGGAATACACAAACACACCATGGAATACACACACACACACCATGGAATACACACACACACACACACCATGGAATACACACACACACCAGGGTTGGTTAAAGTGTTGAGATTAGAATAATGTTTGAATTCAATATTATTAACCGCTTTTTATTTTGTTTGTTGGTTCAGAAACGCTATGTTGTGTGAAGAACAAAGGAATGGAAATGTTAGAGACGTGGCTCTGCTGGCAACAAACCGACTGAGAAAATATGACCTTTTCAAGCCCTGACAGTGAGACAGTGGACTTGTAACTCTGGCCTCATGAACCAATCATGGCACACTAAAGGTCATGTGACCGGTACAATAGCAGGAACAGGAAGCGGTTGGTTATTAGTGTGCCTTTACGATGACCACACTCCCCCCCCCCCCCCCCCCCCCACCCACCCACCCACCCCACCCAGCAACCTACCACTACAGTGTCTAACCACCACCCAGCAACCTACCACTACAGTCTAAGCGCCACCCAGCAACGTACCACTATTACTACCCCCCCCCCCCCCACCCCCGGGGAGGGCCTGCCAGGGAGATTGAAATGTTGAGGGCTGCTCTGGTGGGGCTAAGGGCTCGTCTAATTAAATACTGCAGGTTAATCCCTGCACGTCCCTTGACACAACACCCTCCAGCCGACCCCGCCCTGCCTGCCGGGACACACACAAACAGTCCCCACAACACACAAACAGTCCCCACAACACACACAAACAGTCCCCACAACACACAAACAGTCCCCACAACACACAAACAGTCCCCACAACACACAAATTACAAGCAAACAAACAGGAAGAACTGAAATAACAACATAATGAAAACTCAGAGGGGGTAATATGTTCCAATAATTGTCTTTTGAAAACGGTTGTTATTTGGCACAAGGTTTGATAACACACACAGCAGCTGCTATTGACTGAGGCTGTATCTATAACTGTTGCTATAACTGTCTCTACATTTGAACTGTTTTGAAGGCAGCACAGTCACATTCTAAGGTTGTAAAAACACACAGCACCAGTTTCCAACTAGTGTAGTCATGGTGGTGGTACGTACAGTAGATTTCTCTGCGTGGTGACATCACAGGCAGCACAACACAGCGTCCTGGCTTTGCTCAGAGGTGTAATGCCTGATTAGGGGATTACAGAAAAGTGCTTCTTTGCAGTTCTGTGAGAAACAATTATTAACATGTTGGTGTCTGTAATCCTGGATAAACACTGCTTCTCAGGAACAACAGCAACTCTCCTCTCCTCTCCTCTCCTCTCCTCTCCTCTCCTCTCCTCTCCTCTCCTCTCCTCTCCTCTTCTATCCCTCTCAAAGCCGGTAGTCACTTGAATTTCAAAGCCTAACGAGTGGAGGGGCCATAGTGGCTTCTGAAGGGGGAGGGGGGGGATAGTGTATATATTTATAAATACCATACTTACTATTGGCTGTATTGTGTATATATTTATAAATACACTACTGACTATTGGCTGTATTGTGTATATATTTATAAATACCATACTTACTATTGGCTGTATTGTGTATATATTTATAAATGCATTACTGACTATTGGCTGTATTGTGTATATATTTATAAATACACTACTGACTGTTGGCTGTATTGTGTATATATTTATAAATACCATACTGACTATTGGCTGTATTGTGTATATATTTATAAATACACTACTGACTATTGGCTGTATTGTGTATATATTTATGAATACCATACTGACTATTGGCTGTATGGTGCACATATTTTTAAATAACACACTAGTCATAAAGTGATATTTATAAATAACACACTAGTCATAAAGTGATATTTACCAAAAGATATATATGTATATTAATAAATAATAATAATAATTAATAATAAATAGTAAATTACCAGTTATACTATTACCAGTCATAAAGTGATATTTACCAAAAGAAGAACAACTCCAAAGGTCTCACCAAATTGGTAAGACGCTTCATGAGACGGATATGAAAAGATGTTTGGTTGTTGAATGAACAATCGGTAAAGCTAATATAAATATAGGCCGGTCGAGGTGGGATTATTGTTATGCACAGAAATATAACCCTAACAAACCTGAAGCTTAGACAAACCAGGGAATAAAGACCTCAGCACACAGAGGACACATGCTTGGTATGGGAAAAGCAATGTTTCAGCCCCACTTTCCATACACACAAGTAGCAGACATGTAAACATACACACGCATAGACGGGTAGGCAAATACGCATACCTAGCCACTGATAATCTCTCAGACACTGGCGTACACACACACACAAAGAGAGAGAGAGAGAGAGAGAGAGAGAGAGAGAGAGAGAGAGAGAGAGAGAGAGAGAGAGAGAGAGAGAGAGAGAGAGAGAAAGAGACATTATGTTTATCACTTCCTACCAGGCTAGTGATGACAACCATCTCTCTAATTCCGTTTGTCTGTTTAGATTTGTTTAGCTTTCATCCCCCTTGTTTGTGTACATCTGGAGGGAAAGAGAATGAGTGGTAGGTTAGAGACAGTGATGGGTAGAGAGAGAGAGAGAGACAGAGAAACAGAAAGACAGATCGAAAGAGAAAGAGAGGGAGAGAGGGAGAAAGATAGATAGAGAGAGAGATAGAGGGAGGTGCTACGGTAGAGAGCTACCAGGGCGTTCCTCTCTCTCTGAGCGTCCAGAGGAACAGGTGCGCTGGCCCGTCTCCCTGCCCAGTGAGGAGCACCCTCACCCGGCCAGCAAACTGCTGCCAGTCCCTATGGGGCTCCCAGAGTCACAGCAGACAAGCACAGTGACACTGTCCTTACACATTGTTCCTAACCCAGGGATGGAGGGAGGGATGGAGTTTGCTGACAAGGAGACCTCTTGAAGATAAAGTGGATGGATGGTGGTAGTAATGAGAATGGCTTTAGCCTCAGCATCCTAACCCTAACCCAGTCCTTTCAACACACCAAAGCACCTCATCACATCACCACAACCAGAGAAACAGCATCAAACACGATAGCTAGTAGACGCATATTCAACCAGAAGAGCAAGATCATGAAAAGCTACTATCAGGATAAAGGAGAAAACACACCTCCTCTCAATCTGCTCAGATCTTCAGCTGAAACAAGGAGAGAAAGAAAGTAACTATGGAGCGAAAAAGGGAATGAGATAGTATTAGATAGAGAGAGAGAGAGAAAGATAGAGAAAAAGAGACAGAGAAAGAGAGAGACAGAGAGAGTGAGCGAGAGAGAGAGAGAGAGAGAGAGAGAGAGAGAGAGAGAGGCAGAGAGAGATAGAGAGAGACAGAGAGAGAGAGAGAGAGAGAGAGAGAGAGAGAGACACCCCAAGCTAAGTGTTGGTGGAAAGAGAGACGTGGTAAATTATGAAAATGTCTCTGCGCCCTGAAAGAGGCTGAGCTCTTTAATGTGCCACAAAATTAGAACCTGAGGGAGGGAATGTGGCCCACTTGATTGGCGAAACCCCCCCCGGCCCCCCCCCCCCCCCCCCCCCCCCCCCCCCCCCCCCCCCCCCCGCGCACACAAACACACACACTCTCAAAGCAGACGGAGATAACATCCGGTAGTCCGCTGGCGCTCTGTTGTCATGGTTAAGCGGTAGAACCCTGGAGTGAGCCCTGGGGCGTCCATCAAGGTGCTTCATT
The DNA here is from genome assembly GCA_017639675.1 of Aplochiton taeniatus. NCBI lineage: Eukaryota > Metazoa > Chordata > Actinopteri > Galaxiiformes > Galaxiidae > Aplochiton > Aplochiton taeniatus. Next base: position 212,684 of record CM030181.1, on the reverse strand, counting down.
TGTACGATTACCCCCCAATTATTGAAATGGACCTAAGAGGAGAGGAGAAGCAGAGAGAGGCCTTTCCCTCCACAGTGCACCGTACTCTGTTGATAAACAAATGTGTGTACGCAAGATAACAACCGAATCCCCTGGGCCGAGTACACCTAAACACACTAAACATATTTTAGATTTAACGTTATATAGCAGCTCTACTTAACTATGGCAATTCAATCCCTGAAATGCGTGTAAAGAGTATGTATGTATGTATGGACTCTTTTATATATATATATATATATATATATATTATCGTATTTATAGATATGTCAGCAGAGTACAGTCCTGGACCACAGCACAACAAGCTCCAGCCCCACAGGAGGAGATCCTCACAGCAGGGAACAGAGAACAGTCCTCCATGCTTCAAGGCCCGAAGAGAACGATTCTTCTCACTTCTCATTCAAGCTAGTCAGAACGAGCAGAGGGGGGAAATGCTACTCTACCAGTGTTCAAAGACTTCCTGTAGGGACTCATGTCATCTAGAAAGTTCTGCACAACCAGCATTCTGTAAAAAGCCTGCAAGTTTGGAAGTCCAAGGAGACAAGCCACTGCTCTAAGTACCTGTGGCGGCCAGAGGGGGCACCGTTGGCACTGATGGATGTCTAAACCAGCCTGAAACAGGTTTTCCCACTGAGGATAGAGGGATCTGCAGAGACGTTTCCCCGAGAGTCCGATGCTGCAAAATCTGTGGCCAGCTCAGAATATCATGGCTCCCCTCTCTCCCCCCAACCCCCCCTCCCTCCCTCCCTCCCCAGGGAGCAGAGATAGGCCCAGCTGCTAAAGCTGTCTATTCAGCGACTACTCGTTCTCCTTCTATCGGAGAACCACAGCAAGCGGAGGTGTGGCTTTTCTGCTGGCATTTCGGCCAGTATGTACTTATGGCCGGGTAGGAGAGAGAGCAGGAAAACAGAAGGGTATTATCAGAGAGGGATGAGAGCAGCAAAACCATTCTGTCTCTTTATTCCTCTCCAAAAGCCTGGGCTCTGCTCCCAATCCCATTGGTTGATACAGCCAGGCATGTAAATGAAATGCAAAGAGGAATAAGGCTGGCTTCCCATCTCCAGTGTCTCTCCCCCTTCTCTTCTCTCCTCTCTCTCCCCCTTCTCTCTCTCTCTCTCTCTCTCTCTCCCCCTTCTCTTCTTTCCTCTCTCCCCCTTCTCTCTTCTCTCCTCCCTCTCTCCCCCTTCCCTTCTCTTCTCTCCTCCCTCTCCCCCTTCTCTTCTCTCCTCCCTGTCTCCCCCTTCCCTTCTCTCCTCCCTCTCTCTTCTCTTCTCTTCTCCCTCTCCTTCTCCCTTCTCTCCCCCATCCCTTCCCTTCTCCCTTTCTTCCCCTTCTCTATTTTTCTCCCCCTCTCTTTCATTCCTCTTCCTCTCTCCTCTCTCTATTCTCTTTCCTGGGCTGTTAGCATTGTCTCTCTCCTTACAACCCCACGCCCCCCCCCCCCCCCCCCCCCCCCCCCCCCCCGGCTCTCTCAGTCTCTCTTCCTGTACCTAACCCCCCCCCCCCCCCCCTCTTTGCTCTGCGCTCTTATCTCCTTCGATGCCCCACATTCCAGCGTTACTGTGGCTCCTTGCCTGCATCCGTGGTCATGGCGATTCCATGGGTTCCCACAATCCTCAGCAGTCGGCTGGTTTAGGGCGGGGGGGGGGGGGGGGGGGGGGTACAGAAGGTGAAACTGCAATAGCACACGAAGGCTGTTGCCTCAAAAATCAAAGACTTCCATTGACTCCAACTTATGAAGTGGCACTGTGGAATATGCTTCCAACTCAAACTAATGATACAGTCAAGTTAGACTTTGTTCGAAGAAAGGACACATCATTCTAAAACATTTTACCATGGATAACAGTATGTTTATTTTCATTTTAATATAGATAACAATATATTTGTTTTGGGGTGGAATGCTCCTTTAAAACGAATTCATTATAGTCCTCTAATTAAAAATAACTGGGCCAGTGAGATAAAATTCATAATGGTGTTCTGTATTATGAACAATGATTCGCATTCTGAGAAAGAACAATCAATAACTTCAGATATTGCCATTGTTCGGATTTGAGATCCTAAGAATGAATGTACCTTTCCAGTATTGCATTCCGTGTAGAATCTGTTTGATCACAATCGCTGTATAAACTTACACGGGAATAGATATGCTTGTTCTCTTCTTAAGGAGCCATTCTGCGATGTTTCATTAAAGCGTCCGTTGTTCGCTACATTAGAAGATGGACATTCTCCTTCAACTGGTACTTTGACCAAAAGACAAGCCAGTGGTCCTTCATGTTCTCCTGACGTTCCACCAATCCCTGTGTGTTGTTCTTTTTCATGGGCGTTTCCATTGAAGCAACAGAAAGGGTATTCTATTGAGTGGCTAGCCATTCAGCCAGCTAGCTAGTTAACTAAATTGCCTAACCTAATTATAAGAGTGTATTATAATATTATAATAACATTATAATATCTGTGTTACAACAAATTGTTGGCATCACAGGATGTCTTTTACAGGCAAGGTGTGGACGTGCCTTCTTCTAATCATCATGCCAGTCACTCTGGAACAGAGGGCACTACACAGGCATCATGTCAGTCACTCTGGAACAGAGGGCACTACACGGGCATCATGCCAGTCACTCTGGAACAGAGGGCACTACACAGGCATCATGCCAGTCACTCTGGAACAGAGGGCACTACACAGGCATCATGCCAGTCACTCTGGAACAGAGGGCACTACACAGGCATCATGCCAGTCACTCTGGAACAGAGGGCACTACACGGGCATCATGCCAGTCACTCTGGAACAGAGGGCACCACACGGCCATCATGCCAGTCACTCTGGAACAGAGGGCACTACACAGGCATCATGCCAGTCACTCTGGAACAGAGGGCACTACACAGGCATCATGCCAGTCACTCTGGAACAGAGGGCACTACACAGGCATCATGCCAGTCACTCTGGAACAGAGGGCACTACACAGGTATCATGCCAGTCACTCTGGAACAGAGGGCACTACACGGGCATCATGCCAGTCACTCTGGAACAGAGGGCACTACACAGGCATCATGCCAGTCACTCTGGAACAGAGGGCACTACACAGGCATCATGCCAGTCACTCTGGAACAGAGGGCACTACACGGGCATCATGCCAGTCACTCTGGAACAGAGGGCACTACACAGGCATCATGCCAGTCACTCTGGAACAGAGGGCACTACACAGGCATCATGCCAGTCACTCTGGAACAGAGGGCACTACACAGGCATCATGCCAGTCACTCTGGAACAGAGGGCACTACACAGGCATCATGCCAGTCACTCTGGAACAGAGGGCACTACACGGGCATCATGCCAGTCACTCTGGAACAGAGGGCACTACACAGGCATCATGCCAGTCACTCTGGAACAGAGGGCACTACACAGGCATCATGCCAGTCACTCTGGAACAGAGGGCACTACACAGGCATCATGCCAGTCACTCTGGAACAGAGGGCACTACACAGGCATCATGCCAGTCACTCTGGAACAGAGGGCACTACACAGGCATCATGCCAGTCACTCTGGAACAGAGGGCACTACACAGGCATCATGCCAGTCACTCTGGAACAGAGGGCACTACACAGGCATCATGCCAGTCACTCTGGAACAGAGGGCACTACACGGGCATCATGCCAGTCACTCTGGAACAGAGGGCACCACACAGGCATCATGCCAGTCACTCTGGAACAGAGGGCACTACACAGGTATCATGCCAGTCACTCTGGAACAGAGGGCACTACACAGGCATCATGCCAGTCACTCTGGAACAGAGGGCACTACACAGGCATCATGCCAGTCACTCTGGAACAGAGGGCACTACACAGGCATCATGCCAGTCACTCTGGAACAGAGGGCACTACACAGGCATCATGCCAGTCACTCTGGAACAGAGGGCACCCCACGGGCATCATGCCAGTCCACTGTGCCCTTTCGGCTGTACTGCTGATTGCCACCGTCTGAGGAGGGAAGCGTGCTAACTGACGGGGTCCCAATCCCCAGACCCCTATCCTATTTAGGATACCAAAAAGAGATTTAGTATGTCCCAATAAATAGTATGTAAAAAGTATGCCAAAAATACCAGGATATCCAACTAAATCCAATCATATTTCAAGTCAGCTTGATTTTCTAGCTATTCTGACCCCCAATCCTGAAGTGAAAGATACGTCACATCGACTGAGCCGTTATGGAGCAACGACAGACACCAGTGCAAAAATGTAGCACCAACCATTTTCTATTTTTGCTCTGCAACAAATTTAAGAGCAAGAGGGTTAAAGTTAATGGCGTAATGTTATGACAAAATAGTATGTCCCAATTGTATGCCTACTGCATGCAACAGTACATACTGTGTAAAGGCAGCTGCAGTACCAACTAAAAAGTCCAAAGTACGAGTATGCGATTTGAGACGCAGCGTATTTGTTTCCCACCAAACCGCAGGGTCTACGAGTGGCATCCTCAGACACACCCCATTTCCTAGACGCTGGTGCTAGTAGTCTCTAGAATTTCTGGGTGTTATGATCAACTAGATTTGACCGCCACGCCTGAAAGATGAAAACATGTTTCAAATCCTCTAGAGTGAGATTATTAAAGGCAGAGATGTACAGTCAGATCCAGAATTATTGACATCCTTGATGAAAATGAGAAAAATACCACAATACCATTACTGAGATATTGTAATTTTCCAACATGTGGAAAATATATTACTTTATTAACGAGTCAATGGAATCGACGGAAATTACACATTTACAAATTATAAATTTCCAAACAACAAAGGTTTCACAATTGTTGGCACCCCTGTTCTCATACTTAGTGCAGTCTCCCCTTGACAGGATAACAGCAATGAGTCTATTTCTAGAATGTTTAATAAGGTTGGAGAACACATTTTGGGATTTTGGATCATGACTCCATGCAGAACCCTTCAAGATCCTTGATATCCTTAGGTTTGCAAGATAAAGAACATTGTGTGGATCAGCAGCTAGTCCAGCCCAGATGAGATTAGAGCGCTCCAGCTGTGCCAATAGGAAGGGCTTCAGACAGCATCACTGTAACAATGGGAGGGGCTTCAGACAACGTCAATGGGAGGGGCTTCAGACAGCATCACTGTAACAATGGGAGGGGCTTCAGACAGCGTCACTGTAACAATGGGAGAGGCTTCAGACAGCATCACTGTAACAATGGGAGGGGCTTCAGACAGCATCACTGTAACAATGGGAGGGGCTTCAGACAGCGTCAATGGGAGGGGCTTCAGACAGCGTCAATGGGAGGGGCTTCAGACAGCGTCACTGTAACAATGGGAGGGGCTTCAGACAGCGTCAATGGGAGGGGCTTCAGACAGCATCACTGTAACAATGGGAGGGGCTTCAGACAGCGTCACTGTAACAATGGGAGGGGCTTCAGACAGCGTCACTGTAACAATGGGAGGGGCTTCAGACAGCGTCACTGTAACAATGGGAGGGGCTTCAGACAGCATCACTGTAACAATGGGAGGGGCTTCAGACAGCAGTCACTGTAACAATGGGAGGGGCTTCAGACAGCGTCACTGTAACAATGGGAGGGGCTTCAGACAGCGTCACTGTAACAATGGGAGGGGCTTCAGACAGCGTCACTGTAACAATGGGAGGGGCTTCAGACAGCGTCACTGTAACAATGGGAGGGGCTTCAGACAGCGTCAATGGGAGGGGCTTCAGACAGCATCACTGTAACAATGGGAGGGGCTTCAGACAGCATCACTGTAACAATGGGAGGGGCTTCAGACAGCATCACTGTAACAATGGGAGGGGCTTCAGACAGCGTCACTGTAACAATGGGAGGGGCTTCAGACAGCGTCACTGTAACAATGGGAGGGGCTTCAGACAGCGTCACTGTAACAATGGGAGGGGCTTCAGACAGCATCACTGTAACAATGGGAGGGGCTTCAGACAGCATCACTGTAACAATGGGAGGGGCTTCAGACAGCGTCACTGTAACAATGGGAGGGGCTTCAGACAGCGTCACTGTAACAATGGGAGGGGCTTCAGACAGCGTCACTGTAACAATGGGAGGGGCTTCAGACAGCGTCACTGTAACAATGGGAGGGGCTTCAGACAGCGTCACTGTAACAATGGGAGGGGCTTCAGACAGCGTCACTGTAACAATGGGAGGGGCTTCAGACAGCGTCAATGGGAGGGGCTTCAGACAGCATCACTGTAACAATGGGAGGGGCTTCAGACAGCATCACTGTAACAATGGGAGGGGCTTCAGACAGCGTCACTGTAACAATGGGAGGGGCTTCAGACAGCGTCACTGTAACAATGGGAGGGGCTTCAGACAGCGTCACATCTTTTCATCAGAGCGTCCCTTACAGTCCGCTGTGTTCATCACCATGACGACACCAGTGTACATGGAGGCTTTGATCCGCCACAATGAAACACTCTGCTGGGTGTATGTAGACACAGTCTCAGTGTGTATCTGTGTGTGTAGACACAGTCACAGGGAGGGTGTGTGTGTGTGTGTGTGTGTGTGTGTGTGTGTGTGTGTGTGTGTGTGAAGACAGTCTCAGGGTGTTTGTGTGAGCCGGGCTCTTTCCTGCAGCAGGTGGGCGATGGAGGAGCGGATGGCCCCAGCCTGGGGGTCGGAGGGCTCCCTCTCCAGGTAGCGGCTGAAGTGTGTGAGGCTGCAGGTCAGCAGGGTCCAGGCACTGTGCTGCCCTCGGCCCCATCGCAGCACACGCTCACTGGCCAGCGCCAGGTTCTTATCCCAGTTAGGGGGGTAAGATGGGGAGTGGGCCTCCACTAACTCCCTGTACAGCTGGGACACACACACACACACACACACACACACACACACACACACACACACACACACACACACACACACACACACACACACACACACACACACACGGATTAGACCAAGTATCCATTTTCCAGCACAAGACAGAAAGATGAAAGACGAGATTTCCAGTCCTACTATCCATGCTGGTGATTTCTCCTGAGTCATACTATCCATGTTGGTGATTTCTCCTGAGTCATACTATCCATGCTGAGTCAGCAGGAGAGTACTCACGGAGTAGGACAGCTCAAACAACCAGGCCTTTCCCTCTCCCTCCATTCTCTCTGCCAGGTCAAACAGGAAGAAGGCGGTCTTCATCCTGAAACAGAGTAGACAGACAGACACAGGTGAGCAGACAGACAGGTTAACAGAGAGACATACAGGTAAGCAGACAGACAGACACCCTAACACTCTCCTTATCTAGCCTAACCCTAACCCTACCTGGCCTAACCCCAACCCTCTCCTTACCTGGCCTAACCCCAACCCTCTCCTTACCTGGCCTAACCCCAACCCTCTCCTTACCTGGCCTAACCCTCTCCTTACCTGGCCTAACCCTAACCCTCTCCTTACCTGGCCTAACCCTAACCCTATCCTTACCTGGCCTAACCCTCTCCTTACCTGGCCTAACCCTAACCCTCTCCTTACCTGGCCTAACCCTAACCCTCTCCTTACCTGGCCTAACTCTAACCCTCTCCTTACCTGGCCTAACCCTCTCCTTACCTGGCCTAACCCTAACCCTCTCCTTACCTGGCCTAACTCCAACCCTCTCCTTACCTGGCCTAACCCTCTCCTTACTTGGCCTAACTCTAACCCTCTCCTTACCTGGCCTAACCCTAACCCTCTCCTTACCTGGCCTAACCCTAACCCGCTCCTTACCTGGCCTAACCCTAACCCTCTCCTTACCTGGCCTAACCCTAACCCTCTCCTTACTTGGCCTAACTCTAACCCGCTCCTTACCTGGCCTAACTCTAACCCTCTCCTTACCTGGCCTAACCCTCTCCTTACCTGGCCTAACCCCAACCCTCTCCTTACATGGCCTAACCCTCTCCTTACCTGGCCTCACCCTCTCCTTACCTGGCCTAACCCTAACCCTCTCCTTACCTGGCCTAACCCTAACCCTCTCCTTACCTGGCCTAACCCTAACCCTCTCCTTACCTGGCCCAGCCCTAACCCTCTCCTTACCTGGCCTAACCCTAACCCTCTCCTTACCTGGCCTAACCCTAACCCTCTCCTTACCTGGTCTAACCCTAACCCTATCCTTACCTGGCCTAACCCTAACCCTCTCCTTACCTGGCCTAACTCTAACCCTCTCCTTACCTGGCCTAACCCTAATCCTCTCCTTACCTGGCCTAACCCTAACCCCATCCTTACCTGGCCTAACCCTAACCCTATCCTTACCTGGCCTGCCACATCTCCTCATTGGCCACACGCTCCCAGGACCCAGCGGGGAAACTAGAAAATAGAATAAATCAATATTATTATTATCACTCATTTTATAATATGTTATTATAACACTCATATAATATAATAATAAATTATCCTCACTTATAATATAAAAAAGTATATATATATATTATCCTCACACTACACAGGACAGACTCATTGCTTTATGGAGATATATATATATATATTTATATATATATACAGTGAAGGAAATAATTATTTGATCCCTTGCAGAATTTGTAAGTTTGTCCACTGACAAAGAAATGAAAGGTCTATCATTTCAATGGTAGGTTTATTTTAACATTCAGAGATAGAATTAAAAAAAAAAGAAATCCAGAAAATCACATTATATAAAATATATACATTGATTTGCATTTGATTGAGTGAAATAAGTATTTGATCCCCTAGCACAACATGACTTAGTACTTGGTGGAGAAACACTTGTTGGCAAGCACAGAGGTCAGACGTCTCTTGTAGTTGGTTACCAGGTTTGCGCACATCTCAGGGGGGATTTTGGTCCACTCCGCTTTGCATATCCTCTCCAAATCCTTAAGGTTTCGAGGCTGTCGTTTGGTAACTCGAAGCTTCCGCACCCTCCATAGATTTTCTATGGGATTAAGGTCTGGAGACTGGCTAGGCCACTTCATGACCTTAATGTGCTTCTTCCTGAGACACTCCTTTGTTGCCCTGGCAGTGTGTTTTGGGTCATTGTCGTGCTGGAAGACCCACCCACGACCCATTTTCAGTGTCCTGGCTGAGGGAAGGAGGTTGTCGCCCAAGATTTCACAGTACGTCGCCCCGTCCATCCTCCCCTCGATGCGGTGAAGTTGTCCTGTCCCCTTAGCAGAGAAACACCCCCAAAACATAATGTTTCCACCTCCATGCTTGACGGTGGGGATGGTGTTCTTGGGGTCATAGTCAGCATTTCTCTTCCTCCAAACACAGCGAGTCGAGTTGATGTCAAAGAGCTTGATTTTGGTCTCATCTGACCACAGCACCTTCTCCCAAGCCTCCTCTGAATCATTCAGGTGTTCATTGGCAAACTTCAGACGGGCCTGTACATGTACCTTCTTGAGCAGGGGGACCTTTCGGGCGCTGCAGGATTTTAATCCATTCCTGCGTAGTGTATTACCAATGGTTTTCTTGGTGACTGTGGTCCCAGCTGCCTTGAGATCATTAACAAGCTCCTCCCGTGTAGTTCTGGGCTGATCCCTCACCTTTCTCATGATCCTCGATACCCCACGAGGAGAGATCTTGCATGGAGCCCCAGACCGAGGGCGATTGATGGTCATTTTGTGTTTCTTCCACTTTCGAATAATTGCACCAACAGTTGTCTCCTTCTCACCGAGCTGCTTGCCGATGGTCTTGTAGCCCATTCCAACCTTGTGCAGGTCTACAATCTTGTCCCTGACGTCCTTAGACAGCTCTTTGGTCTTGCCCATGGTGGAGAGGTTGCAATCTGATTGATTGATTCTGTGGACAGGTGTCTTTTACACAGGTAAAGAGTTGAGGCAGGTGTCTCTTATACTGGTAACGGGATGAAATTAGGAGCACTTTCTTAGAGTGAGGGGGACTAATATAGCCGGCCTGTGGGAGCCAGAATTCTTGCTAGTTGGTAGGGGATCAAATACTTATTTCACTCAATCAAATGCAAATCAATGTATATATTTTATATAATGTGATTTTCTGGATTTCTTTTTTTTTTATTCTATCTCTGAATGTTAAAATAAACCTACCATTAAAATTATAGACCTTTCATTTCTTTGTCAGTGGACAAACTTACAAAATCTGCAAGGGATCAAATAATTATTTCCTTCACTGTATATATATATATATATAATATTTATATTATAATATAATATTGCACACACAGTATGTTAATGGAATACTGGGGATAGTTCAAATAAAATATGTTCCCACTTATCCGTAGTCGGACGAGATTATTAATAAATGATGTTTATTTGTCTAATGAGTTACTTATGTAAGTTGGTAGATGTAGCTTAGCTTAGCTCAATGACCAACTATCTGCTACACTTCAGAAAATCTCCAAAGCTGTGTTATTTAGTTGAATCTTCTGTATTTCACGTGTTGAAATAAAAAGCGAGATGTTGTTATTGAAACAGATCCGTAGTCGGACCTATTTTGTGAGGTGGACCCATAGTTTTCCCTTGATTCGGGTAGACAGCCTTGCAGCAATAGGTCTGACAGCATCTCTGTTCACTTTTGACGGAGCCATGTTAGCCTGTGCTACTGGCTTACAGTCATTGTGCTAAGCTAAGCTACACTTACCTACCTACTTATTTAAATAACTCATAATTGGACGTACAATCATAACATTGATATCAATCATCGCCGTCTGAACAGGGGTGAGTGGGAACATATTTTACCCCCCAAAATGTTGAACTATCCCTTTATATAACCGTGTGTACATACAGAGTGTGTGTGTGTGTGTGTGTGTGTGTGTGTGGGGGGGGGGGGGGTCACTCCATTAGGCATGGAACACAACAGTATCACTCCATTGCCTTTTATCTTCTTGCTTATAAAAACTTGACCCTCTTCTTCAAAAGAATAATTTCGCAGCTCTGCGCGTTAATATTTGTCTGAAGGGCATGAACAGAACGGTCATGGTTGTAGTGCAGGGCGCTGGGCAACCGCAGAATGAGAGGCTGCTGGCTGAAAATTGCAGCTCTGACTAATTCCCCTTTGGACACACTTATTGACAAAACGCAGTAAGAACCTCATTATGTTTCATCTTCAGTCTCATTTCAGTTGGTTAGAGGGCTAATGGCTGCAGCTCACAGGGCAAACACTGGGAGGAGACAGAGAGAGAAGACGCACAGAGAGACACAGAGGAAAAAGACACACAGAGAAAGACAGAGGACAGAGAGACACACAGAGACACAGAGGACAGAGAGACAGACAGAGACACAGAGGACAGAGAGACACACAGAGACACAGAGAGAGACACAGAGGACAGAGACACACAGAGACAGAGAGAGACACAGAGGGAAAAGACACAGAGAAAGACAGAGTACAGAGAGACACACAAAGACACAGAGAAAGACACAGGACAGAGAGACCGACAGAGACACAGAGGACAGAGAGACACACAGAGGACAGAGAGACACACAGAGACACAGAGACACACAGGACAGAGAGACAGACACAGAGAGAGACAGACACAGAGAGAGACACAGAGGACAGAGAGACATCAAACTACAAGACAACCTGCTAGGACTGAAGTTCCAAAGGACATTGCAGAGGGTGTATTTCAGCTGGATCTCACACACACACAGTAGTCATCGCTATCTGTCTGTCTGTCTCTCTGTCTGACTGACTGACTGACCGTTTGACTGACTGACTGACTGACTGACTGACTGACTGACTGACTGACTGACTGACTGACCGTCTGTACCTGTTGTGTGGCTCGCTCCAGTGGTAGAGGTCCCGTGTGTGTCGGACCCAGTCTTCGGGGTGGAAGTGTGTGTGTGCAGGAAGCAGCTGGTCACACACCCCTAGGGGCCAACGGGAGAAGCTGCGCTCCCAGCTGGGGTCCCCATCAGGCAGCCCAATGCACGCAAACACCACCCGCCTGCACACACACACACACACACACACACACACACACACACACACACACACACACCAGAGTTTTCTGCTAGGACCTTCTCGCCGGTTCGTTTAAATATTTTTCTTTGCCGGCCAAATTTGAAACAATAACAGTCTATGTTATGTTACACGCAAATATAATGCAGACCTAGGATGATGAAAGAATTACCTAAAAGAATAAGGACAAATCAGATTGACTATTTAATGAACAGTAACAATTGAGCAAAACCTCAACATTAGCCGCTACAATGTAGGCTACTATGAAACACCAGTAACCGGTTTTAAAAAGGCTTGCATGGCATCAAATGTAGCCTATAGGCTACCAGGTAACATTTCCTTTTCTCCTCTTTTTCATTGCGGCAAAGTCCTCTGCTGCCGACTTGAAATCAAATGTGTCCGATGTGTCTTTGCAGTTTGCATTGAGCATAAGCCTCTCCTCCTGCAGACCACTTTGCAGTGCCTTTCACAATAAAAATAAAGTACTGTAGGCTGTCAATTGGCTGTTTCGCTATCAAAACACAAATGTCCTGTTTATGGATAGCCTTCGTCAAAGCTAGAGCATTATTATTATTATTATATAATTGTTTTATTTTTTGTCTCTTTTTATATTTTATTCTCTCTCTCTCTCTCTCTCTCTCTCTCTCTCTCTCTCTCTCTCTCTCTCTCTCTCTCGTCAGTGCTGCTGGCAGGGGAAATACTGCCCCCTAGTGGTCTCAGCTCAAACAGAACACCATGCTGGCTGGATCTGGTTTCACTCCTCAGAGAGACTTCTC
>CM030181.1:0-195000 GCA_017639675.1 Aplochiton taeniatus | reverse complement strand
TTCAATACACTGGAACACATCAGAACTATTTAATACTCTGGAACACAGAACTATCTAATACTCTGGAACACATCAGAACTATTTAATACTCTGGAACACATCAGAACTATTCAATACACTGGAACACATCAGAACTATTTAATATTCTGGAACACATCAGAACAGTAGAACTGAATTGCTGAATTGTTTCTTCTTAGCGATTTTATTCTCAAATTTGATTTCTTTAATTGTTTTGATTAATTTCAAGGTATTTTATTTATTATATTTCTTCCTTGCATGTTTCTGCTTGCTTTGTCTAAAGCAGATTGAATTGTCTATTTGAATGAAATGGGCTGTACAAATACATTTGATCTGATTTGAATGATTCCATACTCTGGAACACATCAGAACTATTGACTAGGACAAAGTGACCGTGGTATGATGAGGTGTGTGTTCACCGTGCTGCAGACTAAATCAATCTCAGGTCATAATTATTAGGTTTACATGAGCATCAGTCCGTTGTGTGTGTGTGTGTGTGTGTGTGTGTGTGTGTGTGTGTGAGAGAGACGGACCAGGCTGAAGGTGCCGTACTCTCTCCTGAGGAGGTGGGTGAGGAGGCCGAGCAGGGAGCTCTGGTCCCCCCAGCTCCAGCGGGCGGTGTTCAGGCAGGAGGAGAGGGGCAGGTAGAGGTATGGCAGGAGGCCCCCCAGGAACAAGCCCCCCAGGGAGAGCAGGCCACGCCCACACAGCTCCTACACACACAGTGACCATGGTTATATATACACACACACACACACACACACACACACACACACACACAGGTGAGAGGATAGGAGATGCTCTTACTACCCTTAGAGAGAGGATGTGTTCTTACTACCCTTAGGGAGAGGAGATGTTCTTACTACCCTTAGGGAGAGGAGATGTTCTTACTACCCTTAGGGAGAGGAGGTGCTCTTACTACCCTTAGAGAGAGGAGGTGCTCTTACTACCCTTAGAGAGAGGAGGTGTTCTTACTACCCTTAGAGAGGAGGTGTTCTTACTACCCTTAGGGAGAGGAGATGTTCTTACTACCCTTAGGGAGAGGAGATGTTCTTACTACCCTTAGAGAGAGGAGGTGCTCTTACTACCCTTAGAGAGAGGAGGTGCTCTTACTACCCTTAGAGAGAGTAGGTGCTCTTACTACCCTTAGAGAGGAGGTGTTCTTACTACCCTTAGAGAGGAGGTGCTCTTCCTACCCTTAGAGAGAGGAGGTGTTCTTACTACCCTTAGAGAGGAGGTGTTCTTACTACCCTTAGAGAGGAGATGTTCTTACTACCCTTAGAGAGAGGAGGTGTTCTTACTACCCTTAGAGAGAGGAGGTGCTCTTACTACCCTTAGAGAGGAGGTGTTCTTACTACCCTTAGAGAGGAGGTGCTCTTCCTACCCTTAGAGAGAGGAGGTGTTCTTACTACCCTTAGAGAGGAGGTGTTCTTACTACCCTTAGAGAGGAGATGTTCTTACTACCCTTAGAGAGAGGAGGTGTTCTTACTACCCTTAGAGAGAGGAGGTGCTCTTATTACCCTTAGAGAGGAGGTGTTCTTACTACCCTTAGAGAGGAGGTGTTCTTACTACCCTTAGAGAGGAGGTGTTCTTACTAACCTTAGAGAGAGGAGGTGCTCTTACTACCCTTAGAGAGAGGAGGTGCTCTTACTACCCTTAGAGAGGAGGTGCTCTTACTACCCTTAGAGAGGAGGTGCTCTTACTACCCTTAGAGAGAGGAGATGCTCTTACTACCCTTAGAGAGAGGAGGTGCTCTTACTACCCTTAGAGAGAGGAGATGCTCTTACTACCCTTAGAGAGAGGAGGTGTTCTTACTACCCTTAGAGAGAGGAGGTGCTCTTACTACCCTTAGAGAGAGGAGGCGCTCTTACTACCCTTAGAGAGAGGAGGTGCTCTAACTACCCTTAGAGAGAGGTGTTCTTACTACCCTTAGAGAGAGGAGGTGCTCTTACTACCCTTAGAGAGGAGGTGTTCTTACTACCCTTAGAGAGAGGAGGTGCTCTTACTACCCTTAGAGAGAGGAGGTGTTCTTACTACCCTTAGAGAGAGGAGATGCTCTTACTACCCTTAGAGAGGAGGTGTTCTTACTACCCTTACAGAGGAGGTGTTCTTACTACCCTTAGAGAGAGGAGGTGTTCTTACTACCCTTAGAGAGGAGATGCTCTTACTACCCTTAGAGAGGAGATGCTCTTACTACCCTTAGAGAGGAGATGCTCTTACTACCCTTAGAGAGGAGGTGTTCTTACTACCCTTAGAGAGGAGGTGTTCTTACTACCCTTAGAGAGAGGAGGTGTTCTTACTACCCTTAGAGAGGAGATGCTCTTACTACCCTTAGAGAGGAGATGCTCTTACTACCCTTAGAGAGGAGATGCTCTTACTACCCTTAGAGAGAGGAGGTGTTCTTACTACCCTTAGAGAGGAGATGCTCTTACTACCCTTAGAGAGGAGGTGCTCTTACAACCCTTAGAGAGAGGAGGTGTTCTTACTACCCTTAGAGAGAGGAGATGCTCTTACTACCCTTAGAGAGAGGAGGTGCTCTTACTACCCTTAGAGAGAGGAGGTGCTCTTACTACCCTTAGAGAGAGGAGGTGCTCTTACCCTTAGAGAGGAGGTGCTCTGACCCTTAGAGAGGAGGTGCTCTTACCCTTAGAGAGAGGAGGCGCAGTAGGACCCAGGGGATGATCACCACTTCGTAGAGCAGCAGAGTGTGCTGGTTACACAGGCCCAGGCCACAGCACAGCGCCCCCCACTGGCTCCACTGTCACAGCAGCAGACACAACACGACTGCCTTCATTAGTTTACAAGAAAAGTCACAACAGTCTAACCTTGTCTTATAACTTTATGAAACAACACAACTCAAATTATTTCTCCTTTTTACCCAATTATGTAGACTAGGGTACTGCACCTTTAAAATGTCATCATGTAAAATTGGAGAGGTAGTCACTGTGCTGTCTATCAGGGCTGGTTCTAGATGTGACCCCAGTCACACAATGGGCCCCGTGCTGGCTCACCTTCTTCCTCTGGGCAGCGCTGTCTGCACAGTGGAAGCTTGTGGTAAGCACGAAGAGGACACCAACAAAGAAGTTGTTGAGGGTAAAGACCTCGGCCACCATGGCCCACTGCCAGCTGAGCCTGGAGACAGCCATGACCCCACCCGCCAGGACCGCCCCCGCACCGGGGCCACACACCCTGCAGGGAGCACACATAGGGTTAGGGGTTAAAGGTCACACAGTCTATAGGGAGGACACAGAGGGTTAAAGGTCACACAGCCTACAGGGTTAGGGGATCACAGTCTGCAGGGTTAGGGGTCACACAGTCTGCAGGGTTAGGGGTTAAAGGTCACAGTCTGCAGAGTTAGGTGACAGGGTGGGAAGGATATGAAAGAGCACATAGTGTAGAGGACACTGTGTGTGTGTGTGTGTGTGTGAGTTCAGGGGTTAAAGAGAGAGCATGAAGAGTGTGTGTGTGTGTGTGTGTGTGTGTGTGTGTGTGTGTGTGTGTGTGTGTGTGTGTTCAGGAGTTAAAGAGAGCATGAAGATAGCGTGAGTATGTGTGTGTGTGTGTGTGTGTGTGTTCAGGGGTTAGAGAGAGCATAAAAGGCGAAGGATGAAATAAGAAAGGCAAAAAGGAGAAGGAAAAAAGTTGAAGAGGGGAAAAATAAAGTGTGGAGTGAGAGTGAGAGTGAGAGTGAGAGTGTGAGGCCGGTGTGGGAGACGAGGCCTCTGTCATTGTGTGGAGTGGCTCAGAGTGCTCATCAGCCTATCAGCACACTGACAGGCAGGGAGCTGCTCTATTCAGCGCTGCAGATACAAGCAGAGGGCCAGGCGGCTGCCAGCTCCCCCATGCCCCTCCAATCCCCTGCTGCTGACAGCCTCAAGCTCCATGGCAAATTAGCCGCTCTCGCATTACAATCGCACAAGACACATTCCATTAACGCTATCTGAAATTGAGTAGAGAGCAGGCAGCCTTATCAGACCTGACTCCTAAGCACCGTCATTAATCACAGGGCCTGATAGCATTTCTACGTCTCCTTCTCTCTCTGCCTGCCGCTGTGATAGTCAGCCACAAAGGACACAATGGAGATTTGTGAGGCAATGCAGAGGAGCCAGGCAGAGGGGAGAGGAGCAGCTGACGACTTTGCCTTTTCTTTTTCTGCTTCTCGCCCTGGTCTCCTCCTCAGTACTGAGCGGCAGGGTGGAGGAGCAGGGGAGACAGGAAAGCAGTGGGGGGCTGATGGGTAACTGAGTCCTAATAGGAGGCTACAACTTCCTCTCTGTGCCCCTCACTCCAGGAATCAGAGAGAGAGAGAGAGAGAGAGAGAGAGAGAGAGAGAGAGAGAGAGAGAGAGAGAGAGAGAGAGAGAGAGAGAGAGAGAGAGAGAGAGAGAGAGAGAGAGAGAGAGAGAGAGAGAGAGAGAGAGAGAGAGAGAGAGAGAGAATGCAAAGGGATCTATTGAGGATGAGGGAGGGATGAGGATGTGAGAGACGGTGAGGTTGGGGGTGAGAGAGGGTGAGGATGGGGTGGTGGGGGTGAGGGTGGGGTGATGGGGGTGAGGGTGGGGTGGTGGGGGTGAGGGTGGGGTGATGGGGGTGTATTGCTGAGATGAAGGGACCCCCAACCCTCAGTTCTTCCCTCTGGGGGAGAAACTCGGCAGGGGAGGAGATTTGAGGTTAGGAGGTAGAAGAGAAATAGACTGATGCTGCTTTTAAAAGAGCCTGTCTGACACACAGGGCCACTAATGGAACACACACACACACACACACACACACACACACACACACACACACACACACACACACACACACACACACACACACACACACACACACACACACACACCACACACTTAACAAGAAAGAATACCACATTTTTAAATGTTTAAGCGGAGATCAAAGCGGAACATTCCAACATGCATAAGTTCAATCCTAAGCCAACCGCCCCCAACCCCCAGCCAGCCTCCAGCTAACCCCCCCCAACCAACCCCCAGTCAGCCAGACACAACCAGCCCCTCCCCAGCCAGCCCCTAGCCAACCAGCCCCTCCCCAGCCAGCCCCCAGCCAACCAGCCCCTCCCCAGTCAGCCCCCAGCCAACCCCTCACTTCTAAGCCCCCCCCCACCACCACCACCCCCAGCACCACCACCACCACCACCAGTGCTGCCTTGCTGCCGGGTGGGTTGCCCCTCTCCAGCCCAGCCAACCTCTACACAGAGCCAACAGCACATTCAGCTGCCTGGCCCAGCTGAATGGAGCTCCACAATGAAACCAGCCAAGGGAGCTGGTGTCACACACCACCCCAGAGAGAGGGCCTGTTCCCTGGGCTGGCCTGTGGCAGATCAACCCTTCTCCTCTGGTCTCTCACCAGGCCTGGAAACAACATCACACATTCCTGAAGAGGGCAGGACACAGATACCACAGCACAGACTGGCACGGCATGGCCCAGCCCCAGGAGACTAGCCAGCTTTGGTCCGGTCTGGCCTGGTTTAGCCTGCACTGTGGTGCTGATTTGGAGTCAGTAAAGCACTGGTCCACATCATTTCCCTGTGAGGGATTAGTGGAACCATCTGTTACAATGGGAAGTTACCTTTCATATGAATAGCACTTAAGAGACAAATATCATACAGTCATCAAGTCCGACAAAGATCACCCTCTGTGTTCTACTAAGGAGACTGAATAGATCATCTGGCTAAGGAGACTTTGATGAATATCAACGTGTTTACGTCAAAATAAAGACAAGTAATGATAATAAAAATAGAGCTGCCTTGTCTGTCTTCTAACAGAGGAACAGGGTCTGTCCTTCAAGAATGGCTCTGTATTGCTCCAAGCGGGCTGAATTAATCACCCCAATCCCTTCACTCAAGCCACACACACACACACACACACACACACACACACACACACACACACACACACACACACACACACACACACACTCTACCCAGAATGCCATCTTAATCTCCACCCCAACAGACCAATAGAAGGCGTCAGAGAAAGAAAGACACAGTTTAACACACCATTCTCTCAATACATGAACAAACTCATTCTGTTAGTTTTGTATTGAAAGAATGGTGTGTTAAACAAACAAATTCTGTTATTAGTTATGTATTGAAAGAATGGTGTGTTAAACAAACAAATTCTGTTATTCGTTTTGTATTGAAAGAATGGTGTTAAACAAACTAATTCTGTTATTAGTTATGTATTGAAAGAATGGTGTTAAACAAACTAATTATGTTATTAGTTTTGTATTGAAAGAATGGTGTTAAACAAACTAATTCTGTTATTAGTTATGTATTGAAAGAATGGTGTTAAACAAACTAATTCTGTTATTAGTTATGTATTGAAAGAATGGTGTTAAACAAACTAATTCTGTTGTTAGTTATGTATTGAAATAATGGTGTTAAACAAACTACTTCTGTTATTAGTTATGTATTGAAAGAATGGTGTTAAACTAATTCTGTTGTTAGTTATGTATTGAAAGAATGGTGTTAAACAAACTAATTCTGTTATTAGTTATGTATTGAAAGAATGGTGTTAAACAAACTAATTCTGTTGTTAGGTAACACAATATTCTTTCAATACATAACTCACAACAGAATTTGTTTGTTTTGTCATTTTCTGCTGCTATTTTGACCTAAGTCATTAGGCACACAGGGCTGATATGATGAGTCCATGAACTCATTCAGTGAGAATGGTAACAGTGAAGGGTGATCCTCTTATGAAGAGTGCCCCCTAATGGGGGACAAGCAGGGGGGGGGGGGGGGGTGCAGCAGAACACACACACACACACACACACACACACACACACACACACACAGCTAGAGCACACTCTGCCTGCACAGAACTAGAGCAGCAGAACAGACATACTATGGTGTATACACATACACACACACACACACACACACACACACTTTATAATTTATGTAGAAACAGTGACTGTTGATTCAGTAAATGGTTCTGAAGAAATCCTGTTCCTATGATGATTCTAATGACCACCGTGTTGATAGGCACGTCAGACGTTGGCGTGGAAACAGAAATAGATGTTACATTTGTCAATCAAACCACCAGGAAGGTATTGACGAATCAAAGGGAAGCTAAGTCCTAGGCTCTTCATCTTAGCGCCTAGCAACGTCTCTGCCCACCACATTTCCACTGATACTTCAAAGGAGTGCTATTCTGGCAATATTCAACAACTGACAATTCACTGTTTTGAGGAGAGGTGCCCTCAAGACCACCCAAAAATGAAAAGTGTATTTAATAACTGATTTTCTGTAGGCCAAACAGACACAGTAAAACTAGACTTTCTTTCTACTGAGACTAACTCTTAGGGTTAGGCTAAGGGTTAGGCTTAGAGTTAGGGTTAGGCTAAGGGTTAAGGTTAGGCTTAGAGTTAGGGTTAGGGTTAGGCTTAGAGTTAGGGTTAGGCTATGGGTTAAGGTTAGGCTTAGAGTTAGGGTTAGGCTAAGAGTCAGGCTTACCTGCAGACAGTGAGACAGAGCGCCCCACTTGCCAGGGCCCCTAGCAGAGAGGTGAGCAGGCTGGCACTGTGGGCCGGGGAGAGCCAGGGCAGCATCAAGAAACCCAGACGCAGCAGCAAGGTATAGAGGGGGTAGCCTGGAGGGTGGGCCACCTGGGACACACACATTACAGACAGTGTGTGTGACTGCGAGTGTGTGTGTGTGTGTGTGTGTTGACCTAGTGGTGACAGACTAAATGACTGTTATAATACTGCAGTCCTCCATTGACCTCCTCTCCTCCCTGGGGTCCAGGAGGCAGCATGAGGCCCAGTCCCAGAGCCAGCTCTGTGCATCTGATTCAATACTGGGAGGTAACACAAGTGTTAACCCTTCACCAATGGAATTATTTATTGAGTTTTAAACAGACATGCTTGTTTCAACCTTGTTGACTAATCAGAACTTACTATGTCGTTAGAATGTACTAACTGAAGTAATTTCTCTGTGTACAAACCAGCTCTCTGTACTCATTAAGACTTGATCATTGCAAGGAGTCTCCCTATTGTTCAATTGGGTATTTTCTGTGGAGAAGCAAAAATATCCATGACAGGTAGTAGACAGGCAGAGAGGGAGGGACAGACAGGCAGAGATAGAGAGACAGGCAGAGATGGAGAGACAGGCAGAGATAGAGAGACAGGCAGAGATAGAGTGACAGGCAGAGATAGAGTGACAGGCAGAGATAGAGTGACAGGAAGAGATAGAGAGACAGGAAGAGAGAGAGGGAAGGAGACAGAGAGTGAGAGTGTGTGTCCTTAACAGATGGTGGGGTCATACAGCCAGGTAGTGTTAGGTAACCGGGTAGGTAACGGGTTAGGTAACCAGGTAGCTCCACCCAGGAGTAGGAAATACAGATGGAGGGAAGGACAGGCACAGAATGACAACAGAAGGAGAGAAGACAGAGAGAAGAGATTAGAGATTAGAGGGAGAAGAGAGACAGAGAATAGAGAGAGTGGAGAGAGAACTCCAGGGAGGCGAGGGGAGGGCCAGCGGCCGGCGGCCCCGAGACCAGCACTGAACCCTGGGGAGGACTGACAGGCAGACGGCCCCACCAGTGGCTGGATTACTGGCATGGTGACACACACACACACACACACACACACACACACACACACACACACACACACACACACACACACACACACACACACACACACACACACACACACACACACACACGCTAAAAGGATCACTGCGGCATAATAAACTTTATTAAATAAAAAAACGTATAACTGTTAACCCGATTTAGCTCATTCTTTGCAGCTTACACACACACACACACACACACACACACACACACACACACACACACACACACACACACACACACACACACACACACACACAAAGCAGGGTGGATATAATAATCTTTAGCGTACATAAGGCAAAGCCTGCAAAGACATCCCCTTACCATTGACTTTAATTGGATTTGAAAAACGGGTTCCAAATTATAACATTCTCTGCTTGTAACTTAAGTGTATATTAAAGACAGTGGAATAAACCTGGGGCCTGTAAGTCAATGAATCAGCCTTTGGTCCATGCTTCATTAAACATCCTTATTGCTTCTAAGAGTTAACGAGTGTGTTGCTGAAGCAACAGGGCTTACCCCCAGCTCCCAGGCAGCAGTGATCAGCTCTCCTGTGGGAAAGAACAGGACAGGAAATTAATAGAAACACAATCATTATTATTACCAGACAAGTCTGCTCCCAAAGTTTTCCCAAATCAAATACTTGCACTGGGGTTTTGCATTAATTTGCCTGGATCAAACCTGGCAAATCTTCCCAGTGTGACATCTCCTAAGCGGCACACTCATTCTCCTCCTCTTTCTCCCTCATTTTCAACTCTTCACACTTCCACCCACACACACACACACACACACACACACACAGACTATTTCTCCTTTACTCAGGGCACAAACACACACGCCGTCTCTCACACATGCGTAGCATGTAGCAGGGCGGTCACTCCAGTCATTGTCTTTCATCACAGTGGCTAAGCTAGCCGATGAACTTGCTACTAGGGTAACAATCATATGATGCTAGCAACAATTCACATTTGCACATGCGCTTGCAAGCTGAATGTTGATTATGTTCATCAACAATTAGGCAATATGTTCCAACACTCCTAGGCTTCCATATGTGTGTGTGCAGTCTCTTTCTCAACACCTCACAACCACACCACCGCCTAGCAACCCGGCACTTTGCAATCAATAACAAGATCATGATAACACCTTGAAACAAAAATGTGAAATGTAGCTGCTTCAAATGCTAGTGATAAATGTGTCTCAACTGCACTGCCCCCCACTGGTAAGAATCAGGTACTACAGTCGAGGGTCCAACAACACCAAAGAACCAACCTGGAACTCATACTAACATAACATCCAGTGAGATGCATTTCAAGTTAATCCATAACCCAGTGTCCACTCAGGACTGCAGTCCAGTCTGAACTAACCAGTCTCCACATGAGTCACTAGTTCCACCGTCCTCAAACTGCACAGCATGGAGCAACACACCTAAAGGGATTAGGACCAGGAGACGGAGCCCTGGCGCTATCGGGGCCACCGTGGTGCACCGTCTCCAAACGCTGGGGAGAGGATATACTCAGACAGTCCCCCGTCCCTCCCTCTGCTTTTTACCCCATGGCTGGCTTAGCTTTCCCTTCCGACATTCTGCTAACACGCTGCAGTGTGCATGCGTGGCACAAAGGATATTTCGTCCACTTCCTTAAATGTGTTTTTGTATATGTTTGCAATTTCTCTTGCATTCAATCTTAAGCATTTTGATTTAAAGTAAAAATGACACCAGATCACCGGCGGTATAGACTGTGGGCTTGCGCTGCGTTCTTCAGTTGGCAGTTGGCACAAGTAAAGTCGCTGAAGACCAGTCGACTCTATTATATTTTCATTTATTGTTTCAGGTGGGTAAATGTCACGTAAGTGTTCATACAGTTTGTCAGTAATGTAGGCTTTCTATTTGGTGTAACGTTATGTATTGTAGATCTGTAGTTTTTAGTTTGTCAGTGGTATTCACGCTAGCGCTTAGCATCGTATACGGGGACGAGTTGGCGCTAGCTTGCCGTTCACGAGCCGTTGTCAAATTACGCCTGTCAGATGTAACGTTTGCTTGACTCCACTGATACATGTGAATGAACAGGATTTCATTTTATAGTATTTTTCAGTTTGTGGTTTCGTTGTTTTATTCGTTTTTCTCCTAACGGTTATTACATGTAAATAAAGACGATGAACGAGAGAGATTATATATTGTTAATGTAACTGGTGTGTAACAGAAGATACACTATATGGCCAAAAGTATGTGGACACCTAACCATCACACCTACTTGTTGGACATCCCATTCCAAAACCATGGGCATTAATATGGAGTTGCCTCCCCCCTTTGTGGCCATAACAGCTTCCACTCTTCTGGGAAGGCTTTCCACAAGATTTTGGAGTGTGTCTATGGGAATTTGTGCCCATTCTGCCAAAAGAGCATTTGTGAGGTCAGGTACTGATGTTGGACGGGAAGGCCTGGCTCACAATTGGCATTCTAATTCATCCCAAAGGTGTTCAATGGGGTTAAGGTCAGGGCTCTGTGCAGGCCACTTCAGTTCCTCCACACCAAACTCATCAAACCATGTCTTTATGGACCTTGCTTTGTGCACAGGAGCACAGTCATTCTGACTGCGTTATGGTTTGTGTGAACTGACTGTAAACTCAATGAGTGAAACTAAGCACAGCACCCCCTGGTGGTGGATCAGGGTATTGACATCACAAAAACGCCGGCTGTCAGAATGCATGAACCACAGCTAAAGGAGGGGTACTACTAGGAAACCTGGCATCTTTGGTTGGGGTTTCCTCCAGCAAACCGGTCTATAATACACCTTTCAATAACCACGGTTCCATACAACAGATAGTGCCTGGTGCTGAGGGATTGTTAAGTTCATTTCAAAAAATGTAAAATGGTGAGTGCATTAAGGCAGGCTTTGTTAAAGCCTGAGGAGCACTGAGTAGACTGAGCTTTTTGCTAAGTGTGACCACTCACCGGGACTCAAGGCACAAATGAGGGTTTGTCGAGGAGGTCATGTCAAAGAAGCAACAGGTTAGACAACCTCTTTCTGAATTTAGAGGACAGTTACAGAAGACAGTAAAGGATACTATACTTATTACTGGGACGCTGAGTTTTTGAAAGTGAGCATAGGCTCCATTAAAGTCACCAGCTGTGCTATAATCCCTGTCTAGGACTGGTCGTTATAGCAGTGGACTCACATAACAGTCCTGAGGAGCCATGTATCTAGTGTGAGATTTGAATGGTTGACAGGTTTACCCGTTCCTCGTTATTCAAAGTAATACTTTACTTCAAAGAACCATCACTGCCCCAAACATACCAACCCCTCTCTGCCAACTCAACTGAAACATTTTAGACATGCAACATTTGTATTTTTAGAATGACCTGGCAGTAGAATTCCTGCAACCAACAATTATAATTAGAGGCCCCGATAAAACTGTGACTGCAAACCGACCTGAATCTCCTCCCGGCACCGTCCTCTGCACAAGGGGCACATAGAGCGCTGTAACGCACGCGACAGTTGCCCCTGTAAGCGTCCAGCTTCCTCGCTGATTTGCAAACATTGTCAGTGCATGTTTTCTGGAAGATGAACGTAGAATACGCTTCACGTTAGACAGAGATATGAAAGCTAACTGCCTGATATAATATGGGCACATTTTGAAGGAACAGCAAAGTGCGCAATGTCTGGCAGTCTAACAAACTGGTAGTAATTTCAAAAAGACCTGTCAATTTAGCTGACTTTGCGTTTATTCTATCCAAGCAACTAGCGTTGATTTGTTTCCACAGCGTCCAAACCCTACGATGTTGTTGTGCACAGTCTCCACACAAAACTGCTAGACATGCTGCAAGCGAGCGCGCTCTACATTCATAATATTAACATTAGGCTTTATGAATCGTGCATCTGAAAATATATCTACACATAAGAGTGTGAATGTTATAATGTACATTTTAAAAGTTTGCAACTACATTTACTTGCCTGTTAATCCAGAATTTTGGTATTTCTAAATGCGATGGCCGTAAAGACCACTTCAAAAACTCACTTCCTGCTTTTTTTTCCGATTCAAAAATCTAGATTGTACGGAGCCACGTAAGGTCCATGATGGAGGAAAATGACAGTAATAGCGATTTTCTACCTATGTAAGTGAATGGATTATGATGTCTGTAGACACATTTTGCTGTTCACTCTGTCTAGGTTCTTATTGAATCAAAGCACAGCACAGCCAAGATTATAACCTACCAATAAATATCATCGCTTAAGAAGTCTCAGAATAGCGTCATACTATAGGCCTAACGAAAAACAACCCACTTGGCTGTAGACGCAACCACTGTTGTTTAATTGAAGTGGCCTGACTTTAATTTCGGTGAATTTAAATAACGAGGTGAACTAATCCATTAAATGGTTTGTAGGTCTAGGGCTTAGGCCCTACTCACTCATTTTGAAGTTAGCCTATCATTAAAAAAGCCTACATGTTCAGATTACACAATCGTTTAAAGCCATATAGGCCTACTGAAAAGTCATGTTGGCCAAAGGCAGTGGTGTAAAGTAACGAAGTAATTATACTTCGTACCAGTACAGTCTGGGGAATACCTGTACTTTCTTTGAGTGTTTATATTTCTGCCGACTTTCACCTTTACTCCACTACATTTCATCAATAAAACATGTAGTTTTACTCCAATACATTTCCCTGAACACCTTTGTTACTCGCTACAAACTAAAAGTCGCAACTTTGGTATAATTCGTAGCTCTCAGTTTTCACTAGGATCACACACAGACAGGAATCAGTAAGCGGGAATCCACTCTCAATAAGCACAGGCAAGCATGTTCAGAAGGGATGTCTACACTATGGACCGTGTGGATTGAAGCAGCAACGCCATCCTGCAGCAGCAGTTGTCCACCAGCTCCACCACCTTTTCGTGCCACAGTAGCGGCCGGTGGCGGTGCGGATCACTCATTGCCATATTAAAAAGAAATGTTTGCTTATGTCGGAGTTAAAGATTCATCATACTGGATGAAGTGCCTGTAATGTTTGCCAAAAATTACGGAAATATTGGCTTTTAAAAACTAGCACGGAACCAAAATAATTGTGATTGTGTCTTTTTCGTTTTGGGGAGCTACGTGTTCTGAATGCGCAGTTTTAATTAGGCCTACCAAATGTTTTAATAAGGTGTGATTGGTAAGCACTTACATACAGTAGAATACATGTAGAATAATACACATTTAGTTTGAACATTTGCATCAATAATACGGTATCATAAAAAATAAATACACAGAAAAAGCTCACTGAGAAATTGTGGCCATTTTATTTGAGTGGTGAGGGTGAATTAACAGCTTTACTTTTACTTTCAATTCTCAAGTACATTCAATACCAGAAAATTACTTTGAATTCTTAAGTACGTTTAATATAAGATACTTTAGGACGTTTGCTTAAGTTGTATCCTAATGGTTGATTTTAACTTTTACCAGAATCATTTTTTAATCAGATATCCCTACTTTTGCTCAAGTATTGATCTCAGGTACTTCATACACCACTGGCCAAAGCTACAATTAATGCTTGAATTTTTTGAACAAGCCTGTCGTCTAAAGGTTTCATATTAAAATGATGATCTGCTTGAACTGCTGTAGTAGCCTATAGGTTAAATGATGATCTGCTTTAACTGCTGTAGTAGCCTATAGGTTAAATGATGATCTCCTTTAACTGCTGTGGTAGCCTATAGGTTAAATTATGATCTCCTTTAACTGCTGTAGTAGGCTTTAGGTTAAATGATGATCTCCTTTAACTGCTGTAGTAGCCTATAGGTTCAATTATTATCTCCTTTAACTGCTGTAGTAGCCTATGGGTTAATTGCAACTCCAACTCTGAATGCATCCTCCATGGAAACATCATCACACATAGGACGGAGGGGTTTGGGGGCACAGCAAGAGATCAGGCCCGGGTCCCCATAGGAGGAGGTGCAGCAGGAGGTCAGGCCCGGGTCCTAATAGGAGGAGGTGCAGCAGGAGGTCAGGCCCAGGTCCTGATAGGAGGAGGTGCAGCAGGAGGTCGGGCCCGGGACCCCATAGGAGGAGGTGCAGCAGGAGGTCAGGCCCGGGTCCCCATAGGAGGAGGTGCAGCAGGAGGTCAGGTCAATCTATAGGTCTATTGTTTTTCTCTGAATCAAGCGTGTCCTATAACAACCCTCACAATGGCAAGAGCTGCAGGTCTGAGGCTAAACCAGTGCTTTTATTCACCTCAAATTAACTCTTTAATTTAATCCCGTTTTAATAGCCTTTTATGAAAGACTATTGTTTTTCTCTAAATAATTGTAATCCAAATGTTCCTTGGATTTGTAGAAGAAAGTGATTGAGGCCTCAACATAAAAATGCCTCCGTTGAGGCCTCAACATAAATATGACTCGGTTGAGGCCTCAACATAAATATGACTCGGTTGAGGCCTCAACATAAATATGACTCGGTTGAGGCCTCAACATAAATATGACTCGGTTGAGGCCTCAACATAAATATGACTCGGTTGAGGCCTCAACATAAATATGACTCGGTTGAGGCCTCAACATAAAAATGCCTCCGTTGAGGCCTCAACATAAATATGACTCGGTTGAGGCCTCAACATAAATATGACTCGGTTGTGTTCTTCTCCAACACAGATGTTGCCGCGAGCAACCCACCAAAGGCTCAAACAGCTAGAAGGAGACAACCAAGCCATAATCCACACTTTGCACCGTGAATACAAACAGGAACAACAACAAAGTCAGCCTTTCTCGCTTCCCATCGCCCCGAGCAACGGGGCTACACCTAGTTGAAGCTAATTAAAATGAGAGGAGTCAATTTAGCAAAACACCAGGAACTCCTTGATGAATCTCAGTATCTCAGTTTGCAGTGAAGGCAGAAGGGCTGGTTCCTCAGTCACGTTTGGTTTCTGTCACTTTTGTGATGGCATTTTGTGACAAACTGGCTGGCGACTGACGTTGGGTTGGAACACACAACCGGCTCTCTTCAATGTGACACTAATCCCAAGCACAGTATGAGAGGGAGAGAAATAGGAGACAAAGAACATGAAAAACAGAAATGGGTGTAAGTGGAAGATAGAGTGAGAAAGATGGCTGTGAGAAAGCACACAAGGATACATGAGAGAGACAAATAACCACAGTGTGGGTCTGCGTGTGTTGTGTGTGAGTCGTGTGTGTGTGTGTGTGTGTGTGTGTGTGTTCAAAGAACCAGGAGGAGAGAAAACGAGACAGCGCGTCACAGCATGCGACCCATGTGGGAGCAATCCACTTACTTAAACTGATAAAGATTTAATTAACACAAGGCTCTGCAATTACTCTGTAATTAAAGTAATTTGTCCCCTTTTTGGAATGAGTGGCTACACACCGCAGGACATGGGTGAAGATCGGAGTGAGGGAGTGAGGGAGGGACAAAGCACATTTTTACAACATATTATGGTACCCTATAAATATCAAATGCCACATCATGAATATAAATCATTCATAATTCACTGGGTTTAAAGTTAGACACTGTATTGATACATGTTGTGTATCTTCATAATTAGAAAAATAAAGCGTATCTGTAGAGTATCACATCTGTCTTCCCGGAAACCGTCCCCAAATCATTTGGACCCGGCTTGACCTTGGGGACCGGAAGAGCCGTGGTGGCCCCACTACAGAGATGGAGATGATGTAAAAGTGTGAATAATAGATGAGACCTTCTCTAAGGAAACAGTAATTGGCCAAGACATAGCAAGGAATTAATAACATTCATCCAACGCTTGTCACGATCCCCTACCGCTTCAATTAGCCCGGAGATTAAAACGACTGCCAAGTTTACAAAACCAAAAAGGAGAAACAAACGTGCGTCTTGTTGTGAGGCACTGTGCAGTTACTTGGTTTCCGGGAAGAGGGAGGGCTGCAACATTATCTTCTACATACAGACTGTGATCTGCATATCGTTTGTCTCTGCAGCACGCTGTGTAAGCAAGCTAAATATCACAGCTTCCGACATGCAAACTAACGTGTCCTATGGATAGCTTGGCTCACCGCCTCCAGCCACCTGTGGCATTTCTCATGTGCCTTTACCGTAGGCCAAGGAACAAACACCGTTCAGACACACCAGTCCGGTTAAAACCATGACATGTGAATGCCCAAAACTTAATTTACACACAGGTTCTTAGTTCTCAATATTGCTTTTTTAAGACGCAATAATAAACCCTAATCACAAGAAATAGTAGTTACGTTACCGTGTTTATCCTGCAATAAGTTTTATTTATTGGTTTCACACTGAAAACTGATTTTCATACCGCTGAGTGATATTAAGTAGTATCATCATATGGTATCTCCTTAAAGCCTAAATTGAGTAATATCTGTGTGCTTTAAAGAAATCACCTTACCTGACTGCAGCATTATGGACTTACAAATGCAAAGATTGTTTCTGTATAGACGGATCCAAAATGTACTTTTAAAATTGTAATAACTCAATGCGTAAAACTATGCTCTTTTTCATATACTGCTTTCAATATTTCTTGGAATAAATAGCAGGAAACGTTTCACCTATTCCACTGCTTCCAAATTGCAAAGGTACATTTACAGCGTCCATGCTTATTCCATCAAAGGCTTTAAAGTTTGAGTGGATATGTCAGCACTGAAAACAGCAAAGTTGCAATTTCTGCCTAACGAAAATATTGTCACTTTTATAACTTGGTTAAAATTGGGTCAATGGTGTCTGGTTTGTTCCAATCTGTTTAATTGTGTCTCTTCCCTGTATTCTACCCCTATCCCTCCTTATCTCTCCTCGGCCCTCTTACTCTGTTCTCTCTCTGGATGATTCTCGTCCCTCTTACTCTGTCCTCTCTCTGGATGATTCTCGTCCCTCTTACTCTGTCCTCTCTCTGGATGACTCTCGGCCCTCTTACTCTGTCCTCTCTCTGGATGATTCTCGTCCCTCTTACTCTGTCCTCTCTCTGGATGACTCTCGGCCCTCTTACTCTGTCCTCTCTCTGGATGATTCTCGTCCCTCTTACTCTGTCCTCTCTCTGGATGATTCTCGTCCCTCTTACTCTGTCCTCTCTCTGGATGACTCTCGGCCCTCTTACTCTGTCCTCTCTCTGGATGATTCTCGTCCCTCTTACTCTGTCCTCTCTCTGGATGACTCTCGGCCCTCTTACTCTGTCCTCTCTCTGGATGATTCTCGTCACTCTTACTCTGTCCTCTCTCTGGATGATTCTCGTCCCTCTTACTCTGTCCTCTCTGGATGATTCTCGTCCCTCTTACTCTGTTCTCTCTCTGGATGATTCTCGTCCCTCTTACTCTGTTCTCTCTCTGGATTATTCTCGTCCCTCTTACTCTGTTCTCTCTCTGGATGACTCTCGTCCCTCTTACTCTGTTCTCTCTCTGGATGATTCTCGGCCCTCTTACTCTGTCCTCTCTCTGGATGATTCTCGGCCCTCTTACTCTGTTCTCTCTCTGGATGATTCTCGGCCCTCTTACTCTGTCCTCTCTCTGGATGACTCTCGGCCCTCTTACTCAGTTCTCTCTCTGGATGATTCTCGGCCCTCTTACTCTGTTCTCTCTCTGGATGATTCTCGGCCCTCTTACTCTGTTCTCTCTCTGGATGATTCTCGGCCCTCTTACTCTGTTCTCTCTCTGGATGACTCTCGTCCCTCTTACTCTGTTCTCTCTCTGGATGATTCTCGTCCCTTTTACTGTTCTCTCTCTGGATGATCCTCGGCCCTCTTACTCTGTTCTCTCTCTGGATGATTCTCGTCCCTCTTGCTCTGTTCTCTCTCTGGATGATTCTCGTCCCTCTTACTCTGTTCTCTCTCTGGATGACTCTCGTCCCTCTTACTCTGTTCTCTCTCTGGATGACTCTCGTCCCTCTTACTCTGTTCTCTCTCTGGATGATTCTCGTCCCTCTTACTCTGTTCTCTCTCTGGATGATCCTCGGCCCTCTTACTCTGTTCTCTCTCTGGATGACTCTCGTCCCTCTTACTAGGTTCTCTCTCTGGATGATTCTCGTCCCTCTTACTCTGTTCTCTCTCTGGATGACTCTCGTCCCTCTTACTCTGTTCTCTCTCTGGATGATTTGCAGAGAAGTGATTCTGCTGAAGGATCCTTCGAAGGTGCGGGGAACAGTCGCAGGTTTTCTTTGATGTTTTGCCTCAGTCCAGCTCCTGACCGAGGCTTGCAAACACCAGGCAGTAGAACCACATCTGTTTAGGTCAAATTTACAGGGAGATTAAAAACGAAAGTCGCATAGATTCAATAGAATGGTTTCATGTCAATTTCCTAATGGAAATTTAGCAAAGGAACTTTGTTTTCTAGAAACAGGAGAAAAGAATCCATTGTGTCAGTCAGTTCAATTTCCATAAATAACCCTGCCTCACTTACGACAGGACAGCCAACCAGTGGTCCTCAAATGAGCATGCTGTCACCTTCAGTATCATCTCTGTCTTTCAGAAGAACAGGACCCACGTTAAGCACGCACATGAGCCCTTCTCACATCTCCAGCAGGAATGTTAATGAGGAAGAACAGCATCAACTGTTTCAACCCCTCTTAACGGGCCTAAATGACACAGGAATTCAAATCCCTTCACTGGGTCCTTTTTCAAACGTGGATATGAAGCTACACATGGATTATGCTGTTCAGTGCAGTGCCCATGGTTTTGCATTATACTAAAACACAATACTAAACAGCACAATTTAGCAAAGAGAAGACATTTCTGTTTTATTCAAATTTTTACAGCAGAAAACTACTGGACTTTTAGGTCAGTTAATTTCCAGCTTATTTATTTAAACTGAGTTTTAAACAGATATGTAGGCCCACCTAACACACCTTTTATACATGTCATGCTCATACATATATCGTTCTCTTAAGAAAGTGGTACATTTACACTTGATTGCTAAATATAGTATTTTGTATACGTCAACCCACTTTATGTGCACTTGGCGTCTAACTAGTAAAACACCCAAATCCACATTTTGAAGAACCACTGCCCTCTTGAGGCTCTTCTAGAGAACTGCGCATAGGAAGCAAAACACGTGGGAGATTGTTTTGGATGCAGTCTTCCACGTTGTTCCAGGGAAATTAAGATTGAGTGGATAAAATGAGACATAATAAATCACCAAATTTACTTATCTCAAAGAAATGTTATGCTTATCTTAGATACAGCTATCAGCATTTTTCTTTGGTGCCCCAGCTAGAGATAGGAGATGATGTAATATGTAAGCAACATGAATGAATCATCATAATTGCAGCGGATTGCAGCCTGGTTTCCACTGCAGGGCTGGTAGCCTGGTTTCCAGTGCATGGCCAGTAGCCTGGTTTCCACTGCAGGGCCAGTAGCCTGGTTTCCACTGCAGGGCCAGTAGCCTGGTATCCACTGCAGGGCCAGTAGCCTGGTTTCCACTGCAGGGCCAGTAGCCTGGTTTCCACTGCAGGGCCAGTAGCCTGGTTTCCACTGCAGGGCCAGTAGCCTGGTTTCCACTGCAGGGCCAGTAGCCTGGTATCCACTGCAGGGCCAGTAGCCTGGTTTCCACTGCAGGGCCAGTAGCCTGGTTTCCACTGCAGGGCCAGTAGCCTGGTTTCCACTGCAGGGCCAGTAGCCTGGTTTCCACTGCAGGGCCAGTAGCCTGGTTTCCACTGCAGGGCCAGTAGCCTGGTTTCCAGTGCAGGGCCAGTAGCCTGGTTTCCACTGCAGGGCCAGTAGCCTGGTATCCAGTGCAGGGCCAGTAGCCTGGTATCCAGTGCAGGGCCAGTAGCCTGGTATCCAGTGCAGGGCCAGTAGCCTGGTATCCAGTGCAGGGCCAGTAGCCTGGTATCCAGTGCAGGGCCAGTAGCCTGGTATCCACTGCAGGGCCAGTAGCCTGGTATCCAGTGCAGGGCCAGTAGCCTGGTATCCACTGCAGGGCCAGTAGCCTGGTTTCCACTGCAGGGCCAGTAGCCTGGTATCCAGTGCAGGGCCAGTAGCCTGGTTTCCACTGCAGGGCCAGTAGCCTGGTATCCACTGCAGGGCCAGTAGCCTGGTATCCAGTGCAGGGCCAGTAGCCTGGTTTCCACTGCAGGGCCAGTAGCCTGGTTTCCACTGCAGGGCCAGTAGCCTGGTATCCAGTGCACTGCACTTCTAGCTGCATCCCCGTGGTGACAGAAACCACAGCGACAGACATACCCTTCTGTGTGATAAGGCAGAACACATTCGAAAGAAGGCATTGTTAAAGGTGCCTTGAGATTGCCTGACAGGACTAGCATGACTATAACGTAACTTACTGATACAACTTTCCTTACTAAAACATACAAACACACAAACACACACATTGTTTCTGATTAATGGTTTATTATTGTTTTTGTGAAGCAGGCAA
The DNA here is from genome assembly GCA_017639675.1 of Aplochiton taeniatus. Taxonomy (NCBI): domain Eukaryota; kingdom Metazoa; phylum Chordata; class Actinopteri; order Galaxiiformes; family Galaxiidae; genus Aplochiton; species Aplochiton taeniatus. Next base: position 174,070 of record CM030181.1, on the reverse strand, counting down.
TGTGAGCGTAAGTACTGGACTGGTGACAGACCAGGAGAAGGAATGTGTGCGTGGATACGCTACAGATCACTCAGTAGGAAAACATTTGTGCCACAGACCTGGAAAAAGCATTGGTGCCGGAAAAAACATTTACATGAAACCCAAGATGGCCGACAAGGCCAACAAACCTGCTGCTATAGGTAACATCATCATGGAAAATAAAATTATAAAATATTAGTATTATTAGTGTTAACTTGACTAGTTATTCTGCCTCTATGACGAGAGGCAAGAAGGAATGTCACAAGTTCATAAGAAAATTACTCTTGTCCTGTTCATAAGACCATGACTCTGCTGCCCTGTTCATAAGACCATGACTGCTGTCCTGTTCATAAGACCATGACTCTGTTGATGGAAGACTAAGATGGAGGGCTTAGGGTTAGGGTGTGCTGCTGATGTCGGTGACCCTAGCCTTAGTGAAGCAGCTTCTAAAGGGATTGAGCGGAAGCAATTCACCAATGCTAACTATAAGAAGTGGTTTGATTAGCTATTAACACCAATGCTAACTATAAGAAGTGGTTTGATTAGCTTTTAACACCAATGCTAACTATAAGAAGTGGTTTGATTAGCTTTTAACACCAATGCTAACTATAAGACATGGTTTGATTAGCTTTTAACATTAATGCTAACTATACCATGTGGTTTGATTAGCTTTTGACATTAATGCTAACTATAGCATGTGGTTTGATTAGCTTTTAACATTAATGCTAACTATAACAAGTGGTTTGATTAGCTTTTAACACCAGGGCTAACTATAAAAAGTGGTTTGATTATCTTTTAACACCAGTGCTAATTATAACAAGTGGTTTGATAAGCTTTTAACTCCAGTGCTAACTATAAAAAGTGGTTTGATATACTTTTAACACCAATGCTAACTATAACCAGTGGCTTGATACGCTTTTATGACCAATGCTAACTATAACCAGTGGTTTGATTAGCTTTTAACACCAATGCTAACTATAACCAGTGGTTTGATTAGCTTTTAACATAAATGCTTTCTGTCTTCTGAAACAATATTCATCCTCTGTGTAGCTCTTTCGGATAGTCCAGCTTTACATTTGTAATTGTGTTCATCAGAATATGATTACCTTTAAAAGCTTGCTTGCTGTATAGATCCTTTAGAATTCCATAATATGGTAGCACTAGTAATGGTAGCAGTTTGGATTGTAGTTGGTAAATCTAGAGGTAAATGTTTTGGGATAAAGAACATGAACATAACAGGCCTCTTTATATTGTAAGCTCACCAAGAGGAGGAACAGAAGGCTGCTGTATCTGACCCATGAAGACAGCCGAGCCCTCTATATGGAGGCTGGGCCACTCAGCATTGGATCACACCCTGCATGGAATAAAGCACTTACAACAGAGCAGATCAGGAAGTGGCAGGAGGTGCTTCATACTTCCATGTGTAGGAAAAACTCCTCCTGGCCAAAGAGGGAGGAGGAGGAAAGCTTTGGTGCCATCATGAGACGTCCACATTGCACTCATTCACCAGCTCAACTGCTTCTTGTAAGGTGAGAGGGGCTCCCTGATGTGTAATACATTCACTGTCTCCAGTCCCCCCAGCTGGATGTGTGTCTTCAACAAGCTTTCAAGGATTTCTAAAGAGGCACCCAAATCTAACAACACAAACCCAACCACCTAAACCTACACAACACAAAAGTCACAAAAGAGAAAAATAGATGAACATTTTCATTGCAAAACTATACAAGGGCCTTGTAGTAATAAAACACCTTTCAAACAAAAATGGGGTTAGTTAAAAAATATTTAAAACACTTTGAATGAAAAATAGTTTCTCTGCCTTCACCTTCAATAAAATATATTTCATGTATTTAGTTATAATAAAATATATTTCCATAATTTGCAGTAAGCACTTCTTCTACCATAGGGAGAGGGGCTGTGTTTCCCAGGCTTCATCACAACTACGCTAGGAATGGTCACATGGCCACCGAGGAGCCACTTACAACTAGTTACCCAGAAGGCCATCTGGCAAGCTTCTAAGTTCACCCTCCAACAGTGTGCCAACAGTCCAGCTGTCTAGCTACGCTGTGGCTGTGGCTACGCTAGTCATGTGACTAGCTACGTTAAATCTCACGTGACTTTGTTGCCTCCATCTTGTAGGTTTTCAAAATAAAAGCAAGCAGCAGACTGGAGGTCAGTACAAGAGTTGCTAGTCGGCGAGTTGGTAGTTAGTTCATAACAAGCTTTAGCCAGGCCACTCCACAGTGGTGTGTGTGTGTGTGTGTGTGTGTTGGGGGTAAGGGGGAGGAGCATCCCTGAATTGAACACTGTAATAATAGACCCCAGCCTCCAGGCTCCTCGCCATGGAAACAGAGCCAGTTCTGTTCTGCCAGTCCAGAGTTTCACAGCATGTTGACAGCCCCTGGCCCCCGAGGCCCTCAGATCAGTCCACGGGCCCCTGGAAGATGAGTCTGGCCACGGGCTGGGTGAGGCTGAGCTGGCAGGCACAGAAGGGGCATGCGGCATGGAAGGCGTGTGTGCCTTGAGGCAGGGGGATCTCGGCCCAGTAATGAGCAGACTTCTCTGAGCACACGTGACCGCAGGGCACCAGGGCATGTGTGGGCACACCCGCGTCCACATAGAAGGCCGCCTCACAGCCCAGCCACAGAGCCACATAGGGCCCCATCGTACGGCACATAGGACACTCCCTCTGAGGGCCACTGGGCTGCTGCTCCGCACGCTGGCCCCAAGCGTGGTAGCCGTGCACGTGGCCACAGGACAGGTAGACCCAGGGCTGCTTGTCCTCCAGAGAGGAGAGGGCGCGGCCATGCTGCATGGAGGGGAAGGCCAGTGTGTTGAGGCCCACCGGGCACTGCGGCCGCTGGGCGTTGATCTCCTGCCGCAGCGCCTCCAGATGTTTCTGGGTGGGAGTGTGGAAGAGGCCGTCGGCCGTGCGCCACAGCAGGGTGGCTCCACACAGGTCTACAAGGGAGCCGTCCTTTAGCACGTTGCTCTCACTCTCCACCTGCAGGGGGCAGCACACAACACATTCATATATAACACGTTTTAATAGTACTGTAGTGAATATCACATATCTATGTTATAATACCACATATCTAGAGATGTAACAGTATGACAATTTCACATCACTATTAAAGTGAACAAAATTATCACGGTTATCGATATTATCACGGTTTAGGTAAAATGTGCTGAAAATGTTCAAAAAGTGTACACACTTTAATCATTTCACAAAGTTTTATATTAAATAACATTTGTAGCACCATGCACTTTTTGTTTACATACAAATGAAACCTATGAAAAACATAAAAGCAACACAACCACTATAAACAAAGCATTATCCATGTAAGAACAAGGCGACCATGTAAACAAATTCAATGTGCAGGTGTTGACATAAATATGAGACATATCATGTCAAACTAGTCAAATGAACAGCACTGATTCTATGTCCGTTCTCTTCTTGTGCATAATGTGCTGGCAGCGCAGCATAGCCTATGTTTCCCCCCAAAAATAGCAGCCATGACAACACAGACTGTTGGCTTTAACGTTTGCTAACTTTGCAAGCTAGCTAGTTAACATTAACCAATCAGCTATATGTGGTGGTTGATATCGCACTGTTTTTGAATTGTAGTACTTTAATGTGCGTGTAGTTTGTATTTTTCACGTCTCATGCACAGATCCTAACCAATGAGGCTTCTTTTAGATCACAACCCGGGTGGAGTAACTCCTTCACACCTCAGGCGACTGAAGTCCCACCCATGGCTAACCAAAGTTCTAATTCTCTGGCTATCACTGCCTTCCGCAACACATTATATATAATATACAACGTGTTATAATAGTACTGTAGTGAATATCACATATCTATGTTATAATAATTCTGATGTGAATATCACATATCTATGTTTTCATAATCCAATTATGAATATCACATATCTATGTTATAATAATCCTTTAGTGAATATCACACAATCACACAACTATATAACTCTGTAATTATTCATAATACTGTGATTATTGCATTTCAAGCAATTGACAATTGTTATTTCTCAACTTACAAATTGCGCAAGTTTTACAAAATGCCCTAAGATTTGAGTCCATGGGGGCAAAACTTGCCCCAAATAAGAAAATGTATCTCCTGCCCTAACTTCATACAACTGGCTTTTCCCAGATAGAGGATGTGCGTGCGTACGTGCGTGCGTGCGTGCGTGCGTGCGTGCGTGCGTGCGTGCGTGCGTGCGTGCGTGGCTGCTGACCAGTTTCCCTGGGCTCTGTGCTGAGCGTGTTTCACGGAGGGTGTAGACGTCTCCACAGACAGAGATCTCTCTCCACACTCCCGGCTTGGACTCCTGGGTGAAGCCTCCGTGGGGGTGCATCACCAGCACCCCATTGGTGGTCAGGCCATCCATGTGACCATCTAGGTTCTTCCACTTAGCAGCTTTTTCCTGAGAGACACAGTCCAACATACTCAGTCCACACACACACACACACACACACACACACACACACACACACACACAGAGGATATTCTCTGAGGAGTCAAACTTTACCCCCAGGAAGATGTTCTTAGAGGAGTCAAAGCCTGCAGCGTAGATGCGTGCGGTGAAGGGCGGGCCCCGCTCACAGACCACCCGGCAGGCGAAGCGGGAGATGGTGCTCTGTGTGACAGGGGTGTCCTCCCCCTCTGGCCCCGCAGAAACAGTGTCCGTCACTACAAAGTCTATGGGACTCTCTGTGGAGCGGCCGATCTGCAGAGAGGAGCAGCACACAGTCAGCCCAGGGAATCAGGCGCTACAGTCACAAGGAGGGCTGCTCGATTATGGCAAAAAATCATAATCACGATTATTTTGGTCAATATTGAGATCACGATTACTCATTGAATTTAGAAACATCATGCACTTAATTGAACTTTAAAAAATAAAAAAATAATTTGACAGTGGATTTTCTTGAACTTTAAATATAATTCAACAGAAAAAAAAACTAAAAACACTGTCTTCAAAATAATAAGGCCGTTCCACAGGGATATGGAATAGGCTGGAAAAGCAGCTGAAAATTCATACGAGGTTTTGCTCGTTACCTTGCAGTGAAAGAAATGTGGCTCTAGTTAAAGCTACGGGCAATCAAGCAAGCTTCCCTCAAGTCTGACTTGACTAAACTTACAATAGGCAGATCTATTTTAATCAAGTGATTTAAACTGAAATGTTATCGTTTTTTGATAAATGGTAAACATAAGTTATGATAGCTAAAGTTCGTCAAACAGGCACGTTTCTCCATCATCATGCTCGCATTGTTTTGAAGTGGAGGCTATTGGTCGGAAATGTGCACGCATAGCGAATCGCAACTTTGTCAAAAGACAGTTGGCTTGACTTAGGCTATCTGATAGGACAGTGTATTGCTGTAACTGACGATGGCTAACGTTAGCGTTCATGGATGCTGGATGTAAGAATTCACAAAACGTGAGCAACATTGCAAAAATGCGGCACCATGATCGTTTTTTCTCGATTATTTAGTTTTCATAATCGTTGGAAGCCAAAATCGTAATTGAAAATAAAATTCTATTAATCGGCCAGCCCTACAAAGAGGTGTTACCTGGAACATGTTACTATGGTAACAGTAATGGGGAACATGTAACTATATAATAGTAATGGTTTCTGGAAGATGTTACTGTATAACAGTTCCTTTGTATGTCTCGACATGTGAAGTAATTGACAATAAAGCTACTTTGACTTTAATGGTACCTGGAACATGTTACTATACAACAGTAATGGTACCTGGAACATGTTAGTATATAACAGTAATTGGGAACATGTTTCTATATAACACTAATGGTACCTGGAACATGTTACTGTATAACAGTAATGGTACCTGGAACATGTTACTATATAACAGTAATGGTACCTGGAACATGTTACTATATAACAGTAATGGTACCTGGAACATGTTACTATAACAGTAATTGGGAACATGCTACTATATAACAGTAATGGTACCTGGAACATGTTACTATATAAAAGTAATTAGGAATATGTTACTGTATAACAGTAATGGTACCTGGAACATGTTACTATATAACAGTCATTAGGAACATGTTACTGTATAACAGCAATGGGGAACATGTTACTACATGACAGTAATGGTACCTGGAACATGTTACTATATAACAGTAATGGTACCTGGAACAAGTTACTATATGACAGTAATGGTACCTGGAACATGTTACTATATAACAGTAATGGTACCTGGAACATGTTACTATATGACAGTAATGGTACCTGGAACATGTTACTATATAACAGTAATGGTACCTGGAACATGTTACTATATAACAGTAATGGTACCTGGAACATGTTACTATATGACAGTAATGGTATCTGGAACATGTTACTATATAACAGTAATATTACCTGGAACATGTTACTATATGACAGTAATATTACCTAGAACATGCTACTATATAACAGCAATGGTACCTGGAACATGTTACCATATGACAGTAATATTACCTGGAACATGTTACTATATAACAGTAATATTACCTGGAACATGTCTGTGTCTTCATCGTGACAGTACTCCACTACCACCGTCTGGTTTCTGGACAGAGTGTAGGAGATGCTGTGTTGTCCTTTACAGTTCACTGCCTGCAACACAATCATACACTTAAAATTAACATAACCAACATATTAAAATTACACCCCACCTAGCACTCTATATTGTAGTGGTAGATAAGTTGCAGGAAATACTTGTTAATTATATATGGGATTCCCCACATATATTCCCCACTGATCAGCGTGAGGATATATTTATAATATTCAGGGACTATGTAGTGGTTTGGGAAGCGAGTTTTATTGATGTTGGGGATTGATATAGTAATGAAAGAATTAATTATGAATTATAGGTTCACTCAAAAAAAGGTAGTGATAGCAAAATATCTGCTAATATCTCTATAGCATGTTTTCATGTGCAGCACAGCCCAGCACAGCCCAGCACAGCCCAGCACAGCCCAGCCTAAGCAGCCCAGCCTAATGCAGCCCAGGACAATGCAGCCCAGCACAATGCAGCCCAGCACAATGCAGCCCAGGACAATGCAGCCCAGCACAGCCCAGCACAGCCCAGCACAGCCCAGCCTAAGCAGCCCAGCCTAATGCAGCCCAGGACAATGCAGCCCAGCACAATGCAGCCCAGGACAATGCAGCCCAGCACAGCCCAGCACAGCCCAGCACAGCCCAGCACAGCCCAGCACAGCCCAGCCTAATGCAGCCCAGGACAATGCAGCCCAGCACAATGCAGCCCAGGACAATGCAGCCCAGGACAATGCAGCCCAGGACAATGCAGCCCAGGACAATGCAGCCCAGCACAATGCAGCCCAGGACAATGCAGCCCAGCACAATGCAGCCCAGGACAATGCAGCCCAGCACAGCCCAGCCTAATGCAGCCCAGGACAATGCAGCCCAGCACAATGCAGCCCAGCACAATGCAGCCCAGGACAATGCAGCCCAGGACAATGCAGCCCAGGACAATGCAGCCCAGGACAATGCAGCCCAGGACAATGCAGCCCAGGACAATGCAGCCCAGCACAATGCAGCCCAGCACAATGCAGCCCAGGACAATGCAGCCCAGGACAATGCAGCCCAGGACAATGCAGCCCAGGTATTGGAAAGGTGGCTAAAGGAGTGAAGGACTTCTTGAAAAGTGTCTGCTAAATGACTAATGTAATGTGATGTAATGTAATGTAATGGAATGGAATGGAATGGATAGGTATTTCTAGGCAGAAAACAAAATAAAAAACATTGGGAAACGATTCCTTAGCTCTTCAAAGAGACGACTCCATCTCCATTTTAATAGTGACTCAGCATGCCTTCTCTTTAGAGCGAGAGGGCATTGAGAAGCACTCTAAAATTACATCGACAGATGCCAAAAAAGTAAAAAGCATTTTGAAAAACAACATGGATCCCTGTCACTCTTGAATAGAAGCACCTTCATTAAAGAGTAACTGAGCACCAAAAACCCTTTTTTATGTTTTGGGGAAATGGAATGGTGATAGAGAGGATTGGACTGCAGCAATAAGCTAGATTTCACTTCCAATTCTCTTAGAATTCAACAGTTTAAAAATGAAGCAAAGTATCTGTGTGATCCTGTTGGATCCTGATGTACTTCTGTTTCAGACAGCACTTTGTCTCTTACTCAGCAGGTATTGCCCTACTTCTCAACCTGGCTCCTGGATTGTTCCCAGAGTTAGCTGAGGGGAGGGGTAGGGCTAAGGGGTAGGACTATGGCACACTTCAGTGCGAGCAGCCCCACGGTGGAGCTCCACCACATGGCCCAGTCAATAGACCAGTTCAGTGCGAGCAGCCCCATGGTGGAGCTCCACCACATGGCCCAGTCAATAGACCAGTTCAGTGCAAGCAGCCCTTTGGTGGAGAACCACCACAGAGCCCAGTCAGCAGCTTGTGTTTGCTTCGAAGCAGAATTTGTACACCCAGTATGGGTTACGCCTTGCTGTAACCCAGGGTTAGTAAGGGTTAGGGTTAGTTCCCCCTGAGGGCTGGCGGTGGCTTTACCTTGCTGGCCTGTGGATGGGGTTGGTTAGGGTTAGGGTTAGTTAGGGTTAGTTCTGTTTGATAGTTAGCTGTACCTTGCGGCCTGTGGTTAGGGTTAGTTAGGGTTAGAGGGGTTAGGGTTAGTTCTGTTAGCTAGTTAGCTGTACCTTGCTGGGCTGTGGTCAGGGTTAATAAGGGTTAGGGTTGGTTAGGGTTAGTTCTGTTAGCTAGTTAGCTGTACCTTGCTGGCCTTTGGTCAGGGTTAGTAAGGATTAGGTTTGGTTAGGGTTAGTTCTGTTAGCTAGTTAGCTGTACCTTGCTGGCCTTTGGTCAGGGTTGGTTAGGCTTAGGGTTAGTTCTGTTAGCTAGTTAGCTGTACCTTGCTGGCCTGTGGTCAGGGTTAGTAAGGGTTAGGGTTGGTTAGGGTTAGTTCTGTTAGCTAGTTAGCTGTACCTTGCTGGCCTGTGGTCAGGGTTAGTAAGGATTAGGTTTGGTTCGGGTTAGTTCTGTTAGCTAGTTAGCTGTACCTTGCTGGCCTGTGGTCAGGGTTAGTAAGGGTTAGGGTTGGTTAGGGTTAGTTCTGTTAGCTAGTTAGCTGTACCTTGCTGGCCTGTGGTCAGGGTTAGTAAGGGTTAGGGTTGGTTAGGGTTAGTTCTGTTAGCTAGTTAGCTGTTCCTTGCTGGCCTGTGGTCAGGGTTAGTAAGGGTTAGTTCTGTTAGCTAGTTAGCTGTACCTTGCTGGCCTGTGGTCAGGGTTAGTAAGGGTTAGGGTTGGTTAGGGTTAGTTCTGTTAGCTAGTTAGCTGTACCTTGCTGGCCTGTGGTCAGGGTTAGTAAGGGTTAGGGTTGGTTAGGGTTAGTTCTGTTAGCTAGTTAGCTGTACCTTGCTGGCCTGTGGTCAGGGTTAGTAAGGGTTAGGGTTGGTTAGGGTTAGTTCTGTTAGCTAGTTAGCTGTACCTTGCTGGCCTGTGGTCAGGGTTAGTAAGGGTTAGGGTTGGTTAGGGTTAGTTCTGTTAGCTAGTTAGCTGTACCTTGCTGGCCTGTGGTCAGGGTTAGTAAGGGTTAGGGTTGGTTAGGGTTAGTTCTGTTAGCTAGTTAGCTGTACCTTGCTGGCCTGTGGTCAGGGTTGGTAAGGGTTAGGGTTGGTTAGGGTTAGTTCTGTTAGCTAGTTAGCTGTACCTTGCTGGCCTGTGGTCAGGGTTAGTAAGGGTTAGGGTTGGTTAGGGTTAGTTCTGTTAGCTAGTTAGCTGTACCTTGCTGGCCTGTGGTCAGGGTTAGTAAGGGTTAGGGTTGGTTAGGGTTAGTTCTGTTAGCTAGTTAGCTGTACCTTGCTGGCCTGTGGTCAGGGTTAGTAAGGGTTAGTTCTGTTAGCTAGTTAGCTGTACCTTGCTGGCCTGTGGCGTGTTGAGAAGGTGCACCGTGCTGGGCTTCACTCCGTTAGCTTTACTTCTCCTGAAGAGAGCAAACCTACTTTTCCTCCGGCCCCGGTCTCCAGTAGGCAGGGAGCCATTGTACCTGTGACACAGCCAGAGAGACAATGATCCTGTTGTTACTGTAAAAAAATGATCCTGAACTGGAAAAGAAACGAAGGGACTTCTGTTGCTGCCTGATGTAGAAAATCAAAAGCTTCCTACTAGAGGAAGATCTCATCTGAGCATGGCCTGTTGTTGGGGGTGACTATACTGGACATGCACCCTGCGGTGACTATACTGGACATGCACCCTGCGGTGACTATACTGGTTGAAGTACATATATATAGTCATTGGTACAAGTTGAACAGTATTCATGCTTTTTATTGTATCATCTTTGGTTCTTCTTGATAAAGCTCTTTGTACCATTTAAGTGCTATACAAACAAAGACCCTCTGATTGGAATGCTCAACACAAACTCATTATCCATCTTTCAGTTCCAACTAAAAACCCATCTTTTCAATCTGGCCTTCCCTTAATTATTTATGTGATTAACAACCTGGCAAACCCTACAACTGTTATTCTTTTAGTCATTCATTTTTTTATTTGTATTTCTTAAGACAATTCATTGTATTTTGGTCAAACAGTAGTTGTTGTTGTCTTATTGTTGCCTTTCTGTCTATCTCTGTCTGAACTGTTGCTCTCCGTTGGAGCGTCATCTGTTGATTCTGTGAAGCGTCTTCAGGTCTGAGAAAAGAGCTATATTAATCAAATGAATTATTATTATTATAATTAGTCAAATGATTTGTCAGCCAGCCAGGCAGTCAGTCAGTCAGCCACTGAAGGGAGGGGTACCTCCGGTTCCTTCCCCATCCACCAGCTGGCCTCTACAGCTGGGGTACCCCACTCTCTGCTCACTGCCAGGGCGCGCACACACACACACACACACACACACACACGTGCACACGCGCGCGCACGCACGCACGCACGCACGCACGCACGCACGCACACAAGAACAAAAGCGTTTCAATGACTGTTTAAAAATACTGGAGTTCAATGACTTCAAGTCTCTTCTATGTAATAACTTGTTTACATACAAAATAACCCAAGGCCTAAAATGACAAGCCCTCTCATCAATACACACGTGCCCCTCCAACGGAGAACAGCCCAGCGACAGCCAGTGACACCCCCCAGACCACCTGTCCTCGCCCCCCTCCCTGTCAGACAGGCAGGACCACACATGGTGTCACTGAGACCAGAACAGAGAACCACCTACAGGGAGACAGACCGGCTGACAGACTCCCTCCTCTGTCACCTTCTCCCTGCAGACACACACTAAAACTGTGCTTCAAGTAAACAGTTGGACTGTTAGATTACAGACACACTAAAACTGTGCTTCAAGTAAACAGTTGGACTGTTAGATTACAGACACACACTAAAACTGTGCTTCAAGTAAACAGTTGGACTGTTAGATTACAGACACACTAAAACTGTGCTTCAAGTAAACAGTTGGACTGTTAGATTACAGACACACTAAAACTGTGCTTCAAGTAAACAGTTGGACTGTTAGATTACAGACACACACTAAAACTGTGCTTCAAGTAAACAGTTGGACTGTTAGATTACAGACACACACTAAAACTGTGCTTCAAGTAAACAGTTGGACTGTTAGATTACAGACACACACTAAAACTGTGCTTCAAGTAAATAGTTGGACTGTTAGATTACAGATAGCGATAGGTTTCCCTGTGCCTGAGCCCAGGATTGGCCGGGAGCGCGATATGTCCTTTATTATAATTTTTTATCGATACCTACAGGAAGTGGGTTTCACAGCCAGGTCACACCGTTGCTACGCTAACAAGCACAGGACAGGCCCTTTAAAGCTGTAATCCCAGGGCTGTTTGACCTAATCAAGACAGATTTAGAAGAGGATTCCCCTGGCTACAGCCCCATGCTCTTCTAAGCTAATACACAACACTTCCTGCTGTGTTTACCTAGTAAACAACACTGCTTCCTGCACCGCTAGGCTAATACACAATACTGCTTCCTGTTTGGCTAAGCTAATACACAACACTGCATCCTGCTCCGCTACGCTAAGCTAATATACAATACTGCTTCCTGCTCCACTAAGCTAATACACAACACTGCATCCTGCTACGCTAAGCTAATACACAATACTGCTTCCTGCTCCACTAAGCTAATACACAACACTGCATCCTGCTACGCTAAGCTAAGCTAATACACAACACTGCATCCTGCTCCGCTAAGCTAATACACAACAATTCCTGCTCTGCTAAACTAATACGCAACAATTCCTGCTCTGTTTACCTAGTAAACAACACTGCTTCCTGCACCGCTAAGCTAATACACAACACTGCCTCCTGCACCACTAAGCTAATACACAACACTGCTTCCTGCTCTGCTAGGCTAATACACAACACTGCTTCCTGTTCTACTAGGCTAGGCAAATACACAACACTGTTTCCTGTTCTGCTAGGCTAATACACAACACTGCTTCCTGTTCTACTAGGCTAGGCTAATACACAACACTGCTTCCTGTTCTACTAGGCTAGGCTAATACACAACACTGCTTCCTGCTTGGCTGGGCTAATATACAACACTGCTTCCTGTTCTACTAGGCTAGGCTAATACACAACACTGCTTCCTGTTCTTCTAGGCTAGGCTAATACACAACACTGCTTGCTACTCTGCTAGGCTAGGCTAATACACAACACTGCTTCCTGCTTAGAGAGAACAGAGGAACGTTGCTGCCATCTCCCAAAAAAACATCACTGGTGTCCTTATATAATCCTCAAAACAGCTTTTAAAACTTTGACACTAATGATGGTATCCAGTAATTTCATGGCTTTAATCCTCTACAATAATGTTATCCAGTGATTGCATAGCTGTAATACTGCTATAAGAATGTCACCCAGCTTCCACGACATTACAATTATGTAAACAATTTGTAACAATAAAAACAAATATTAATTTTGTGTCTATCTGATTTCAGGGTGAGCCAGCCCCCTCTCCCAGAGACCTTCCTCTGTACAGCATAACTCCATACTGTTTGGTGCCTTGTTCCAGAGACACAAACTGTGCTATCAATAGGACCAGTCTCCTTGGGAGGCACAATAAACAGAGGACCAAACCCTTCCCAAGTCTAAGCCAGCCCTGCCAGCACCATCACCATGGCTGGCCTGTTAAAACAACAAGCCCGGGGCCCTCAAAGGGCTACTCACCCAGGCTTTGTACTGGGCTATCTCCTCACCATCACACAGAGCAGACTAGCGTTAGGCTACTCACCCAGGCTTTGTACTGGGCTATCTCCTCACCATCACCAGAGTAGGCTAGCGTTAGGCTACTCACCCAGGCTTTGTACTGGGCTATCTCCTCACCATCACCAGAGTAGGCTAGCGTTAGGCTACTCACCCAGGCTTTGTACTGGGCTGTTTCACTTCACCAACACCAGAGTAGGCTAGCGTTAAGCTACTCACCCAGGCTTTGTCCTGAGCTATCTCCCTTCATGCCTTCTAACTTAATGGGTCATCAACTGCATGTTGTCAGAGAAATCAAATGAAGAAAACCACTTCTTCTGTGTTGAAAAAGAATGGAGCCCTTTCTTCACTATAAAAGCTCTGAATGTTTAATGAGCAACTTATATAAAAACTTTAACAGATGGTGTGTTTTTGCCATACAAACACACACTGGTGCATTGTTCCCTACACTCTATTAATCATTAATACTCACACCACCAACAAGATGGCACACTTTCTTAAGCCAGGTTTGCTGCCTGACTACTACACCACCAGTGCAAACACAAGGACATAATCTGCCTAATGCATTACATGTGACAATAGAGACTGCTACAATGTTGTTAAGCACCTTTAAAGTTTAGTGACAAACACGTCTTCAGCAGGCCTAAGGAATTTTAAACAGATGCACAAACAAGTGGAGGATTTGAGGGGGGAAGGGAACCATCACTACTTCCGAATTCCTTTCCTAACCTTCCTTCCGCCCAATCTTACGTTAGAAAGTAGAAGGCGGCAGGCGCACTGGGTGATAAGCGTTGAGAGTTCCACCTGTTCAGTGTCCTCTTAAAGTAAAAATAAACCTTTCAATTTAGTGTTTATTAAATAAGCTATGCTATGCCATTCCGGATGACGGAGCTGCATGGATTTACAAGTTTGAAACAATCTTCCTCAGCGCAAAGGGGAAATGAAAACATAAATGACTAAGCACGTGTCTGTCTTGTTGGGTAACGTGAGCACAACAAATTACACAGAGCTCAGGTTGACTGATAGCAGCTACGTAAAAAAGTTGTCCTACACCATTGTGGGCGAACATGATTTATTAATGCAATTCTTAAAGGAACATGGGCAACTACATAAAATACGTAAATATAGCTTTACTACAAAATACTTGGGATATGCTCGTTTTCAAAGTAGACAATTTCACAAATTGGTCTTGAATTTAACTCTAAATACACAGCTTACCCCAATACGACTAATTCCCCGTATTTAATTGGGTCTTTAGATGGGGCAAAGTGGTCGTCTTGACTTGGACACAACATGAGGCTTCTTGCTTTAGTTTTCCACGGGCGACGCACAATCCGAAGTGCTCCCTACCTACTAGTTGGCCACGACAGAGGCAGAGGCCTATTATCACAAGGAAATCCTTTCGAAACACATGGAAAATTGCGGATTACTCTATCATGTCCTGTTGGTTTGTTTTTCCAACCATGTCCATTGCCTTTTCGTGTAAATTAAAGAAATACAAACTTGTTTTGCCAGACATAGCACAAGCAAATCACAAAAGACGCAACTTGGCGGTTCATTCCGTTCTGAAGCAACAACAGCCCTGAGCAGGGGTGGATCCAACCATTCACTTGCGATTCACTTTGAGCAGGGGGAGAGCGCTGTTTTGTTGCACATTTAAAACCTTGATTTGCTCTTTTTTTCGTAAATAACATATCTACTGCCATTTATAATATTTTACACAACAATTCATCCCTCGTTTTTGTTGGTCCATCGTCAGTTGTGCAGAGAAAAATCTTAGTTTCTTTTTGTTCTCCCTTGTTCCGTTTCACATGATCATGACACGCACCTTTTATTATGTAAACAAACACACAAGCTGAGAGTTCTTAAAGGGAGCATAACTTTAGCTCACATTTCGGCATTCATGGAGTTCGAAAAAGGTTTTGGTTTACTGATATGTACTCTCCATTTAATGTAAGGATATGGTATTACTGAGTAGTTGTCTAGATTATAAACCTTTCCTTACGCTTTTATATAACTTCATGTTACATTTTGGTTAGGATATATTTAATTGTGTAGCACCTAGGCCTATCCTCCTCTCTAACAACTCCGCACTCCACGCGCACACAGACACTAAATAAACAACTCAAAAGCCATGAGTCAGGCTATTCTGTTACAGTTTGGCAAGAATAAGTGACATCACGGCCTATAGTGACTTCTTTCAAATACAGGGGCCAAGTGGACAAAGAGTGAAAGCTGGCTTCATATTTATGTAAATGTATATACAGTTTTGTACTATAAAGAATCTATTCCTACTGTAGCTTGTTCAAATGTGGAAAGCTTAGACAGTGTGTCAGTCTGGCACCTCTACACCCATAGCGTCATCCACATGTGAATCCACTAATCACCTGATTCAGGCTCATCGCATTGTTCATTAGTTAAACCAGACCCGGGGCTTAGACAGTGTGTCAGTCTGGCACCTCTACACATATAGCGTCATCCACAAGTGATGGTCTTGTTTATACAGGGACACTCATGGTTGCTATGGTCCCCGTTCCTCACACAGGCCCTGCTCCCGTTTGAAATGGTGTTTAGTTTCACACACCACAGCTAAACAAAAGGAGGCTGAGGACAGGCAGACCCCACCCCAGGTCTCACACAATGTCTTCCATAGAAACTATGTACACGGGACCGGACACCTCTGAAAATATAAACCCTTTGAAGTTCTGATCCATTACGTTTGGTTCAGTTATCAGGCCAGATGAAATGGTGGTAGATGATGTTCATTAGAAGTGGTGGGTTAAGTGGACAGTTAGTTAATGCTTGCCCCCTGCTTGTATTGCCTCCATCCCAGTCATTGTTCCAAATACACTGAGAGACACAGTATAGCTAGGTTTCTCTATGCCCTTTGAGAACACACACACAAAGGGTCAAAGGGTGTCCTACACATTCAACTGATGGGAAGCAGAAGCCTGGAGTGAGCTGCTTTGCTGAGGTGGGCTCGGCACTCACACAGTGAGTGTGTGTGTGTGTGTGTGTGTGTGTGTGTGTGTGTGTGTGTGTGTATTATGATTGGGAGGAGTCAGATGTTACCAGGCATGAGGCCTGTGGCCAAAACAAGGAAGGAAAGATGTAAAGATTATAGATGAGCAGTCATTTCACACAGAGCTTCCTCTACATTAAATTTAATTTTCAAATGTGTTCTCAAATTCAGAGCCCAATGCTAACCTCAACCCTTTCACATCTCTCACCATGCCTTATCCCCTGGTATAGAACCACACCACCATGCCTTATCCCCTGGTATAGAACAACACCACCATGCCTTATCCCCTAGTATAAGACCACACCACCATGCCTTATCCCCTGGTATAGAAAAACACCACCATGCCTTATCCCCTGGTATAGAACAACACCACCATGCCTTATCCCCTGGTATAGAACAACACCACCATGCCTTATCCCCTGGTATAGAACAACACCACCATGCCTTATCCCCTGGTATAGAACAACACCACCATGCCTTATCCCCTGGTATAGAACCACACCACCATCCCTTATCCCCTAGTATAGAACAACACCACCATGCCTTATCCCCTGGTATAGAACCACACCACCATGCCTTATCCCCTGGTATAGAACCACACCACCATGCCTTATCCCCTGGTATAGAACAACACCACCATGCCTTATCCCCTGGTATAGAACAACACCACCATGCCTTATCCCCTGGTATAGAACAACACCACCATGCCTTATCCCCTGGTATAGAACCACACCACCATGCCTTATCCCCTGGTATAGAACAACACCACCATGCCTTATCCCCTGGTATAGAAAAACACCACCATGCCTTATCCCCTGGTATAGAACAACACCACCATGCCTTATCCCCTGGTATAGAACAACACCACCATGCCTTATCCCCTGGTATAGAACCACACCACCATGCCTTATCCCCATGGTATAGAACAACACCACCATGCCTTATCCCCTAGTATAGAACCACACCACCATGCCTTATCCCCTAGTATGGAACAACACCACCATGCCTTATCCCCTAGTATAGAACAACACCACCATGCCTTATCCCCTGGTATAGAACAACACCACCATGCCTTATCCCCTAGTATGGAACAACACCACCATGCCTTATCCCCTGGTATAGAACAACACCACCATGCCTTATCCCCTGGTATAGAACAACACCACCATGCCTTATCCCCTGGTATAGAACAACACCACCATGCCTTATCCCCTGGTATAGAACAACACCACCATGCCTTATCCCCTGGTATAGAACAACACCACCATGCCTTATCCCCTAGTATAGAACAACACCACCATGCCTTATCCCCTGGTATAGAACCACACCACCATGCCTTATCCCCTGGTATAGAACCACACCACCATGTCTTATCCCCTGGTATAGAACCACACCACCATGCCTTATCCCCTGGTATAGAACCACACCACCATGCCTTATCCCCTGGTATAGAACCACACCACCATGCCTTATCCCCTGGTATAGAACAACACCACCATGCCTTATCCCCTGGCATAGAACAACACCACCATGCCTTATCCCCTGGTATAGAACAACACCACCATGCCTTATCCCCTGGTATAGAACCACACCACCATGCCTTATCCCCTGGTATAGAACAACACCACCATGCCTTATCCCCTAGTATAGAACACCACCACCATGCCTTATCCCCTAGTATAGAACAACACCACCATGCCTTATCCCCTGGTATAGAACAACACCACCATGCCTTATCCCCTGGTATAGAACAACACCATCATGCCTTATCCCCTGGTATAGAACAACACCACCATGCCTTATCCCCTTGTATAGAACCACACCACCATGCCTTATCCCCTGGTATAGAACAACACCACCATGCCTTATCCCCTGGTATAGAACAAAACCACCATGCCTTATCCCCTGGTATAGAACAACACCACCATGCCTTATCCCCTGGTATAGAACAACACCACCATCGTGGGATATTGAAGTTGCCTATGTGTTTTATTTTAGCAATTCATGTAAATACAAAGGTAAATTAAAGATATATAAATTAAAATAAAAAAAATTGAAATAAATGTTTACATGACATACTTGTCCAAAACCACGGTAGAGAGTGTGGCTATAAAGTTATATTTTATGCTTTATTTAGCCTAAATATATGAACATCTTTTAAGTTGGATTTTCTTTAACTTTTGAAAACTTGTCCCTGTCATTTCCAATTGCTCTCTCGACGCGCAGCAAATTAAACTTGGGTTTAAAGAGTTGGAGAGCCTGGTTTCACGCATCTGTTATGCTTTCAAATAGGTGAGTCATTTCAGACTGCTAACTTCAGTATGCCTTTGTTCCATTTAAGAGGTGTAGTCACATAAATACGATTAATTTGTATATTTCTTAATTTTCCAAAAATCTACACATAAATGTAAACTAAAGATTTGGGCTCTGGATGAAATCTGCAGGTTGCCATGTAGTGGAGGAGTGCAGCCCTGTTTCCTACCAGCAGGAGGCAGCTGTATTTTCCTCATGTTGTGTTATCCTCATGCACCTAGCGCTTGATGCATTTGGTAAACCGTGGAAACTAAATCTAAGCACAGCGCATTGTGGGTCTAAAGCATAGCCTTACTTAGAGGGTACGTCCCAACACCCATACTAGCATCCAATTTAGGACGCCAGAAAAATATTGAGTGTGTCCCAATACATAGTAGGCCTATATCAAAGGCAGTGTGCCAACAAATACCAGGATGTCCTTCTGCATGCAGTTACATTTTGCAGTATGCAAGCCAGCATGCTTATCTGGTTATTCCGATCCTCTGCAAAGTGGAAGATACGTCACGTCGACTGAGCCGTCCAGATGGATGGACATCAGTACAAAAATGAAGCACCAACAATTTTCTACATATGCTCTGCAGACTGCGACCGATGTATGAGCAAGAGGGTCAAGTTTATGACATAATGTTATGAGTAGTGTATGCATTTTGCATGCAACAGTACAAACTAAAAGTAAAAAGTAGTAGTATACAATTTGTGACGCAGCAAAAGTGTTGCAGGGATGACACAGGGTCATCCCTGAAGTTAGCATCGGCATGGATTCCCTCGACAAAAAACGAATTGGATTTTTCCATTGGAATTTGGATTATTAAAGAAAATAAGCTCTGTGGTAAAAAAAACACCACTTTAAGTATTTTTTTATTTCAATTCAATCGTAAATTCAATCGCCAGGAGTAAAACGTCACCACCATTAAGCTTCCAACTTTTAAAGTAATTTTGCACGCATACCACTAACAACTTTTGTAGTTTCATTTAGCCACTTGTTAGCGACCAACTTTTTTAAGACTCGAAAAAGCTTCAAAATTCATGAGTGGGGTATTTACTGATGTATTTTATGTCATAAAACAAAACGTGAAAATCTCATAGACTTGTTTTAACCACAGACCATAATTCAGGCATCAAACCAAAAACCCATAAAAAAAAAACGAGGGAACCCATAATGCAAAAATGCTAACATTTCCAGGTTAATTCCGACAACACCCTATTAACCAAATCCATATCTTATCATCAAATACATCTGCACGTCATTGAGTTACTGAAAACGCATTAACAAATACATCTGCATGCATTTAGTTACTGAAAACGTATGATCAAATACATCTGTACGTCAGTTAGTTACTGAAAACGTATTATCAAATACATCTGTACGTCATTTAGTTACTGAAAACGTATTATCAAATACATTACGTCATTTAGTTACTAAAAATTGTAAATGGCACAGTGTGAACACAACCTGGACCTAATGAAAACTACAACAAAAAACTTTTCTCTTGAACCGTAATGAATCTGTTGATATATTAAATCTGAAAGTGAACAACTAAGTCTGTGAGCTCGAACGAGGATTTGCAGCATAGCATCCTCCAATTTTTTTAACTTAATACTAACTCACCAACCATTTTCAAACATAATTTATCATTTAAAACAGGGGCACCAAAGCGCTGCATATACAGACAGCAGTTCAGGAAACTCTGCTCTCCTGTTTCTATGGATACACAGTGATGATACATGGTACAGTTTATCGCCTGAAGATTTGAAAGTCAAATGCAATGTTTGATAACTTTGAATAGGTCTACATGTTTTATCACAAACCATTGCCTAAATTGGCTATTTGTTTATTTAATGTCCCTGGAAACATAACCCTCTTCATTTTATGCACAGTTAAAGCTTTGTGAACCTCTTTTCACTGGAACTAGTCTCCTATCTGGCTCCACAGAGAGAAGACACTGGTGAGGATTAAATGAACAGCCAGAAACAGAGGTGAGTTTCAGAGACTAGAACTCTCTACATTCACACCAACACCTGTTCTACTGTTGAGGCCAAATCAGTTGTTAGCAAAGTATTTCATTTGTATCTGCCCCTTTCTGTAATGAAATAAATGGAGAGCTAACTAAGGCATTAATGAAGTGGTAAGGGCTGTTGTGTAAGTACTGGACAGTATATGGGCACAAATGTGTCAAACTCTGCCTGCAGGATCAGAATGAGGGCTTGGCAGACATTCCTTTGTGTCCTGGGAGTTATTTACTCTAAGGTTAGTCAACTACACTTCAGTCATAAGACTTTTATGGTCTTACAGGATACTGTTATATGTTATTATAATGCATGTTATTATTTATGAAAACATTTTGACACATACATTTTGATAAATTACAACCCTTCCCCAAACATGAACAATTAACAAATATCTTTGCCATCTTGTTTAGGCTTCTGGGCAAGGTAATTCCATTTTATTTATTAATAGTTGACCTCTAACATTAGTTAGCTAGTACAAACCAAATAAATGTTCTATGTTCTTTGTATCCATTTGAGTGTTAGGGTTTCCATCTTTCAGAAAACTCAACTAAAATGATGTATGCTGTGCTCACCGCTGAAGCAAGCGTACTTCCACAAATAGAAGTGTTGATCAAGTCGTTTGTTTCGAACAGTACAGTGAACGTTAATAGAACTAACGTGAGAATTAATGACCTTCAAGAAACAACAGGTACTGCAGCCACATGCTTGTTTCAGAATGCAGAATGTGGGATTGTTGTGAATGAGACTAAATCAATTATTTCTTTGCAGAATGTGGGATTGTTGTGAATGAGACTAAATGCACCTGCAAACCAAATCACATTTGGAGTAATACATCATGTCTCTCTAACCCTAAGTGCTGTGGTAATACGTGCACTTTTCCAACCTCAGCTATAAACAATACAAACATGTGTATTTCAAACACAACAGGTAATGCTCTTATGCTCTTTTCTTTGTGAGTGTGTATGGGCGTTCAAGCAGAAAGTCCCTAGTGTTTTTGTACACAATAAACAAATCTAGATTCAATGTTTCTTAGTTTCTTTGCACAATTACTATTAATGTTTCAATTACCTTGTCTTTTCATAGTTACTGTTGAGGGATCGATCATCTTGGCTCTTGACTATTCTGTCTGTCTTGAGAGAAAAGACTCAGAAAAGTGTGAAGGATTACTGAAAGAGGTATATAGAGTTTATTTGTAAATGTTGTTAGCTTCCTGTGTGATCACATAAAGTTATACAGTTTGGAAATACTTGAATCTCCTACCAGGCCCTTCACCTTGTTTACTAAGCTTCAAAGCCATGTAAGAATACAACAGACTCATTTAAGCCAATGACGGTTATGTGTTTATGGACCTGTTCCGTTGACGGTACATGTGACCTGCCGTATCCTAGCTAACATTTCAACATGTTTTTTCCTAAAGATGAAAAAAGTATACAGCACCCTGAAGAAGTTTAACAGGTTGACAATTACACAGTTCAGGTACAGCATGTGATTCTGCCTATTCCTGCCATGTTAATGTGTGCAGTAATCACACAATGGTTTTAAACTATATTTCCTATGTCCTTGTAGGAGGGGAAGTGTCATTGCTGATTTTCTATTGAGTGTTAATAATTATATCACATCTGAAGATCTAGCAGCAAAAACCTCAAACTTGCAAACTACATTGAATGCTAAATTTTCTTTAAATACCACAGGTAATACTAAACTAAAAGTCATAAACTTAATCATGTAAAGATATTGTGGGATAATATACTTTCTCACATCTTAATTTGCATGTAATCTTTTCTTTTGCAGGACTTGTCAGGATATTTGTTCCGTCAGGTCCAGTGAAGTACGATTCTGAACAAACTATCTATTGTGAAACTGATGAAAGTATTGGCATCAGTAAACCAAATCAAGTCTGGGAATTGACCTCAGTAGATGGAAAGGTTGCTGAGGTGACAAACGGTACTGAGTCCACAGTGTCATTCCCAAGTAATGGTTCCCAACTCTCCCTTAAGAGGACGTCGGAGGTCTGGGCAGGTAGGATTTAAGTAAGGTGCTAGAGACGTTTTAAACAGGATAATATTGCTGTGACCAAGTCCAAGTCCAAGTCCATAAAATATTTAAAAGAATAAACTTGTACCTGAGATTAACATGTTTTTCATTCAGTTGGTTAAACCTTGGCTTAAATAAATTAATATCTTATTCCACTGTTCTTAACATGATTATTGGGAGACAATCAATATTGCATCAAGTCCTTCATAAAATAGACACTTTTCAGCAATTTATTACTCCTTTTTGCTGAAGGGAAGCCATCTTGTGATGTGTTGGCTCTTTCTTACCATTGCTCCCTTTATTGTCAGTTTGGTTCATCACCGGGTTGCCAAGTGTGTTGTGTTGTGACAAGTCTAATCATAAATGATAAACTTTTGTACCTGAAATTAAGTTTATTAAACTTTGTCTTCAATAATTTCCTATCTTGTAGTGGTTCTTACCTTCATTTTATGGAGACTCAGCAATAATATTTCATTTCACAAAGTCTTACACCCGTTTCAAAATGGAATCACTTTCTTTCTTTCCATTAGCTACCTTTAGTTGTAAATATGGTTGATCATCTTGTTGCTTGACAAAATGACAAAATGACAAAACTGCCTTGTGTTTTTTTTACAGGAATGTTTACATGTTCCTTGCAGTCGAGTTCAAATATAACCATAGTACACAAAGCCAGTGCCAATCTAGATGTTGCTCTGCTACCAAACATTTTCATGAGTAGTACTCCTCAATTTCCACACTGTTACACAACGATGTCAACTGAAGTTCTTGTTCTAAGGGTCTTATGTGAAATTGTTCAAGACAGTGAAAATTATACCATATCTTGGAATAGCTACCCAACAACAAACGAAATGAATTACAGAAAATGTAAGTATCGGCTATCTACTCTCCGCTTGCAGATTGAGGTTTCATTGAAATATGTGTATTGTATTGGTTTGTTTTGTATACCTTTAAAAGAATTACGTGAAATACTTGCAATGAAACGCAACATGCAATAACTGTTGGCTAGAAAATATTAATAATTATTATTACTAAGTAATATGTCTTTCCTATCATCTGTCAACTTCAGGTTTTGTTGAAATACATTGTCATTTTATCAACCTATTTTGTACAAAGTACATAAAAAAAATGGATAGCATAATAACAAAATATTAAATGTATATATTTGTCTTACAGATATCTCCAAAGGTGCAATTGTTTTCGAGGCTAATATAAGCATCAGCTGTAACTCTGAATCTAACCCAATACCAAATGTAACATGCACATTTACAAACAGGATGAAACAGACTCGAAGTGCCACAATTCCCATATATGTAATCTGCTGTATGTCCCAGCACTATTGTCAAGTGTATTATTATTATCTTAAGCGTAATGTAAGCGTAATAAACAGACATATTATCATAACCTGAAACCCTAAACGTAGCAGCGACACCACTGTGTTTTGCCCAAACAGCCACCTGTAAATTCTGCCAAACTAAAGACAATTGGCCAGAGGTCAAAGCTGGTCATCAGGGAATTTTGAGATGTAAGGACAGTGTTGGAAACAGAACAAGGAAGTGCTCTGACGGTGCAACTTGGGAAGATGAAAAATCATACTGTGTGAACAGCGATCTTCAAAATATTCTAGATGATACAATAGTAAGCAATCAATCATATTTCACTTCCCTTTCATTAATGTTGTGGAGCTTACTATGAAAGACTGAGAACCTGCACTAACTCTTTTCCATTACAGAATCTTCAAAGAGGGCTGGGGTCAGTAGAGAAAAATGCTGCAGAAGTATTTTTCCGGCTCAGTCGATCTACCAATAATACAAATTCTATTGATAGTTACGCTAATATGAATACGTCTGTGGACATCATTGGTACCATGTCAGTAATCGGCCTTACTACGAAAATGCCTGAATCCATATTAGAAGTAAGTATTATTATTATTATTATAATAATAATTATTATTATTATTGTTATTATTATTATTGTTATTCTTATATATTTTGTATAAAGTATATATTCAATATACTTTTCATATTTTATAGTATATAATTTTCATAAAAAGTCCCAAGGTTTTTTTAAAGGAATTATCAAAATATGTTTTATTTTAATCAAATACTTGATTTCCTTCCAGAACTTGATAGAGTCATCCAGTAATATTCTGAGTGAGTCTCTGAAAAAAACATGGTCAACTGGCAATGAAAACCATTCATCCTCCTTGGCTGAAAGATTTTTAATATCCTTTGAAAGTTTAGTTAATACAACAGAGATTAAAACTCAAAACAATTCTGCTCAACCGAATGTTGAACTATTTAGCTGCATTGGTGATTCATCACAGAGTTGCTCCAAAACCATATTCAGTGTGTTCAATGCTACTGTCCATTTAGATTCAATGGGCCCCAAACAGACCGTGACAACTGTGGGGTTTAAGAATCTAAACGAGTATTTACCATTGAAAGACAAGCAGATGGAACCTAAAAGTTTAGTGGTGTCTGTGATACACAGAACAGAACGCATTGGTGGAAATGAACAAAAACATATTCAAATAGTTTTCCCATTAACTAATAAAAGACTTCCCAATCGTGAAATGAAATGTGTCTACTGGGATGTAAACAAAAGTGATTGGTCTAGTGACGGCTGTACCTGGGGAGGTCCTTATCATGAAGACATATGTGAATGCCACCATTTGTCCTCGTTCACCGTACTCATGTCGAGGGAAGAGGTTCCTCTTCCATATATGGATGAAATAACCAATGTGGGCTTAGGGGTGTCAATAATTTCCCTCATAGCGTGTTTAGGAATATACGTGTTGGTATGGAATTCAGTAGTTAGGTCCAATGTCTCATACTTTCGGCTCACAGCCTATATCAACATATCATTGTGCTTATTAATAGCTGATTGTTGTTTTCTGGCATCTTCTCCAAAGAAAATACCAGAAAGTTGGTGTCAGATTTTAGTGGTGTTAAAGCATTTTTTCTACTTGGCAATGTTTTTTTGGATGCTGTGTCTAAGTCTAATGGTTCTTCACAAAACAGTTTTTGTTTTCCACAAACTGAGCAAGAAGGCTTACTTGGGATTCTCCTTCTTCCTTGGCTATTTCTGCCCTGTTTTGATTGTTGCAATTACCTTCATTACCTATCAAAACGGCAACAAAGACTCCTACTACTCGGCCAAGACTTGTTGGTTGATATATGAAGGGGTTCTGAAGGGGTCTATCCATTCATTTGTTTTACCAATTGGTACAATTGTTGTTATCAATGTGTTCTGCATGATGGTGGTAATCACGCGCCTGCTGAACCCTGTGGTTGAGGCTAGCACTCGTGATGAAAAGGACGTTGCCAAAAGTATCCTGAGGTTGATTGTCCTGCTCACTCCTATCTTTGGTGTGACGTGGCTTTTAGGTTTCTTTGTGTTGACCCTTGACCTCACAGTGGGAGCTCTTGCCATTTTTGTCAACTATGCCTTCACTCTACTGAACGCCTTTCAGGTACAGTATGTGTCTTATCTCATTGATATCTATTCTATGGAATCCTTCATCAAAGACATGAGCCTTTTTATTTGATCGGCAGGGTTTCTTCCTTTTACTGACTTCATGTGTTGGAGAGAAAATGGTACTGTACTGTTTCCTTCTTTAAGTTGAAATTGCTAAGTCATAACATACATAGGTCCATATTAAAAACACAAAATATGCCTAGATACTAAAATAGACATCATTAATTGATCTTACAAAGAAAATCATAAAGTATATGTATCTAAACATTGAAACATATATTTCATACATTTCAGGTACGAGATGCCTTGTTTAAGCGTGTCAACATTAAGGTGAGTTTAACCCATGTACTATTTTACTGTACATTGTAAAATAATCGGCTAATTATCTATTGTGCTTATCTTTTTGGTAGAATTTCTCATCAACGAAAAGTGAAAGTTTTACAAAACTCACATCATCAATGAAGAAGAAGTGATATTTCTTCCATATTCATGAAGCTATAATGTGCAAATTTTGAGCATAATAAACAGCTATATTGTTCTCAATGTATTGCATAAGAATTTGAAGTTAAATTCTGTTTAATAAAGAGGTAATAAAGGCTGGTGGTGATTATTTTAATTGATTATGTTTAAATGTCATTTTGTTCTCCCTCCAATCACTAAATAGTTATTGATTATTTAAGCCAGTTCTGTTTAAATAAATCGACATAATGTCATGGTTCTCATATAAAATAAAACGTGGACATTGAAATGTCTTTTAATATATCGTGTATAAAATAATGCAGGGTGCGATTTGTAAAAAAAAAAAAAAATCAACAGCGGGGGAGACATTTTCTTAAATACATTTTTATGTCTAGAAATGTACTTATTTGAACAACACCCCTCTCTCCCGACAAATCCGTAACATTCAGCATTCAATCCCGGGATAGCTCACACGGAGCTTTCACCAGTTGGCCTAGGCTGCAAGGCAGAAAAGAAAAATTGCTATTTGGTCTGGTGAAAGAGATGCGCTGCACTGCAGTGATAAATATCGCCAAATAGCAAGGACGAGAATAGCGCACAAAAAATAAAAAATAAAAGCTGACGACTACCCGCTTATGGTGGTGGCTATAGCCGCGAGAATATATTTGGAGCAGAGGGTGCTGAGGGTGAAAATAATGAACGTGTTTTGACATTCAGGCCTAGGCTGATTTAGCTCTTACTGGCAATCACAAATTCACTGAAAATATTACGCCGCTAGGTCGACTCTATTGTTGGGCAAGATGTATATGCTTCAATTAATTACAAAATATGACCAACAAATACAACAGTGATCAACAGTTTACAACATTGCTCAGAACAAAGTAAAATTATGCACTTTTATAACACAAACCAAAACGAGAACGAATGTATCAAGTGTGTCAAAACCGAACAACGTTGTCTCATTTTATGACTTACCCTATAAGCCATGCATGCGTGCAAGCAATCTTTAAACCACAAAACTAGCCTTACGCTCGGGGATTATGCCGATGAAGACCTTCGTCAGTAGAAACGTCCAGGCCTACCCAAAATGTCACTGTGCACATGCATTAAATTAGTGTAAGACGAGGCCGTCTTTTTTTTAATTGCGGGGATCGGTATTGCTAAATTGACACATTCTAAAAGACTGCGCAGCAATAAACTTATTTACTGGCTAATAATAGTTTGGGATTGTAAAAATGGAGTATGTAGGCCTAGTGAAGCAATAGAAGTAATGGACATTTCGGGGGGTGGGGGTGGGGTGGGGTGGGGTGGGGTGGGGTGGGGTGGGGTGGGGTGGGGCGGGGCGGGGCGGGGCGGGGCGGGGCGGGGCGGGGGTGTTGGCCAACTGCTACGTCCCGCGGCTATGCTACTGGTGGCTGGTTATTTTCATCATGCCTACTTCTCTTGTGTTGTGTTATGTGGCTGTTCGGATCATTTTGCGTGGCAAAATATGAAGAACTGCGTTGTTGCCCCCTCTTCATCATAACCATTGACTGTACGATCGTAACACGCTCTAGCCTTGCTTGCCCATACCTCCTTTGTTGTCAAACCGGTTGACTGGCAGAGACAAACTCAAACGGTTATGCCAGGAATACACTACACGATTCTTTCCTTCGGGGCATCCTACTACTGTTCAGACTTTACGATCAACTAGGATATTTGCGATGTTTATCGTAGGAATGGCGTTTTTCAGATTACACCAGGGGTCGGCAACCTTAGGTACGCTTGTCACCGTTGGCACGCGGTAGAGTAATCATTGGCACACTAGCGATAAGTGGGATAGGATTTTTTTTAATTATTTATTTTAAGAAAGGTTCCAAGTGCCCTCTACTCCGCTCTGCTGCATCCCAAATCACCTCTTCAACAGCCATTGGCTGTTCTGCGGCCATTCTTTCGTTCGATCGACTGTACGGCCTCTTGCTTTTTATCAGTGCCACGGTTCAGATTGGTTGGTGAAACAAGCAGCGGCGTTACTAGTTAAACTACATTTCTCAGTGGCTTGGTGGTAGCGTCGCTGTTTTCTGAATCGACTTTTCAGATGCGAAGCTCTTTTACTGATCATGAGGTGCGGTTTTGTCCACACAAGCTAAATTTCCCCAGGTTGCGCAGCGTAGCTTTCTGCGGTCTGAAATGAAATGAAAATAAAATGAGTTTACGGCTGCTGTTTGAGTTGATTTTCAGTTTGCCCATAGATTAACATATACACATCTTATTGATCAATAAACAATTTATCTGAACATTTTGAGGCTGCCTATCTGTTCGGCTGACATTTTTATAGATCACTAAGATAGCTGTGACTTGGAATGAAATTGCAATGTAAAAAACTTCTGCCATGTTGCTTTAGCTTAGCTACATTTCTCTGGGGGTAGCTTCAGTGTAGTGAAGCCTCATTTAATATAGAATAAAAGGTAGCTTAGCTCACTACACTTTCTAAGTAGCTCGCCCAAGATTTCTGTAGCCTATGGATTGAATCTAATTCCAGGTCTTTTTCAATTCACACCTTGATATAATATGTCTCTGATACTCATGCCTGAACCGGTAGGTTTGATGGTCAGGGGAGCCAATAGATGTGTTAGGAATTGTCAGTGTCCCAGAGCTTTGAAATCTAAGATGGGTTTCCTCACATGTAGAAGAAAAGTTGCCCTTTTATGTAGCTTGTTCCAGTCATTGACTGTATATATGAGTGGATGAAGTGATCGTGACGTCACCCATTTGTTTGTGGACCACCGTTTTAAAGCCTCGAGTTTGGGATTTTGAAAATCGCCATCTTGGTTTCATAGGCCATCGCCATCTTTTTTTTCTAAACCAGAAGTTACGACATTGACCATACTTGGACTAGAGGGTGGGGCTGGGAAGGAGCTGGGAGGAGCAAGGGGTGGAGCCCGTTCTACGTCTCTATCGCAGTTGAGTATCACAAGGTAGCCACGCCCTAAAGCATACCCTGATTTATCGTCTATTTTACTCTAAATGGGACCATCATTTACAAAATGAACATTATGCTGTATTGAAAAAGACTTGAAACTAGCGATTGAGACCATAAACTCGTAAGGAAAATGTTTACTGATGTAATGAAGTGAGAAGTAGGGTCATTTTCTCATAGACTTCCATACAATCTAGTTGCTTCTGAAACCAGAGAGAGTCGCCCCCTGCTTGTTATTAGAAAGAATGCAGGTTTAAGGCACTTCCGCATAGGCTTCATTTTTCAGAGCCGGAATTACACCCTCGGTTCCAGTCCAGTTGGATTGTCATTTTCTTCCCACTCCTCATCCGTGTCATCCAGTGGAGTGCCTTTCTGCAGTGCCATTGTGCGGTAGGCTCGGCACTCAGCCTCAGCACTGTAACATATACAGGTAAAACATTAGCCGTCCTCTCTGAAATGGCTCCTAGGTCTGTAAGCAGAGTGAAGCTGAAGAAAAACTAACGGACACTTTATCATGTGCACTTAATATCCTAAATGGTTATGACATCATGAACATATCCTTATGATTAGCTAAGCTAAGAATGGAACTAAAAACGCATAGGAGAGTTGGTAGCATTAGCTAGGCTAATAATGGAACTGTATACACAGGAGAGTTAATAGCATTAACTAAGTTAATAATGGAACTAAAAACACATAGCAGAGATAGTAGCTTTGACTAAGCTAATAGTGGAACAAAAAACACACAGGAAAGTTAGAAGCATACGTTTGAAGGTAGCGTACGCAGTCAGAATGTCCATATATCTGAGCTATTCTTATTGGTTTGTCACCAGAGGAATCTTCCTTGTCCATGGGGGCATGAAGAGAGTGTAGCAAACGCAGTATTCCTAGTCTCCCTGCCTCTGCAGCAAAGTGAGCAGGAGTCCATCCGTTCTCCGTCCTCAAACACAGCCTGGCCCCGTTTTCAATGAGCAGCCGGGCGGTTTCAGTCTCACCTAGGAAACAGGGACTAAATGAAACGATGAATTTAAGCACCAGTTTGACAGCAATAAGGAGTACGGAGGCCAAAGTATCCTGTCAAACACAACATCAGCTAAGGAGTACTAGGGCCAAAGTTTCCTGTCAAACCCAACATCAGGGAAGGAGTACGGAGGCTTAAGTATCCTGTCAAACACAAATCAGCAACGTTCACATAACACTACCTTTAGAAGCCGCTCAGTGAAGAGCTGTTCACAGAACACTACCTTTAGAAGCCGCTCAGTGAAGAGCTGTTCATAGAACACTACCTTTAAAAGCTGCCCAGTGAAGAGCTGTCTTGTAGCTCCAATCTATGTCTCTGTCATTTGGATTGCATTCATTTTTCTTCAGAATTTCCTCAACCTGGTCAAAGTCTCCAGCTGCTGCTGCTTGGTGCAACGCTGTCATTTCTTTGGTAAGAAAGCGTTACCAAGCAACACAACAACGGAGCAGGATGTAACACACACGTCAGGAATATGCAGCATGTCTGCCATCTAGTGGTTCAAGAGACACCTCTAACCATTTCCACGCAGGGAAACAGTCCATCCTGGGACAAATCAAGTGCAGGTCTTTATTTTGAAATTGAGGTTGATATTGTTTTTGGGTATACAAAGACAATGGTGTAACAATGTTAAAGTGAAAGAGGACATTTGTCAACATTGTAGCAACGATGCATGTGAGCCTTAGCATGTTGTGGTTTAGGCCCAATAGCCAGAGCCAACAGTGAGTCAGCAACACAATCAGCCAGTGCAGTACCTGCTGAATGTAACGTACATTAGCCTGGATTTAACTTGATCTATAACTGCTTTACAAGAGGACAATTCAGTTGCTGGACAATCAATTACTCCATTACAGTTTTCTGCTGTTTGAATTTCATGGACAACACTAATATCCGGCATTTGTTAATGAACTACCTGACTTCCGATGATATAGTTGAGTAATATTGACACATATTCAACCATTACACACATACTGTAGCCAAACATGCTAGCATTCATGCAATGAACAACAAAATGGTGATTACATGTACAAAGCTAGTCAGGTTATAGCTATTTGATTAACAAAATGGTGATTACATTTACAAAGGTAGTCCTGTTATAGCTATTTGATTAACCAAATGGTGTGTGTATACATACAAAGCAAGTCATGTTATAGCTATTTTCTGGATATTTTTCAGTAAGTTTTACACCTAAAAAAAATGTAAATATTTTTTTTTTTTTTTATAAAAAAACAAAGGCACAAGTGTCCATGGTTGGTGGACTAGTTAATACAGAAGCTGTTGCTGTCCAGCAGAGCTAGAGGATGACATCAAAATGACAACATCCATGATATGTTGAATGGCCAATGTACCGTGATGTGGTGGTCATACTCAACTTTGAGCCAATGATAAGCCAAGTTTAAAATTGCATATTGTTAACAAAACCCTACATAATTTACAGGTTAATATAAATAAGTAACTCTTTAAAAGGCCAATGCCCAAACCCTCCTCTGAATAGAGAAATGTTCATAGTAACCAGTAGCTTGTTTTGAACACTGGTCTAGATGTTCAAACTCTAATCTGATACCCGTTGATGTCAGAGGCTTGCTTCTGATCCAGAACCTTCTTCTCTCCAGAGGGACTGCAACAAGAAACACAAACATTCAAATCAAATCAGAGACGGTTCCCTGGCTCATCAGAGAGGTTGTGTCTGCTGTGTATTAGGATCTGTTCTGTATCATAGAGTACACGCAGTTTGTTACAACACAGTCGACCAGGAGCTGGCTAGTTGGTTGCTTCTAGCTAAACAGTGACTACAAGCAAAAACAAGGTCAGGACTGGTTTGTCCAAACATCTTCCACAGGACATAGTTACAGAGAGGACAATACGTCACTGCTGCAGAAGTCCTTGTGTATGACATCAATTCCTGTGTAGTGGTCGTACCGTCTCTCGATGTGACTGATCCGGCGCAGGGGACTGGCCGGGCCTCGGAGGGGCGAGCCGGACTCCTTCCTGCTCTCCTTGGAGGGCGAGGGGGGGGCCGCCTTCCCTATCTGCACACAGCAACAACAACACGGGAACTGCTGACACTCTTTAAAGGGAAGTGGTGGATGAGAGCCACACACAGGCATCAGGGCCTTTCATTTACTGAGGGGTTCGAGGTCCTTTAATTGATGGGGAAACAGATCACGGGACCATCAACAGTGCAACAGAGAGCCCCTAGTGGAGTGAGGCGGCAGAGCACATTAGTGCATTAGCTGTACCCTACAGCAGGCCTCCCCTCTGCATCCTCTCATCTCATCTAATTATCAGGATCAACTATCACAGCAGTAGCTTGTAAAAGGGTTAGGGTTAGGGTTATCACAGCAGTAGCTTGTGGAAGGGTTAGGGTTATCACAGCAGTAGCTTGTGGAAGGGTTAGGGTTAGGGTTATCACAGCAGTAGCTTGTGGAAGGGGCACAGTGACACCACGAAGAAGGAGTCAGTAGAAATATATGACTGGAACAAATATGGTCAACTTTATAAACAGGGGACGGGAAAACATTTCCACTTATGTGCTGTGGTGTTTGGATAGGAAACATTCCTCATTATGTGATCGGTGTTAACAGGGGACAGAAAAACATTCCTCATTATGGATTCAGTGTTAACAGTGGAAGGGAAAACATTCCTCATTATGTGATAGTCCTCCATCTTAATAAAGCCATGCTGTAGACTAGTTACTCATTAAAGTCTGTAGACTAGTAACTCAATAAAGTCTGTAGACTAGTTACTCAATAAAGCCATACGTCTGTACACTAGTTACTCAATAAGGCCATCAGTCTGTAGACTACCCACCCAATAAAGCCATCAGTCTGTAGACTACCTACTCAATAAAGCCATACGTCTGCAGACTAGCTACTCAATAAAGCCATGCGTCGACTGTACCTTGAGTCTCATGTCCCTCGTGTGTCTCTCCAGCTCCTTCCTCAGCTCGTCCGGGGAAAGCTTGTCTACATCCAGAACAGAGTGCTTCCACTCCACCTGCTCCACGCTGTGGGGGTCGTGGGAGACGTAGGAACCCAGCTTTACCTTCCTCAGGGTGTGCCAATAGCCACGGTACGCGCCCTGGAACTCCCCCACCAGGTCGGACAGCGTCCGGAACTCCAGGGGTTTGTACATGAGGTCCTCGCGCCGGCTGATGCCCAGAGCACCAAAGCGTCCGCTGCAGTGGAGGCCCAGGACGATGTGGTGGAAGTGGTTCCCTGAGAACTGAGTCTTAAAGCTGAGGGGGAAGCGCTCCACACCGGGCATGCTGTTGGTGAGGTAGCTGGACACACTGGGTCAAAGAAACACTCCTCTGTTCCTCTTCACGTTGCTCTCCATACACACGGAAACCTACACACAGGGCTGCTTTCTAATCTCCTCCCCGAATACTTAGTTTATTCTTGTTTACTGTTGTATCTGATGAAAGCACAAATTATTCAGTTTGTGATTAATGCTTGCATCTCCAATAATAAATCAATGACTGTGTCAACCTTCAGTGCTAGCTCAGTGAAGTGCTGGGCCTCAAGAGACTGGCTGACTGGTTAGGGTTAGGGCTGTATCATATCATATCATAGGGCTGTATCAGGGAGCCATGCCATGGAAGGATACATTCCCAGAATGACTGCCTCCAAGCATTTGATTGGTAGAGCCTCCCGTGTCATCTCCTTGGCAATGTCCATCAACCTATAGAGTACATATGATTAAAAATAATTTATCTTGTTGTCAAAGTATAATAATTTAGTAATGCATTGGGTTACAAGCGCATTCTAAAAGCAATAAGAGGAGCAGGGTATTTTCTTTTTTAAAACGGCATATTATTCTGTAAAAGCATAAAATATCATAAGACATACAACGCACCCTTACATTGTACCCATTGAAAACGAATTCTGGGTGAGAATACATGATTACACCATTGCAGACAAACATAAACCAAGACCCTCTATTAGAAAGATGGTATCTGCTCTCTGCCTTGATTTCATTTGGGGATTCTAAAGACCTGAGGACTATCAGAATCAAAGCGGATTGTCCTCCAGCCTGACTAGCCTAGCCAGACTGACCTCCCCCCGCCTGACTAACCTAGCCAGACTGACCTCCCCCAGCCTGACTAGCCTAGCCAGACTGACCTCCCCGAGCCTGACTAGCCTAGCCACACTGACCTCCCCCAGTCTGACTACCCTAGCCACACTGACCTCCTCCAGCCTGACTAGCCTAGCCACACTGACCTCCTCCAGCCTCTGACTAGCCTAGCCACACTGACACCCTCCAGCCTCTGACTAGCCTAGCCACACTGACCTCCTCCAGCCTCTGACTAGCCTAGCCACACTGACACCCTCCAGCCTCTGACTAGCCTAGCCACACTGACACCCTCCAGCCTCTGACTAGCCTAGCCACACTGACACCCTCCAGCCTCTGACTAGCCTAGCCACACTGACACCCTCCAGCCTCTGACTAGCCTAGCCACACTGACACCCTCCAGCCTCTGACTAGCCTAGCCACACTGACACCCTCCAGCCTCTGACTAGCCTAGCCACACTGACACCCTCCAGCCTCTGACTAGCCTAGCCACACTGACACCCTCCAGCCTCTGACTAGCCTAGCCACACTGACCTCCTCCAGTCTCTGACTAGCTTACCCCCATTGTTTGATACGTGTTTATCTAGATACTGTAGAGTATTTGTATATTAACTCGAAGGAGTGATCTGGAATGAACAGAGAAAGGTTTCTTACGCAGTGAGAGGCCTGCTCTTCTTGATTTCAAAAAATTGTGTTCCTGTGTGATTGTACCTGAAAAAAACTGTTAAGTAAAATATGGTTGAGTGAAGAACTACAAAATACTGGGAGGGCTTTGGTAGAACAGTCAACAGCATACTCATGAGACAAACTTTATTATATTCATAGAGACTTGTTTATGAATGATAAATGAGCTTCTTGCACTTAGTGGAAATCCAGTTTCTGCTTGATGTGTCTGACTTTTGTTGAGGATCTGTTATAAAAACACTGGGTCAGGCTAATACACTTAGGATCCCAAGGTATTTTACAGGTTATAGAAACAGTGTGTGGTCCTACACTGAAGCATCTTAATTATCCAACCCTATGTTTCAAAAAAGTGAGCTGAGCCAAGCATGTGAAAATTGTACTGCTTTTAAAAGCTATTAGCTTCGGAGGAATAGTGATGCTAAGCTTCAACCTTAATAGAGGGGGTGACCCGGTAGTTCAACGTCACAAAAGATACTGCAGGTCCCTGATGTATTTCTGTATGGCTTCCAAACGCAGTGGGATACTGGTGGTAGGCTGATATGTAGGCACACTTGGTGGGGGAATCTGTGGACACAGCAGACAAACAGACAGGCACACAGACAGACATGCATGCACACACGCACGCAGTCAGGCCGACAGACAAATAGACAGGCAGATAACAAATTTGCTTTATGGCACAATTGTTGTACTGAGTTCAGCTGGAGGAAGAACTCTGCTCTGCTGGCCCTTTAACAGACCACCAGCTATTACACGGACTGGCCCTTTAACAACCATTACACGGACTGGCCCTTTAACAGACCACCAGCTATAACACGGACTGGCCCTTTAACAGCCATTACACAGACTGGCCCTTTAACAGCCCTTACACGGACTGGCCCTTTAACAGACCACCAGCTATTACACGGACTGGCCCTTTAACAGCTATCACACGGACTGGCCCTTTACCAGGCCCCCAGCCATTACACGCACTGGCCCTTTAACAGCTATTACACGGACTGGCCCTTTAACAGACCCCCAGCCATTACACGGACTGGCCCTTTAACAACCATTACACGGACTGGCCCTTTAACAGACCCCCAGCCATTACACGGACTGGCCCTTTAACAACCATTACACGGACTGGCCCTTTAACAACCATTACATGGACTGGCCCTTTAACAGCCATTACACGGACTGGCCCTTTAACAGACCCCAGCCATTACACGGACTGGCCCTTTAACAGCCATCACAGACTGGCCCTTTAACAGACCCCCAGCCATTACACGGATTGGCCTTTTAACCAGCCATTTCACGGATTGGCCCTTTAACCAGCCATTAGACGGATTGGCCCTTTAACCAGCCATTACACGGACTGGTGGAAGATGACGTTCCCTTGTTGGGATGACAGAGACAGTGGTTCTGTATAGATAACACTAGTACTGTTGTTATTTAAAACTTTTGACAAGCTTAGAATTTTAATTGATTGTTTTATACGTACGTCTCCTTGATGGCCACCTAACTCTCCCTTCAGCTCTTAATTGGCTAATCTATTCCCTATTCTGCCCCTTGTGGCTCTTCAGGAGCTCTTAAAACTGATGTGTGTTGAGCCAGTCTGGAGCAAATTGGCTGCCTCGTCATCACCCAGGTGGGTGTTCCACATTGGCGGCTTAGCTGAGTCTTCCCTGTAAAGTGCTTTGAGTGTTTAAAAAAGCACGATATCATTGTTCCATAGGACTTTATATGAGCCACTATTCCGTGGGGACAAAAATGGCAAATTAATGTGACTCACTGTCTTCCAATACAGTTAGTCCAGACAGTAATAAGACTCACTGCATTCACATGGTCTTCAATATGGTCCAGACATGTGAATGTCTCAACGTATTATACACAATGGAAGGTAAAGAGTATTCAATACTGTCCATGGTCAGTTGCCTTTCAACCTTATCCCATGCCATTGAATGAGAAGAAATGCATATCCACTCATTCCAAACGTTAAAGGTGCTTGGGCTTTTTAAAATAACCTTCAAAGGAGCAAGCCTGGCATACTACACATTTTTCTATTTAACATGTACAACAGAAAAGGTAAAAACCTGCATGTAATTGTTTGTAATTTGTATAGACTGGCCTATTATATAATTTATTTTTAGTAATGGTTGAATATTTTGTATTCAACAAATGTGTGTGTAAGTCGCTGGGCTCTCCTGATGGGTGAAGGCTACTTCCTGACCTTGGCTAGCTCGCTGTTCCCGCGGATCCCTCTCTCCAGGGCTTCTCCGTCAGGGTGAATTCGGGCGACGTGCCTCCACATCCTCTCCCAAGTCTCTACATCCACAGGCAGGCCTCCCCTGTTAACAAAGAACGGCACTCCTCCGTCCCGCAAGTCTTCCTCGCCCTCATCCTCCTGCTCCTCCTCTCTGTCCTCCATGGAGTCCACCGTGGACCTCAGCATCGCTCCCCCGCAGGAGGCCAACCGCGTCCCGGGCTGCTGATATCCGTTTCCTGTCCTTTCCGTCACCGTTAAGCTGCTTGCACGAAGACTCCAACAATAGCAGACTAAGTCATGACAGCTTGGGAGTGTTGACCACTAGCTAGGTCTGAGCCTGAGGATTCAAACAGCCTATCACTTAAGCGGTAATTAGAAGCAATAACAACAATAATCAAACTAGTCGCAAAATATCCAGCTACTTATAGGCTTCCTAAGAAGATATAGATCGTTTTATTTTCATAAATAATAAAGTAGTGGGCTATGTCTTTGGAATAAGCAAAACATAATAAAATGCATATAACGGTAGTTAAATGAAGTGATTTGACAAATGTCAGGCATAGACAAAATTTCAATGACATGTTAATCGGAATTCATCAGTTAAAAAAAAAGATCGCCTTTACCCACGGTCAATATCAGTCTGCGAATTCCACGTAGCCTACCCGTTAATCGAGAGGTCATTGTCAGCTGTTCCAGAATAATGTTGGGTAATACTCCCCTTTCCAGTACCCTCTCTTATCTAGTGCCTATTCCATTGTAATCAGTTTTTCAAAACCATGTTCATAGTCAGATTGCGTCTTTGTTCAGTAAAAAAACTGGAATCCCTGCTGCAAGACTCCGACAAGAGCTGTTCGCTCAGACACTCCCAGATTGCCGACAGCCGCGCATGCTCTGTCAGCTGATTAGTGGAATTATCTGAAAGCAGTAGACAGGCAAAATCCCATTCTACATTGTGTTATTTTTATATTTGTTCGCTTCTTTTGATTTCCCGTCAAAAATGGCCAACCCCTTAAGAATAATTACACATTTACATTATTATTCAGATGCCTCATTGCCCTGATCTTAACCAATTTGTTTGTAAGTAAAAGCACAGTTTAAGGACTATTTTAAATACAGGCCTAGACAGAGGAAAGATAATGTATGCCTTTATCAGTGATCTGTGTCAAAATTTTGCCTAGACATTTATTTTGAAAGCCTTTCAATTAGTCTTAAAAGTACCAAAAATGTAATATCTTGGGGTTCCTAGACAAAATTGAAGATTGTGTCCATCAGAGGAATGAGCATATTCATAACCTCTGTTATTCTCACTATCCCCTACAGATAGTCCCATTCATTTGCAGAGGCTGGTCATTTTTGACCAGGAACACCCGATCTACTAAGTTAAATATCTACATCTCTATATCTTTATTTACATTTACTTTAAGTGGGCAGATTTTCTGTGGTAATAAACTCCTAGCTTTGTTCCGATCAAATGAAATAAACAAACATTTTCAGACAGCCTATATGTAAAGCAGTAAAATTTGACGGGAACACAACAGAAGGCAGACTGGTAATGACTCAAGTCCAAGGGCTAAAGTGACTTGAATCGGCAATGGGACTGACACGACTTGACGTGGAAAGACCTTCAAAAGACTCAACTCGAGTCTGTGCAAGAAATGATTCGATAAAAAATTCTCCATGTGAGTCGAATCATTAAATAAATAATCAAATATATGTAAAACGTTTCAATACGCGCAACAGGCTTCTTGTTGGTTGCGCATGAACATGCCACTGTTTTGGTTGTCAAGACTGTTGAGAAAACACGTCCTAGCCAGCACGCTCAGTGTCTAGGCACCAAAGGTACATAAAAAGGATTGTGACAGAGACGACCATGTTTATAAGACGGATTTTTAAATGTATCTGTTAGAGCCAATTCCCATTCGTTGATTATATACTATTGTATTGAATTTAGGGCGCAATGGCACTATCCGGTGGCCTCAGAATTGACCTATTCCTGATGGAACATTGCCAGTAATTAAGGCCAGCTGCGCCTCAAGCCTGGTTTATGCTTCTGCGAAGATGCACGTAAATGTCTCTGCGTAGCTTCGTAAAGCAGGGGGTTTCTGGGTGGCCGTTGCTCGCAGACTGGCACACTGTGCAGTCCTCCGAATTCTAACAGCCCGTTGCACAGACCTTTTTCTCCTGGGCGTCAAACAATCGCTGATTGGTTGAGCAGGAAAGGAAAGACGAAGCGAGAAAATATCCGGTAATATTTTGGTTGGAAAACACGCAGATCGCCATTAAACGAACAACGGAGCAGTTTGAAGTCCCGGTTTTTGGTGACTCGTTACAACTCTGACAGAGGAGCAAAGGCTATCACCATAGAGATCAAATTGCTCTCTCTCTATAGGCTATCACTATGTGAACTTCTAACAACTTAAACCCCTTCGATGAAGTTAGACTACTCTCCATTTCAGATCACTGGTGCAAATATAGCTTACTCAATTTGGACTGCCAGATACAATAAACAGGGTTAAAGGAAATAGTTATTTATTCGTTTCATCACTTCAAATGTTTCATAAATAAAAAATGTTTTTGTAAAAAGTTGCTTTGACCCTCAAATACTACATGTTAGTCAGAAAAACTGAAAGCAATACAAAGAGAGATATGTCACCATGTGAATTAAATGAAAACTGAACAATTACAAAAGACAAAATGTTCAGTTTGACTAGAAACAACATTAACCTCATGATATAAATGTCAATTCATACAACCAATTACATAAACATACAGTTTCTTGTCGGAATTAAAATGTCTTGGCCTATTAAGATTATTTATTTGTCCTGAGAAAGCTGCTACCTACTTTGATACAAACAGTAATAGTAACAGGTTGGCTCAAACCCAGCAAGCATGCTTACAACTGACAACTGTATTCACATTTGACATTGTCCCGGAGAACGCTCATTTCTGACTTGAGTTTTTCATTTTCCTTGAAAAAAGAAAGCAATATATGTCATTAGTACTGGATTAGTTGTAACAAACACACCTCCTTCCTAAATTTTAGTCTCAGAGCGATGCAGTCACCTCATGAAGCTTGGTGTTGTCCTTCTTGAGTTTGACCAGGTATTCGATCTTCTGCCTGTGGTTCTTGTGGCCCACTAACTTCCCATTCTCCTCTGACAGCTGGTTCACCTGCTTACGCAGCACTTCCACTTCCTAAAAGGAATCAATTTGCAATGAATTGCGCAATCTAATACCACTCACTCCATAAAGCCGGCTCTGACAGGATCTGGAGCCTCTAGTGTGACCTAGCTACCCTAACAGAGCCTCTAGTGTGACCTAGCTACCCTAACAGAGCCTCTGGTGTGACCTAGCTACCCTAACAGAGCCTCTGGTGTGGCCTAGCTACCCTAACAGAGCCTCTGGTGTGACCTAGCTACCCTAACAGAGCCTCTGGTGTGGCCTAGCTACCCTAACAGAGCCTCTGGTGTGACCTAGCTACCCTAACAGAGCCTCTGGTGTGGCCTAGCTACCCTAACAGAGCCTCTGGTGTGGCCTAGCTACCCTAACAGAGCCTCTGGTGTGGCCTAGCTACCCTAACAGAGCCTCTGGTGTGACCTAGCTACCCTAACAGAGCCTCTGGTGTGGCCTAGCTACCCTAACAGAGCCTCTGGTGTGACCTAGCTACCCTAACAGAGCCTCTGGTGTGGCCTAGCTACCCTAACAGAGCCTCTGGTGTGGCCTAGCTACCCTAACAGAGCCTCTGGTGTGGCCTAGCTAGGATGCTGGGTGGGGCTGTGGGTGGGGCTGTGGGTGGGGCTGTGGGTGGGATGCTGGGTGGGGCTGTGGGTGGGGATGCTGGGTGGGGCTGTGGGTGGGGCTGTGGGTGGGATGCTGGGTGGGGCTGTGGGTGGGATGCTGGGTGGGGCTGTGGGTGGGATGCTGGGTGGGGCTGTGGGTGGGATCACCTGCTGCAACTTCTCCTCCTCCTGCTCTCGGAGGCTGAGCTCCCGGAGCTCCAGACAGCGGTTCCTCAGCTCACTGGTCAGTTCCTGGACACACGTCTGGGACTGAGACAGCAACTTCTCTTGCTGCTGCAGCCTGGATCACCACCACCCACAGGGTTAACAAATTACCACCCTCACCCACAGGGTTAACACATTATCACCCTCACCCACAGGGTTAACACAGTACCACCCTCACCCACAGGGTTAACACATAACCACCCCCATTACCACTAATGGTTCAACATTACCACCCACAGGGTTAAACATTACCACCCACAGGTTTAACACATTATTACCCACAGGGTAACACATTACCACCCACAGGGTTAACACATTACCACTAACGGTTCAACATTACCACCCTCACCCACAGGGTTAAACATTACCACCCACAGGTTTAAACAATATTACCCACATGGTTAAACATTACCACCCACAGGTTTAAACATTATTACCCACAGGGTTAAACATTACCACCCACAGGGTTAAACATTACCACCCACAGGGTTACACATCCTGAGGTTTATAAAATAGAATCCAGTGCTTTTACCTTTCCTGGGCTTCTGAAAGCCTCTCCATTACCACAGCCTGGAGGGGACAAAGACAGCAGGTGTCATACTGTTGAGCTAAACAGCCCAGGGTCAAAGGTTAAATAGCACAATGCCATTGAAGGGTTAGGGTCAAAGGTTAAATAGCCCAATGCCATTGAAGGGTTAAAGGTTAAATAGCCCAATGCCAGACGAGGGTCAAAGGTTAAATAGCCCAATGCCATTGAAAGGTTAGGGTCAAAGGTTAAATAGCCCAATGCCATTGAAAGGTTAGGGTCAAAGATTAAATAGCCCAATGCCAGAGAAGGGTTAAAGGTTAAATAGCCCAATGCCGTTGAAAGGTTAAATAGCCCAATGCCAGCAAAGGGTTAGGGTCAAAGGTTAAATAGCCCAATGCCATTGAAGGGTTAGGGTGAAAGGTTAAATAGCCTAATGCCATTGAAGGGTTAGGGTCAAATGCTAAATAGCCCAATGTCAGAGAAGGGTTAGGGTCAAAGGTTAAATAGGGTTAGGGACCGTGTTGGCTCTCTCCTCCTGCAGCGCTCTCTGTGTTGGAACATTCAGAGCCTCCTTCACCTCCCTGCTGTAGGGCACAACATACATGTGACACGCCATCATACAAAATAGATGATACAAGACATATCTATGTAAACTGTCATCCAATAGCATCTAATGTATGGACCTCATCAGCAGAACTACCTGATGCCAATCTGGTTTTGCTTGGTGTAGAACTTCTCCAGCAGAGCCTCGATCTCCAGGCGGACGATCTCCTTCTCATTGAGCTGGACCTGGGTAAGACAACAGCAACACGTTACATGGGAAGAGAAACCAGGGACAAAACCCAGCAACACGTTACATGGCAAGGGAAACCAGGGACAAAACCCAGCAACACGTTACATGGCAAGAGAAACCAGGGACAAAACCCAGCAACACGTTACATGGCAAGAGAAACCAGGGACAAAACACAGCAACACGTTACATGGGAAGAGAAACCAGGGACAAAACACAGCAACACGTTACATAGGAAGAGAAACCAGGGACAAAACACAGCAACACGTTACATGGTAAGAGAAACCAGGGACAAAACACAGCAACACGTTACCATGGTAAGAGAAACCAGGGACAAAACACAGCAACACGTTACCATGGCAAGAGAAACCAGGGACAAAACACAGCAACACATTACCATGGTAAGAGAAACCAGGGACAAAACACAGCAACACGTTACCATGGCAAGAGAAACCAGGGACAAAACACAGCAACACGTTACCATGGCAAGAGAAACCAGGGACAAAACACACCAACACGTTACCATGGCAAGAGAAACCAGGGACAAAACACAGCAACACGTTACCATGGCAAGAGAAACCAGGGACAAAACACCAACACGTTACCATGGCAAGAGAAACCAGGGACAAAACACAGCAACACGTTACCATGGCAAGAGAAACCAGGGACAAAACACAGCAACACGTTACCATGGCAAGAGAAACCAGGGACAAAACACAGCAACACGTTACCATGGCAAGAGAAACCAGGGACAAAACACAGCAACACGTTACCATGGCAAGAGAAACCAGGGACAAAACACAGCAACACGTTACCATGGCAAGAGAAACCAGGGACAAAACACAGCAACACGTTACCATGGCAAGAGAAACCAGGGACAAAACACAGCAACACGTTACCATGGCAAGAGAAACCAGGGACAAAACACAGCAACACGTTACCATGGCAAGAGAAACCAGGGACAAAACACAGCAACACGTTACCATGGCAAGAGAAACCAGGGACAAAACACACCAACACGTTACCATGGCAAGAGAAACCAGGGACAAAACACAGCAACACGTTACCATGGCAAGAGAAACCAGGGACAAAACACAGCAACACGTTACCATGGCAAGAGAAACCAGGGACAAAACACAGCAACACGTTACCATGGCAAGAGAAACCAGGGACAAAACACAGCAACACGTTACATGCAGGGGTCGCGTTAACCGAATATTTTCTGTGATTGACGATTTTCTTTTAACAATGACGGAAAAATCTGAAGGCCGTCCTTAATTTTGACAGATTACACATGTTGTAAACCTGTTGAATATTTTAACAGATTACACATCTTGTAAACCTGTTGTATATTTTGACAGATTACACATCTTGTAAACCTGTTGTATATTTTGACAGATTAGACAGGGTTAGTTTGTACATCTTGTGTAAAATATGCAACTATGCTTGACTTGTCCTTGTTATTGATTGGTCATACGGTGCAAACACCGCCCCTTGTATGTGAACGTGCTCCTAGCTAGATCGATCCAATCTGAGTACACCTGGGTACACCTGGGTATACCTGGGTATACCTGGGCACACCTGGGTACACCTGGGTACACCTGGGTACACCTGGGTATACCTGGGTACACCTGGGTACACCTGGGTACACCTGGGTACACCTGGGATGACTTATCGAGTTGATGCCGACCGTTATGGCAGCACTTATGCGTGATAGCGGTTGTTAGGGAAGCCAGACAATGAAAAGAGATGCTGGGTATGTTGAACTTGCGTCGTGGTATAAGCCTCAGGTCTCAGCCATCAACCTCGAGAGACTGCTGTCTAAATGAACTAACCCAGACTGGTGTATGATGGGATCAGATTCAGTGCACACAAACAGCACACATTGGGTCAAAATAAAATCGTTTTCTGTCAACAAATAACACTATGACAGTTAAAATATGTATCAATAACACTATGATAGTTTAAATATGTATCAATAACACACTGATAGTTTAAATATGTATCA
The DNA here is from genome assembly GCA_017639675.1 of Aplochiton taeniatus. Taxonomy (NCBI): domain Eukaryota; kingdom Metazoa; phylum Chordata; class Actinopteri; order Galaxiiformes; family Galaxiidae; genus Aplochiton; species Aplochiton taeniatus. The sequence continues at coordinate 129,219 of CM030181.1, read as the reverse complement.
ATAACACGCTGATAGTTTAAATATGTTTAAAATAAACCTATAACACTCGGATAGTTTAAATAAAATGAAGCCCACACCGTGAGCCTCTGGATCTCCTGGTTCTTGGCTGTCCGCTCAGCGTTCAACTCCGCCAGCAGAACCTCCATGCTCATCATAGAGGAGCGACGGCTCTCCAGCTCCCTCTCCCGGCTCTGCAGCAGCTGGCTCAGGTCCAGCCTGAAGCCCTGAGGGGTGTGGGGGCTCTGGACGAGAAACACACCCTCATTACTGAAGCTCTGACACACCCTCATTACTGAAGCTCTGAAACAAACACAACCTCAGGACTGAAACTAACACAGAAACACAACCTCATTACTGAAACTAACACAGAAACACAACCTCATTACTGAAACTAACACAGAAACACAACCTCATACTGAAACTAACACAGAAACACAACCTCATTACTGAAACTAACACAGAAACACACCCTCGTTACTAAAACCAACACAGAAACACACCCTCGTTACTAAAACTAACACAGAAACACAACCTCATACTGAAACTAACACAGAAACACAACCTCAGGACTGAAACTAACACAGAAACACAACCTCATTACTGAAACGAACACAGAAACACAACCTCATACTGAAACTAACACAGAAACACACCCTCGTTACTAAAACTAACACAGAAACACACCCTCATTACTGAAGCTCTGACACAGAAACACCCTCAACACACCCTGAGGCTCTAACATGGAAACAACTTCAGGACTGAAACTAACAAGAAACACAACCTCATTGCTGAAGCTCTGACACAGAAACACCCTCAACACACCCTGAGGCTCTAACATGGAAACAACTTCAGGACTGAAACTAACAAGAAACACAACCTCATTGCTGAAGCGCTGACACAGAAACACAGCCTCATTAATGAAACTCTAACACAGGAACACAGACTTCTGCACACGGCCTGAATATGTTGGAATTAAGCCCATGTCTTAATATATTTGAATGGAGTGAGGCAGAAAGACTAAATAATTCCATCAGTGCAACATGAACTATGAGTAGCACATGAGATGAGTTACCTGTTTCTGGCTGGGGGGCGTGGCAGACATGTTCCTGACGGCCTTCTCGACGGCCTCCTCCTGTCTCCTCAGCTGGCACAACACACAAGGGAAACTCAGGTAAGACCTTTTCACAGCCAGGTGTAAGATTCAGATGCTTTTTTAAAATGTTTTACTTTCAAGCCATTTTACGAAGAAAATAACTTTTATTCTATCAAACCAATTTTATACTTAAATGGCACCCTAGTCCATTATATATAGTAATGGACTAGGGTGATACTATAGTATTAGAGCACCACCTTGTCCAGTAGGCCCTGGATGCTAGTCTCCTTCTGAGTGGTCTGCTCCTTGGAGGTCTGGAGGAGAGCAGCCTGCTCGTCCAACACCTTGGTCAGCCTCTGCACCTCCTCAGTAGCAAAGGCCACCTCCTCCTGCAGCAGCTCCACCTGAAGATACACATTACCCCACACAGTGTTAAACATTACCCCCCCACACACACACATTACCCCACACAGTGTTAAACATTACCCCCCCACACACACACACACACACACACACATTACCCCACACAGTGTTAAACATTACCCCCACACACACACACACACACACACACACATTACCCCACACAGTGTTAAACATTACCCCCCCCCCCCCCCCCACACACACACACACACACACACACACACATACACACACACACACGCACACATTACCCCACACAGTGTTAAACATTACCCCCCCCCCCCCCACACACACACACACACACACGCGCATTACCCCACAGTGTTAAACATTACCCCCCTCCACACAGACACACACACACACATTACCCCACACGCAGTGTTAAACATTACACCCCCCCCCCCCACACACACACACACACACACATACACACACACACATAACCCCACAGTGTTAAACATTACTCCCCCCAACACACACACTTACACACACACCACCACTCTCTCTCTCTCTCCCCCCCCCCCCCCCCCCCCCCACACACACACACACACACACAGTTAAACCCTAACTCACAGTCAAAAAGCCACATTTTGTTACCGTTACAGCCATGAACATGATCAGCCGTATACTAACGTAAATGTGATCAGTTTTTTATTTCATTAAATTAGCACAACATTTCTACAACCTGTTCTCACTTTGTCATATGAATTCGATCCATTTTAGAATAAGGCTGCAATGAACAAAATGTGGAAAAGTGAAGGGGTCTGCATACTTTTTGAACACACTGTATGCCCTCTGTATGACATCTTCAAACATTCATAAAAATGATACATATAACAGTGATATAATAATAGGTTGAGCTGAGGTCCACCTTACCTCGATCTGATTGGAAGTTGTCCTGCGTTCTGCAGCCTCCCTCAGCCCCTGAAGCTCGGCCTCCATGCTGACGCTCTGTGCTGTAAGCTCCTGTCTCTCTGCGCACACAGAGTTACACTTGGCCTGGGAGAACAAACAGCATGTTAGGAGCACCATGGTAACCAACACACAGCCTGTTAGGAGCACCATGGTAACCAACACACAGCCTGTTAGGAGCACCATGGTAACCAACACACAGCCTGTTAGGAGCACCATGGTAAGTGTTAAAGTAGATAAGGAATTGGACGACCATATATCTGTTCCAAAGTGTTGGGGATCAATTAGCAAAACCTGTTGCCCCTGGTATTGACTCAAAAGACTTCAGCTTTGTCAGCTGATCTGAGGCTATATTTTTGTTCATAAGATCTCTGATGTAACAGGGGATAAAAGACGTCTGAACTTCAGTTACCAAAGAAATCCTAGATGCAAGTCCTCTTCAACACACTTTTACAAAGTAGACTTTATACTTCAGTCCAACTTGAGGTAAGCCATTCCACCAGGGGGCAGTATACCTTATTCTCTACCCTATATTTAGGATAAAACCTTTACTTTTAAAGCGCATTGATGGATTACACACCAAGTTCAACTAAGACTTGATACAGTCATACCTTTAATCAATTTTAAGGCATGGCTGTACATTTAGCAGTACAGAAGCCTTTTGGTACAAATATCAAGCATGGAAGACATAATACATACAGACTAGCGTACGGACACAGACTAGCGTACGGACACAGACTAGCGTACGGACACAGACTAGCGTACGGACACAGACTAGCGTACGGACACAGACTAGCGTACGGACACAGACTAGCGTACGGACACAGACTAGCGTACGGACACAGACTAGCGTACGGACACAGACTAGCGTACGGACACAGACTAGCGTACGGACACAGACTAGCGTACGGACACAGACTAGCGTACGGACACAGACTAGCGTACGGACACAGACTAGCGTACGGACACAGACTAGCGTACGGACACAGACTAGCGTACGGACACAGACTAGCGTACGGACACAGACTAGCGTACGGACACAGACTAGCGTACGGACACAGACTAGCGAATGTAAAACAGAGTTTGGATGCCCACGGGCGCTGTCATACCGTGAGGTCACCAATGTCTCCAGTCAGCAGAGCAATGTCCTGATCCTTCTGCACCAGCTCACTCCGCACATCCCTGGTCTGAGTGACCAGCTCCAGAACAAAGGCCTTCAAAACACACACACACACACACACACACTTTTAACACTGACCACATCAGACAATGCAGGCTGAACACACCCAAATTAAAGGGTGAGTCAGGGTTACCTTGTCTTGTTCTAGTTGTTGCTCCAGAATGGCAATGGTTCCATTAGCACTGGCCAAACCCTCCTCAAGGTCTGAGATGATGGAAACCTTTCAGGCACAAACAAAATAGACACATTTTTGTATGAAATGTAACAGTAAACAGAATATTGCTTAATCAGAGCAATCCTCCCCATGTTCCAACCTGCTGCTGGTGTTGTGTGTTGAGATGGGCAAGTTGTTTCTTCAGCAGAACATTCTGCTCCACTGTCTCCAACAGCTCTCTGAAGAGAAACACCGAATTCTAACACGCTCAGAACTGGATTAAGAACAATGCTGGTGAAGCTTCATTTAGGACCCCTTTAGAAAAGAAAGGGACTTGGTATGACGGAAACTGACCTGGAGGTGCTCTCCTGGTGGGCTTGGAGCTGGGAAGACAGGGTACTACTGTGTTCCTTCTCAGTCTGCAGGGATGCTATCAACTCCTGGACACACAGACAAACATAACAGGTGGCTTTGAACATGTGGCTGGAATTCTGTTTGATATGCCTTTCATTAGAATTTAAGACTGTACGCTAAAAGAGGAAGCGGTTTTATAACAGAAAATAAGGAGAATAGGGAGGAGAGGTAGAACAGGAAGAGGAGGAGGCTGACCATGATGGTTGCCTGCTGAGTGGTGACCTCGGCCTGCTTGGCCTCCAGCTGTCGCGTGCTCTGGTCCAGCTCATACTTCGTCTCTGCCTGCAGCTGGTCCAGAGCATCCTGCTGCTCTTGCTGCTGCTCCAGCAGACACTCCCGCTCCAGGCTGGAGGACACAGCTTAGGTTAACGTTATAAAGACACTCCAGGCTGGAGGACACAGCTTAGGGTAACGTTATAAAGACACTCCAGGCTGGAGGACACAGCTTAGGGTAACGGTATAAAGACACTCCAGGCTGGAGGACACAGCTTAGGTTAACGTTATAAAGACACTCCAGGCTGGAGGACACAGCTTAGGGTAACGTTATAAAGACACTCCAGGCTGGAGGACACAGCTTAGGTTAACTTTATAAAGACACTCCAGGCTGGAGGACACAGCTTAGGTTAACTTTATAAAGACACTCCAGGCTGGAGGACACAGCTTAGGTTAACTTTATAAAGACACTCCAGGCTGGAGGACACAGCTTAGGTTAACTTTATAAAGACACTCCAGGCTGGAGGACACAGCTTAGGGTAACGTTATAAAGACACTCCAGGCTGGAGGACACAGCTTAGGGTAACGTTATAAAGACACTCCAGGCTGGAGGACACAGCTTAGGGTAACGTTATAAAGACACTCCAGGCTGGAGGACACAGCTTAGGGTAACGGTATAAAGACACTCCAGGCTGGAGGGCACAGCTTAGGTTAACGTTATAAAGACACTCCAGGCTGGAGGACACAGCTTAGGGTAACTTGAAAAGGAGTGGTGTACAGTCTGGTTTACTAGCAGTCAACTTACGTGACTTTGTTGAGCTGCAGCTGTGTGCTGATGAGGCTGCTGGAGAGGTGAGCGCTCTCTGTCTGCTGCTCGCTCAGCCCCAGGCTTAGCTCTGCCTTCACAGCTGCCAGCTCTCTGTCTGAGGACTGCAGCACAAGACGAAGGTCCTGCACCTCGCTACGTAACACTGAGAGAGGAGGAAGAAAGAGAGCAAGCCTGCTTTGAAGACAACATTTGTATGCAAGCTTTCTCACAGATCTAACTATTGTCAAAAACGACATCTTTTAAAATAATTACATTTAATACATCGTTAAAAATCTTAAAAGGCATAGTGCAACTTTTTGTGACATAAGATCCGTAACGTGAGTTCCTACTTACCCCTGGTCAATATATAAACCTTATGATTGGACGCCCAATAATGAGGTATTTAGGCAAGTAGGTAGGTAAATGTAGGCTGTAAGCCATTGGTTGCTGCTAGCAGTGCTCCGTCGAAAGTGAACATATACACACTCGGAGCCATTGTTGCTAGGCTGTCTAACCAGCACAAGGTAAAAGGATTGTTATGCCTCGCAAAACAGGCCCAACCCCATATCTATTTCAATAAGAACAACGTCTCTTAAAATGTTCATTTCGACACATAAAATACAGAAGATACGACATGTTCCTAACACAGCTTGGCCGTTTTTATAAGGTCTATATTGTCCTTTTTGACAGAGCCATGCTAGCAGTGACGGATGGCTTACAGCCATTGTTGCTAATCTAGACTACACTTTCCAACCTACTTACCTAAATAGTGCTGTCTCCAGCTAGCTAGCGTAATATTGGAGACAGGGCTAAGCAAACATCTAGGCAGACAGCTCGGCCATTATCAGTCCAATTACTTTGAGATCGGCCTTGTTTTAAAGCTAAGATTTGACTGATTACAAGGGTATCAAACATTCCTGCGGAAAAAAGAGAGATTTCTCATATACTCCGGTGGTTTACATAATTCTTATTGCTAGCAAGACAAAATGAAAACCAACACTCCAACTATCTTAGTGCTGCTGCTGTCTCGATGTGCCTTGCTCTTACAAGCACCTTGTAACCCTGTTTCAAAAGGTGCTCTATAAATACAATTATTTGTATTATTATTTAAAAAAACAATGTATAGAGTGGAATTGGGAGGCTTTTACGAAAAGCTTTTATACATTTTATCTTGCTTTGGTCACGATTTCAGGTATCTATAAGCCAATAAAAGTACGGAGCACCCAGTTTTCATTCAAAATAATAAGAGAACCTCCAGGGGAAGAATATTGATAATTGATTTTAGCGAATTTTGCCTCTAGTAAATAGAAACATGTATTTTTTCTCAAAAAGTTGAACTATCCCTTTAATAAAACATGGAACAATGGAAGATGAAGTACATGTTTGTTGTGTAATAAAGAACATGTTGGTGTGTAATGAACATGTTTGTTGTGTAATAAAGTACATGTTTGGTGTGTAATAAAGTACATGTTTGGTGTGTAATATAGTACATGTTTGGTGTGTAATAAAGTACATGTTTGGTGTGTAATATAGTACATGTTTGGTGTGTAATATAGTACGTTTGGTGTGTAATAAAGTACATGTTTGGTGTGTAATATAGTACATGTTTGGTGTGTAATATAGTACATGTTTGTTGTGTAATAAAGTACTTGTTTGTTGTATAATGAAGTACATTTTTGTTGTGTAATAAAGAACATGTTTGTTGTGTAATATAGTACATGTTTAGTGTGTAATAAAGTACGTTTGTTGTGTAATAAAGAACATGTTTGTTGTGTAATATAGTACATGTTTGTTGTGTAACAAAGTACTTGTTTATTGTATAATGAAGTACATGGTGTGTAATATAGTACTTGTTTGTTGTATAATGAAGTACTTGTTTGTTGTATAATGAAGTACATGGTGTGTGCTTTTTCCTACCTTCTCCCGTCTGTCTCTCAGAGCGTAGAGTCTGCTCCAAGCTGCTGACAGACTCCTGAAGATTGAGCTGCTCTCTGGTCAAGGCTGATCTCTCAGTAGACAGAAGCTACATGCACACACGTCAATATAGCAGATTGTAGAAACTCACTACAACCACCAACTTCATGAGCTAGTCTAATTGTAGCAGACCAAAGCATTCCTGGTGCAAATTAGATCATACACATTTTTTAATGCATATATAGCATGTCTTTCCAATATAATATTTTGGGTTTTGTGTTTCAGGGATCAACAGTATTTAAATTAGGTTTCTTATTGGGAGAACTAAGCTTCAGCAAGCTCCATGACAATCAGGACTTGTCAACAGGGCGCTTTAAAGAAAGAGATCAGAAGTGGAGTATCACACGTCCTCCTAATGAACCCCCTAGTACTAGTAAGTAAACATGATGTAGTAGAGTACCCCCTAGTACTAGTAAGTAAACATGATGAAGTAGAGTACCCCCTAGTACTAGTAAGTAAACATGATGTAGTAGAGTACCCCCTAGTACTAGTAAGTAAACATGATGTAGTAGAGTACCCCCTAGTACTAGTAAGTAAACATGATGTAGTAGAGTACCCCCTAGTACTAGTAAGTAAACATGATGTAGTAGAGTACCCCCTAGTACTAGTAAGTAAACATGATGTAGTAGAGTACCCCCTAGTACTAGTAAGTAAACATGATGTAGTAGAGTACCCCCTAGTACTAGTAAGTAAACATGATGTAGTAGAGTACCCCCTAGTACTAGTAAGTAAACATGATGAAGTAGAGTACCCCCTAGTACTAGTAAGTAAACATGATGTAGTAGAGTACCCCCTAGTACTAGTATGTAAACATGATGAAGTAGAGTACCCCCTAGTACTAGTAAGTAAACATGATGTAGTAGAGTACCCCCTAGTACTAGTAAGTAAACATGATGAAGTAGAGTACCCCCTAGTACTAGTAAGTAAACATGATGTAGTAGAGTACCCCCTAGTACTAGTAAGTAAACATGATGAAGTAGAGTACCCCCTAGTACTAGTAAGTAAACATGATGTAGTAGAGTACCCCCTAGTACTAGTAAGTAAACATGATGAAGTAGAGTACCCCCTAGTACTAGTAAGTAAACATGATGTAGTAGAGTACCCCCTAGTACTAGTAAGTAAACATGATGAAGTAGAGTACCCCCTAGTACTAGTAAGTAAACATGATGTAGTAGAGTACCTCCTAGTACTAGTAAGTAAACATGATGTAGTAGAGTACCCCCTAGTACTAGTAAGTAAACATGATGTAGTAGAGTACCCCCTAGTACTAGTAAGTAAACATGATGTAGTAGAGTACCCCCTAGTACTAGTAAGTAAACATGATGAAGTAGAGTACCCCCTAGTACTAGTAAGTAAACATGATGTAGTAGAGTACCCCCTAGTACTAGTAAGTAAACATGATGTAGTAGAGTACCCCCTAGTACTAGTAAGTAAACATGATGTAGTAGAGTACCCCCTAGTACTAGTAAGTAAACATGATGAAGTAGAGTACCCCCTAGTACTAGTAAGTAAACATGATGTAGTAGAGTACCCCCTAGTACTAGTAAGTAAACATGATGTAGTAGAGTACCCCCTAGTACTAGTAAGTAAACATGATGTAGTAGAGTACCCCCTAGTACTAGTAAGTAAACATGATGTAGTAGAGTACCCCCTAGTACTAGTAAGTAAACATGATGTAGTAGAGTACCCCCTAGTACTAGTAAGTAAACATGATGTAGTAGAGTACCCCCTAGTACTAGTAAGTAAACATGATGTAGTAGAGTACCCCCTAGTACTAGTAAGTAAACATGATGAAGTAGAGTACCCCCTAGTACTAGTAAGTAAACATGATGTAGTAGAGTACCCCCTAGCACTAGTAAGTAAACATGATGTAGTAGAGTACCCCCTAGCACTAGTAAGTAAACATGATGTAGTAGAGTACCCCCTAGTACTAGTAAGTAAACATGATGAAGTAGAGTACCCCCTAGTACTAGTAAGTAAACATGATGAAGTAGAGTACCCCCTAGTACTAGTAAGTAAACATGATGTAGTAGAGTACCCCCTAGTACTAGTAAGTAAACATGATGAAGTAGAGTACCCCCTAGTACTAGTAAGTAAACATGATGTAGTAGAGTACCCCCTAGTAAGTAAACTTAAGAACAACTTATGAACTTGGAGGTGGTGAACACCCCATCAGGGTGTACCACCTCCACCACTAGAGGGCCAACGCCCCCTGACAGGGTGTACCACCTCCACCACTAGAGGGCCATGGCCCCCTGACAGGGTGTACCACCTCCACCACTAGAGGGCCATGGCCCCCTGACAGGGTGTACCACCTCCACCACTAGAGGGCCATTGCCCCCTGACAGGGTGTACCACCTCCACCACTGGAGGGCCATGGCCCCCTGACAGGGTGTACCACCTCCACCACTAGAGGGCCAAGGCCCCCTGACAGGGTGTACCACCTCCACCACTAGAGGGCCATGGCCCCCTGACAGGGTGTACCACCTCCACCACTAGAGGGCCATGGCCCCCTGACAGGGTGTACCACCTCCACCACTAGAGGGCCATGGCCCCTGACGGGGTGTACCACCTCCACCACTAGAGGGCCATGGCCCCCTGACAGGGTGTACCACCTCCACCACTAGAGAGCCATGGCCCCCTGACAGGGTGTACCACCTCCACCACTAGAGGGCCATGGCCCCCTGACGGGGTGTACCACCTCCACCACTAGAGGGCCATGGCCCCCTGACGGGGTGTACCACCTCCACCACTAGAGGGCCAAGGCCACCTGACAGGGTGTACCACCTCCACCACTAGAGGGCCATGGCCCCCTGACGGGGTGTACCACCTCCACCACTAGAGGGCCATGGCCCCCTGACAGGGTGTACCACCTCCACCACTAGAGGGCCAAGGCCACCTGACAGGGTGTACCACCTCCACCACTAGAGGGCCATGGCCCCCTGACGAAGGTCTTTATTCTATCTCACCTCCTCCCGACAGCCAGCTTCCTGTGTCACCGTGGCAATGTGCTCCTCCAGCCTGGTGACCTGCTGCAGCAGCTTCCTGTTCTTCAGCTCCTCCTCCTCCAGGCGACACTGCACATGGCCGGCTTGCTCCTGTCAACAGATTCACAGTGACTCAGACCAAGCATTGCTGTTTCCAAAACAGGACCACTTCAATTAGACAACAGCTATTTGCCTAATGCCTACATTTTTTTAAAGGTCTTTAAGTTCATAAGTTGTTCTCAAGCATGCAAACACTGACATTTACCTAGTCATGAAGGAGTTCACACTCTTGATACTAATCCCTGTACAATAGGTTGAATTCCTCCAGGTCCCAGAACACCCCGGTGTTTTACCTGCACCTGCTGTAGAATACCCCCGTGTTTTACCTGCACCTGCTGTAGAATACCATGGTGTTTTACCTGCACCTGCTGTAGAATACCATGGTGTTTTACCTGCACCTGCTGTAGAATACCATGGTGTTTTACCTGCACCTGCTGTAGAATACCATGGTGTTTTACCTGCACCTGCTGTAGCTCCTCGGTCAGAGCCTCACAGGCCATCTCTGTCATCTCTTGGGGCGGTTGCTCGCTCTGGATGTCCTCGTGGTACTGAGCCCCGCCGCCGTTCAGGTGGAACGGGCTGGACAGAGGCACGGTGCGCGTGCGGAGGTGGTAGGCCTTGGTCGGGGTGGTGAGGATCTGGACAGTAAATATCAGGACAAAGAAGAGGTCACCTCAGTATTGGTTTGGCTCTTATCTCAATCAGCTGTGATAAACCCCATTCAGAGGCCAGACTCATTGCAGCATTCACTCACACACTATTTAGAGTAGGGCCTGTGGCTACCATGATAGCCTTCTATTTAGACCGACAGGTGTTAAAGTAGTACCTGTATGGACAGGTGTTAAAGTAGTACCTGTATGGACAGGTGTTATAGTGGTACCTGTATGGACAGGTGTTAAAGTAGTACCTGTATGGACAGGTGGTAAAGTAGTACCTGTATGGACAGGTGTTATAGTGGTACCTGTATGGACAGGTGTTAAAGTAGTACCTGTATGGACAGGTGGTAAAGTAGTACCTGTATGGACAGGTGGTAAAGTAGTACCTGTATGGACAGGTGTTATAGTGGTACCTGTATGGACAGGTGTTAAAGTAGTACCTGTATGGACAGGTGTTATAGTGGTACCTGTATGGACAGGTGTTATAGTGGTACCTGTATGGACAGGTGTTACAGTAGTACCTGTATGGACAGGTGGTAAAGTAGTACCTGTATGGACAGGTGTTATAGTAGTACCTGTATGGACAGGTGTTATAGTGGTACCTGTATGGACAGGTGTTATAGTAGTACCTGTATGGACAGGTGTTAAAGTAGTACCTGTATGGACAGGTGTTATAGTAGTACCTGTATGGACAGGTGTTAAAGTAGTACCTGTATGGACAGGTGTTAAATACCTTTATAGTTTCCACGTGAATCTTGTTGAGCTGAGAGACCTCCTGCTTCTTGTGAGCGTTGGTGGCCTCCAGAATGTTCTCCAGGTGCTTGTTGGACTTCTCCAGGTACCTCTTCTGGGACTCCAGCTCACGCTGATGTTTCCTGGGGAACAAGGATCAAGCAGTAAATATTAGGGATGGGGTGGTGTTAGGGTTTGGGTTCATATAACCAGTAAATATCAGGGCAGGACTGGTGTCCAGATTACTATTGATGAAAAAGCTGCTGGTTTGAATCCTACAATAACAATCTAAACCTGAAATCTGCTATGTTCCATGTTTGAGAGATACAGTGAAACCCTACATGATGTAAAGAGACAGAAGACATGGAGTCTTACATGGAGAGCTCTTTAAACTCCTCAAAGGCCTGGTGGGTGTTGGTGAGCTCCATCTGTCTCTGGAGCAGCTGGGCCTTCAGGCGCTCCAGGGAGTGGGCTGAGGAGTTCTCCCCCGTCCCAGGAGTGGAGCATGATAGCCCGTCTGGAGGAGTTACAGAACGCCTTAGATGCTGGTCCTACCCCATGTCCCCTGGCTGGGTGCTGGTCCTACCCCCATGTCCCCTGGCTGGGTGCTGGTCCTACCCCACCTCCCCTGGCTGGGTGCTGGTCCTACCCCACGTCCCCTGGCTGTGTGCTGGTCCTACCCCACGTCCCCTGGCTGTGTGCTGGTCCTACCCCACCTCCCCTGGCTGTGTGCTGGTTCTACCCCACCTCCCCTGGCTGTGTGCTGGTCCTACCCCACCTCCCCTGGCTGTGTGCTGGTCCTACCCCACCTCCCCTGGCTGTGTGCTGGTCCTACCCCCACCTCCCCTGGCTGTGTGCTGGTCCTACCCCACCTCCCCTGGCTGTGTGCTGGTCCTACCCCACCTCCCCTGGCTGTGTGCTGGTCCTACCCCCACCTCCCCTGGCTGTGTGCTGGTCCTACCCCCACCTCCCCTGGCTGTGTGCTGGTCCTACCCCATGTCCCCTGGCTGTGTGCTGGTCCTACCCCCACCTCCCCTGGCTGTGTGCTGGTCCTACCCCCACCTCCCCTGGCTGTGTGCTGGTCCTACCCCCACCTCCCCTGGCTGTGTGCTGGTCCTACCCCCATCTCCCATGGCTGTGTGCTGGTCCTACCCCCACCTCCCCTGGCTGTGTGCTGGTCCTACCCCCACCTCCCATGGTTGGGTGCTGGTCCTACCCCACCTCCCCTGGCTGTGTGCTGGTCTTAACCCCTGGCTGTGTGCTGGTCCTAAGCCCATTTCCCCTGGCTGTGTGCTGGTCCTACCCCCACCTCCCATGGCTGTGTGCTGGTCCTACCCCCACCTCCCATGGCTGTGTGCTGGTCCTACCCCCACCTCCCCTGGCTGTGTGCTGGTCTTAACCCCTGGCTGTGTGCTGGTCCTAAGCCCATTTCCCCTGGCTGTGTGCTGGTCCTACCCCACCTCCCCTGGCTGTGTGCTGGTCCTACCCCCATCTCCCCTGGCTGTGTGCTGGTCCTACCCCCACCTCCCCTGGCTGTGTGCTGGTCCTACCCCCACCTCCCCTGGCTGTGTGCTGGTCCTACCCCCACCTCCCCTGGCTGTGTGCTGGTCCTACCCCATGTCCCCTGGCTGGGTGCTGGTCCTACCCCACCTCCCCTGGCTGTGTGCTGGTCCTACCCCCACCTCCCCTGGCTGTGTGCTGGTCCTAGCCCCACCTCCCCTGGCTGTGTGCTGGTCCTACCCCCACCTCCCCTGGCTGTGTGCTGGTCCTACCCCCACCTCCCCTGGCTGTGTGCTGGTCCTACCCCCACCTCCCCTGGCTGTGTGCTGGTCCTACCCCCATCTCCCATGGCTGTGTGCTGGTCCTACCCCCACCTCCCCTGGCTGTGTGCTGGTCCTACCCCCACCTCCCCTGGCTGGGTGCTGGTCCTACCCCCACCTCCCATGGCTGGGTGCTGGTCCTACCCCACCTCCCCTGGCTGTGTGCTGGTCTTAACCCCTGGCTGTGTGCTGGTCCTAAGCCCATTTCCTCTGGCTGTGTGCTGGTCCTACCCCCACCTCTCATGGCTGTGTGCTGGTCCTACCCCCACCTCCCATGGCTGTGTGCTGGTCCTACCCCCACCTCCCCTGGCTGTGTGCTGGTCTTAACCCCTGGCTGTGTGCTGGTCCTAAGCCCATTTCCCCTGGCTGTGTGCTGGTCCTACCCCCACCTCCCATGGCTGTGTGCTGGTCCTACCCCCACCTCCCATGGCTGTGTGCTGGTCCTACCCCCATGCTCCTGTGCTGTCTGCAGGGCTCTGTGGAAGGCCTCCTCCAGTTCAGTGGCCCTCTGGGCAGCAGTGTGTTCCTCCTGTATCACAGCCTCCAGAGCCCGTAGCTGCCGGACCTCCTCCCTCAGGCCGTAGTTCTCTGCAGCATAGTAGGTCATCTTCGGGTGGTGCTCCAGCTGGCGGGAAGTACATTCAAATGCTGGAAAATACTTTCCAAATATTCTCACATCAAAAACCTTACACACCACCCCAGCATGTTAAAGATGACAGTTGATTTGTTGAAATAGTAGACAATAATATTTTGATGACCATCAATTGTAATGCACTGTTGCTAATTTAACCAGGTTCTTTAAAAGATAGAAATGGAAACAATACAAACAGAGCAAGCTGAGGCATGCTGTGTGTTATGGGTGTGTGGTTGTTTGGGTTTAGAGTGTGAGAGCTTGTTTGGGCCGTGGGTGGGGCAGGGGGGGGAGGAAAACATCACGTTCTTCCACAGTTGATTTTGGTGGGAAATGCATTTCTCCATGCTATGGTTCTCTTGTGTCCACATCATTCCATTAGGGTGGAGTAACTAATTATCAGCCAGAGCGCTGGGTTAGCTACCTGATCCCGCAGGATGAGGATCTCCTCTCGGAGCTGTGTGACGACCTGCTGACTCTGTTCGGGGCCCAGGTGGTCCTGGCCCGCCCTCAGGCTCTGCTCCAGTCGCCCTATGTGGTCCTCACGGAAGCGGACGATCATGCGGTTTGAGTGGACAAACTTCTCCTTCTGGGCCCAGGCCTCCTCCAGCACGGCCACCTTCTGCAGCAGGGTCTACAGACACACACACACACACATGCTAACCCAAAAGAAACACACACCACACAAAAATACTACTAAAGAAGCATAGCTCTAATAATTATATGATTATTAATCAATATTAAGGAGTCCTGATGTTTAAAATTAAATAAATGAGCATCTAGAATGTATCTTAGACTGATACAATTCCTTTGAACCCTGTTAGTGCTTTCATGTCCTACCATCCTCTCCTCCTCACGCTTCTTCCAGAGACGTACAGCCTGCATAAACTGTAGCTTGTAGGACGCATCAGAGAACACGTCCACAGATGGTACTGTGAGGAAACCAAAAAGCCTTCATCAATCAAGTATGAGGTAAATAAGACTGAGACAAACCCAGTGAGTGGGCAGGTAAGGGGGCCCTGAGGTTATATCAGAGTTCTGGTCTCACCTTGTTGGGGCCCTCCCAGGGAGAGGTCTTCGTCCTGGTCCTGGGGTGCAGCCAACGCCTGGGACAGCTGCTCCTTCAGCTTCTTCACCTCTGCCTGCAGCTGCCTGACGTTCCCCTGTGTGTCCTCATTCACCATCGCCTGGGCACAGAGCACAACAGTATAACCCAACAGAACCACATCCACTAAGGTATAACCCAACAGAACCACATCCACTACGGTATAACCCAACAGAACCACATCCACTACGGTATAACCCAACAGAACCACATCCACCACGGTATAACCCAACACAACCACATCCACTACGGTATAACCCAACACAACCACTACGGTATAACCCAACACAACCACATCCACTACGGTATAACCCAACACAACCACATCCACTAAGGTATAACCCCAACACAACCACATCCACTACGGTATAACCCAACAGAACCACATCCACTACGGTATAACCCAACACAACCACATCCACTACGGTATAACCCAACACAACCACATCCACTAAGGTATAACCCAACAGAACCACATCCACTACGGTATAACCCAACACAACCACATCCACTAAGGTATAACCCAACACAACCATATCCACTAAGGTATAACCCAACACAACCATATCCACTAAGGTAGCACACCTAACTAGAACCATCAAATGTTTTGATACTTCCAGGATTAACCCAGATTCACAAAAAGCACATTCCCCCACATGAATTCCATACTAATATAACATTTCATTTTTAAAGGTAGTCAGTGAAATAAAAAATTACATCAGCACCAACCTTGTTTTTGATGAGTTTGGCTCTCTGAGCAAAGTGTAATGTTGACAGTGTTTCCCCAAAACACCTAGAGCCTGGATGCACATTGGCTATGATGTACGTCTTAGCATTTCCTCCTAAAGAATCCTACATGGACGGGAAGAAATTAGTTATGAATGACAATGATAGATAGCAGTGAGAATGACCAGAGATCCAATCAAATGATTGCAGCTCACCACATCCCTTTCTGAGTAGGAAGTCGCCCTAACGAGCATCGTCATATGATGAGGAATGGCATTTTACATTCCTTAATTACTGTATGAAACACACAGAGCACCCTCTGCAAACCGCATGCATTTTTACCCTTAGCAGGAAGGTGAGCTTGGAGTCTCTATAGCAGATATGTCGGCTCTTCCCATTTGACACATCCACCAGCGCCATGATGACCTGGCCCAGGCACATCAGGGAGCGATTGATGCTGCTGGCCTCCTGTGGGGGGAAGAGGAATTACATGTGGAAAACCAGAGAGAAAAAAGTATTTTTTACATAACTAAACACAAAACGATTGAGGCAGGAGCCCTCTGTGTGTCACTCACATAGAGGCCATGCAGATGAATGTTTCAGACTGACCTTGAGGCAGGAGCCCTCTGTGTGTCACTCACATAGAGGCCATGCAGATGAATGTTTCAGACTGACCTTGAGGCGGGAGCCCTCTCTGTGCCACTCACATAGAGGCCATGCAGATTAATGTTTCAGACTGACCTTGAGGCGGGAGCCCTCTGTGTGTGTGTCTTTCTGCCTTTCAGAGCCAGCCAGGTCCACCAGGTTCAGCTGGGAGGTGCGGATGTTCACCACCTCATTACTGGTCTCTTTGGACTCCAAGGTCATGGTGAACACAGCGTGTGACCTTGAAGACTCTCGGTTCATGGAGGTTGATGCTACTCGTCTGTTCCTCCAGCCCATGGACAGAACCTAAGAATAATTGTGTTCACACAAACCAGTATCCACAAGTATTAACACAGACAGACTGTTTTCATTGCACATCTAAGGCCAGAACCTCATGCCAAGTAACCAGGAACCATGCAGACCCATAAAGATCTCCCCATCTATCAGCCTCTTTCACTGATAGAATATTGTCCAGATGCATCATTGTGTTATTATAGGAGCCCAGCCCAGTTCATTGAATCATGTAATAGACAATGTGTACCTGGTAGGCTTCAGCTGCTGAGGAGACACAGTTCTCCACGGCCCCTTCCACATACACACCCTTCTTAATGTTCTCTCTCAGGAACAGGCTGGTGGAGGCGCTGTCCAGCAGGTCATAGATCTGCTCGTTGTAGATCTCCGTGAAGGAGCATTTACACAGAAAACTTTTGGAGTTTCCAGACTAGCAGGGAGAGGGAGAGACATCAACTAGCAAAACTTTATGGGAAACATTGTAGATTTTGTTGTAGAAATGATTCACTACAGTAGAAGCGTCTACCATTTCCCAGAGGTTTTCATCCACAGTGGCCCATCCTGAGCTGACACTTTTATCCCAAATGGCATGTTAAGACCTACTCTTTTCGTTTGACTTCTCAATCAGGATGCAGTCTTTCCATTGCTTCATCAATCAGGCACATTATTGTTTCTATTAAAATAATCATAATGCCCAAAGTCTCCAGTCTGATCCTGCCATGTAGTTGACTCTGTTCACCCCCTCTACCTCCCTCTCAATTAGGGTTGAGTACGTTTTACAGTTGAACCAATACCGTTTTCCAAATGGTACCTTTTTTTCTGTACTTTAGTCTACCAATTAAATGTTTGTTGTAAAAAATATTGGGTATTTGGAAAAGTATTTTCATTAGTGTCCTCTTCGTAACCTCCATTTTTCATCAGTATTATCAACTTTGTCCTTTTCATGAGCTAACACACAAAACTTGTAATTTGATGATTTGAAGCCCTACCAATCAAACGCCAAACAAGTCTGTACGAATGTCCTTGAGAAGCCTTGAAGCACCGATAAGACAGTGGATGGAGAAATGTTTTGCTGACCAGACATGTACAAGCAGAACACGTGGCTAAAAGTGGCAATTAAAAATGATTTACCACTAATACAGCAGGACAACTGAGAAATACATGTTATGTAAGGGAACAAGGTATTTAAACTGTGTCCTGGGGTTGGTTGGGCAGACCCTTCGCGATTGGCCTCACGATTTCTTGTTGATGATAACATTTACAAAAGAAGAATCTCTGACTCCAGTCTTGTCGATTGAATTTTTGCAGCAAGTTTTTGTCTTCTATACTTTGCATCACAAATATTGCAGCGAGCGTTGTCCGGGTCAAGTTTTGAAAAGTGTAAACACACTTTCGACCGCTTTTGGAACGGTATTGGCCTGTGATGAACATTGAACAACCCGCAGCGGTGACGTAATCTCCCTCTCAATGATGAAGAACAGGAGCTCACCCTCTCTCCCTCCCTCCCTCCCTCTCAATGATGAAGAACAGGTACTCACCCTCTCTCCCTCCCTCTCAATGATGAAGAACAGGAGCTCACCCTCTCTCCCTCCCTCTCAATGATGAAGAACAGGAGCTCACCCTCTCTCCCTCCCTCTCAATGATGAAGAACAGGAGCTCACCCTCTCTCTCCCTCCCTCTCAATGATGAAGAACAGGAGCTCACCCTCTCTCTCCCTCCCTCTCAATGATGAAGAACAGGAGCTCACCCTCTCTCTCCCTCCCTCTCAATGATGAAGCACAGGAGCTCACCCTCTCTCCCTCCCTCCCTCTCAATGATGAAGAACAGGAGCTCACCCTCTCTCTCCCTCCCTCCCTCCCTCTCAATGATGAAGAACAGGAGCTCACCCTCTCTCCCTCCCTCTCAATGATGAAGAACAGGTACTCACCCTCTCTCCCTCCCTCTCAATGATGAAGAACAGGAGCTCACCCTCTCTCCCTCCCTCCCTCTCAATGATGAAGAACAGGAGCTCACCCTCTCTCCCTCCCTCTCAATGATGAAGAACAGGAGCTCACCCTCTCTCCCTCCCTCCCAATGATGAAGAGCAGGTACTCACCCTCTCTACTTCCCTCTCAATGAGGAAGAACAGGTACTCAAAGCAGCGAGGGATGACGCCCCGCAGATCATCACTAAAGTTGTCTGAGTCAGAAGGCCCTAGAAAACATTACAACTTCTACTACTGAACCAACTTCAAAAGGCTTAACAATAATATGTAATATTCTTATATTATCGTCACACAAGTGCAAATACTCACCAATCATTGTAAAAGTTTTTCCTGAACCTGTCTGTCCACTGTACAACAAAACCAAAATGAAATACAAAAATCACATTGACATCTAAAATGCACACGGTTAGAAAAAAAACTTGTATTCCACCCACTAATCCAACATGAATTGTAAACAGCACGTACTAGGCAAAGATCGTTCCATTGTATCCATTCATACAAGACTCCACAATATGTTTAGCCACGCAGGAGAAAACAGAGTCCTGTGCGTAGATGTAAATAATGTGAAAAAATATAGCCCGGTCAGTTTGGAATATTTACTTGAATATGAAACAAACAAAACATTAGAGACTATTTGTCAGACCAAGGATGGGTGATCTTGACCTGAGATACATCCATGCCAGCAACATGATCGTAGGTGAATGTACGTGGGTCTGGTTTGGAGTGCAGACGGATAGTGTTCGGTGAAGTGACAGTGAGACACAGACCCTGATCTCTATCTGTAGTCAGTCCCGTGCCCTGGGTCAAGGGTCGGACCCGAACAAACACTTTGATGGAGTCGCTGTCCCCACTGTAGTCACCAAATAAGCAAGACAAAAACTAATCACCAGAAGCATCAAGTTTACTTTATTGATACAGAACTAGAATTAATGTAAAGTCATTACACCCAAATCTGTCACGGGTGATAAGCACACACACGACACGTAACATAGCGTTACTGACACAAATCTTGTATGGGATAGCTGCGTTAAATGCCTTAAAATAATCTTACCTCACACCATTTTGAGGACCATCGCCTGCTTCTGTAGAAAAGGAAGCAAACCGTAATTTAGTTCGCTAGCTAATTAAAGATTGTTATCTACGCCAATACCGTTAACTTACGTCAGCTTTACCCAAGCTAACTTTAGCTGTGTACAAACATTAGCGATAACGTTAACGTATTACTACTAGCAGGGACGCTAGTGTGAGCTAAGGATGATAAACTTGGCTGGCGAGATAATCGATCCTAAAATATATCTGAATGAACGGCAGATACCAACAGTTACCTTTTCCCTTCGAACTCATTTTTCTTGTATCGGTTGAGAATACTTAATCTATTCAAACCACAAAGAAATAGTTAGGATGTAACAATGAGCGAGTAACATTGCTGGTGACTAAACTATTTGGAAATTGGCGCGTACCCACGGTCACTGAAACCTCGTAGTTCGGAGTTTCAGCTGCGAGATGTGGGCGTTGCACCAAACGCGAAGGAGGCCGGGCCTCCTCTTCCTTTCGGGAAATGGTTTCTGCCTTTACACACTTATTTGCTCCACTACTACATTATTAATAATGTTCAGAATCATTTTTTAAAAATGAACTGTCATTGTCTATTAGATTTTCGTACATGGAGACGTTTGGTACATTTAGCTGAAAGAAAGTTATAGGATATAATCAGCCTATTTTAGTTGGAGCCTAGATTAATCTACATCTGAGGTTACATAAATATGATTTTTACATATGTAGTCCCACTATTATTATGTACAACTTACTGTGTTAAAACATGATAGAGACTAGGTCTTTAACGCTACAAAATAGCGTTTTGCTCGTGTCTGAATGTATTAGGCTACCGGCTGTGAGCTCAGGAGCATGCAGGCTTAGCATAGACGGTTTCTGCAACATTTTCCCTCAATACAAAAGAAACATCAAATGCAACATTTTCTCTCATGCAAAGTAATCATCCAATGCAGCATTTTCCCTCTATGCAAAATAAACATCAAATGCAAAATTCGATCATATAAGCAACTCAGATTATTATTGTTTAACATGAACAATTCGGAAGTGCACAGAAAATAATGATTTTCGTAGTCAACATTGCAGTTTTAGCGAGCTTACGTAGCATATAAGCCTACAAAATGATTTACATTATGGTAATTTAGCAAACGTTACCCAAAACGACTCACAAATGGTGCTTTCAACGTAAGATAAAAGAAAAAACACAAATGAAGTAGATAAATAAGTGCAACCATAACCCAAATTGCCTGAGCGATGCACGTGCCACATTTACGCCAAGATAAAAAATCAAGTGATTCGAGGACCTTTGCACATTTTCAGAAAAGCAAGTTTATTTCCACCACCTTCTATGCTTCCCAACCCAGCTACATGCAGCCAGATTAAACACTGTTTCAGATGTGTCACTACCAACCAGAGTCGGAGGCTGTTTCACTGCCGGACCACCATGCTCTTGCTACTAGGGTAGATCTACAGGTTACTGCAAAGGTACTTTAAAAAAACGTATACAAACGTAATAAAATCACACTTTTCAATGAACATGGAAAACCAGTATCTGTGCTTAATCTACAATTAGGTTTAAAATAGAAGCAAATACAAGATACAACACCCCTGTATCTCACTATAAAATATACTCAGTGTCTGATAACCTGAGGAGCCTGCTGGTTTGGCTGAGTCTGAAGGAGCAGCAGAAAGAAAACGCGGGCTGTGTGTATGATATTGGCTCCCTATTATTTCCACACCAGTCCCGATGATCCATTCGTTTTTGTTTTTGTTGCAAAGGCACTTCTATAGAACAGGAGGATATTAAATAAAGTATTGTTAGTGCATGTTAGAAAAAATAAGATAAAAAAGACGAATGCGTGACGTTAACCCTCTATCATGGAGCCTCGAGTACATGCTGAAGGTACTGAGGCTCGGGGTTCTCTTTAACGTATTTCTGAATGTACCAACAAGTTAAATGGGCTTTCAGACCCTCGTCCACTACAAAATCCATGGCTGCCTTCACCAAGTGTTTGGCTATCCCTCTCCCTCTGTAAGCTTCAGGAACCTCCGTATGTTGCAAATCCACTGTCTTCTTCCCTACGTAGTCATAAAGAAGAAGTGCACGGTCGGATCCATTCAATTTGACGGTAAACTGCCGCCGATTTGTATCATGTTCCACTCTGATTAGAGTACTGCTATCGAGGACAATCACATGCGATGCCATTTGTCGCAAAATCGAATGAAGTCTAGAAAAGATTTGTTTATCCTAGTTGTCATTTCATTATCTGATCACATGACCAGGAGGACCACTTGTACGGAGCCCCTAAAGGACCAAGTGGAGAGAAAAATGCCGGGCCCTTTACAGTTTACATCGCTAGGCGGACCTATGGAGCAGGTCATTTCATTTTGAAGTATTCAAGGATATCTAAACAGTGATTGGAACCAGAGGAATTCGTATTCACATCATTTGACATATTACCACAGATAGTTTTTGTTCATGAAAAAAAAAAAAATCATTAAATTCTAAAGTGTTAAAATAAAAATATTGTAATGGAAAAATGCATCTTGTTTTTTCCCTCCCACAACTTCTAGTGCCTCATCAAAACAGGTTAACTTTGGAATACAATAATACCATATTTTGTAGGTTGGAATGTCACAATACCACAGATATTCAAAATTGCTATTATACAGTTTATTAAATTTTTTTTTTTTTTTACGCTCAAGTCGGAATGTACTTCCACACAAAAAGTTAAACTATTTGAAGGTTTCCATTTTTAAGCCAATGTGACATTAAGACGTTGATGTCCACCTTATAATATACACCCAGGCAGAATAAATAAAAAAAATTATCAGTTGTACAAGTAAATCACAAACTGGAATAACATTACAATGTATGGCTTAGTGAAAATGATTTTAAACTCTTGGTGCACCATAGTCATCTGGCATTCTTTCAATATTGTACCTGCAAAATGGTTGAAGAGAGATTAATGCAAAATGTACATCTACTGTTTAATTTCCACTTTGTAAAAAGCTTGCAGAAAAGTGTAAATTAGTCAACACTGAAAAATAAATGTTGCTGGTAATTGCACTCTGACCTGTGATTGGAAATGAACATGATCGGTACTCCAGGAATCTTCCTGACTCTTCTCTTAAGGTCCCTGTCCACAGTCGCTAGAATGTAACACTTGTGCTGAAAAAGATACACATGGTGAGTGGGACATTTAACAGACCAGAGGCCTCTACCACGAAGCAAGTTTCACATACCAAGGATCTCTTTTTGTTATCTGGCTTCACTAAACCTAACAACCACTATCATGCATAGGTGTTACCACGACAGTGGTTATCAACTCTAAGTGTGAGGTTTACCCAATGTAGCTATCTAAAAATAGAATCTCAAAGTATAACCCAGGCTAAAAGCAACACTGTTACTGTTGACAAAGGCAGGAAGGACAGCTGGCAAATAGCAGACAGTGTGAAAGCATCAATTCAAAAGGCTCATCAATATCACTGCCCCATCATTAAGGCACGAGTAGATCGACTATAATTACAATTGTGTATTCCATCAAATGAATGTGTTGCTTGGATGTTCTCCTATGCAAGAGAAATGTAGCCGTATTCTTTCAGCTGTAACCCAGGCAGTGTTAAACGGTATTGGGAGCAAATAAAAAAATCGAATTATGTATAAATTACCATTGCGATCTAACCCGGTAAAAAGGGACCGATTGTTATGGTACAGATAACCAAGGGTTAAACCTGAAGTTACCTCACTAACCCCAAATCCTGCTTCATGGTACAGCTAACCAAGGGTTAAACCTGAAGTTACCTCACTAACCCCAAATCCTGCTTCATGGTACAGATAACACAGGGTTAAACCTTAAGTTACCTCACTAACCCCAAATCCTGCTTCATGGTACAGCTAACACAGGGTTAAACCTGAAGTTACCTCACTAACCCCAAATCCTGCTTCATGGTACAGATAACACAGGGTTAAACCTGAAGTTACCTCACTAACCCCAAATCCTGCTTCATGGTACAGATAACACAGGGTTAAACCTGAAGTTACCTCACTAACCCCAAATCCTACTTCATGGTACAGATAACACAGGGTTAAACCTGAAGTTACCTCACTAACCCCAAATCCTGCTTCATGGTACAGATAACACAGGGTTAAACCTGAAGTTACCTCACTAACCCCAAATCCTGCTTGGTGGTATAGGCCTCTGGCCATGAAGAGGTTGTTTGCTTGTATGACAGAACAATAAACAGAAGTGTATGTATTAAAAGCTTCTTCACAATAACTTTAATAATACCATCGTGCCTAAAATGTTCCCTTTGTATGGATAATGATCAATAGTTCCTGTGATGGCCCTGGCCTGGGTAACCTCCCTATGGTTGGGTGTCTGCATTTCCTATTCCCAGATACTGATTCCCTGCCTGGCTCCACCCTTCATTAATGGATAGGCAACACCTGAAGGAGACACTAGATGGGCCTGGCAGATTCCAAGATGGCGTATCGTTGAGCAAGGTGGGAGCCTGGGCATTTTTTGTTCTGATTGTCTCTTTATTTGGTGCACTACTCAACACCCATTCATGGCATACAGCTCTCATTGCATCAAACCTATGCACTGACACTGCCTGCCTGAGTAAAATCCTTTAGTCAAACGTTAGTTACGGTGTACAACCTACTTTGTTATGGCCTAAACAAGCAGTGCATAACATACCCTAGACTTAAGATTGACTAGAATGGCTAAAACAATTCCAATTGACTAGACAAGTAAGTTGTATTTTATACTACACAGTGCATTGAAGAGAAGCAAGCTGATTTCTAAAGCGCTTGCATGTATAGATGCATGAGGAAGAGGGCGCACCTGGGTCACCCGCTGGACTAAACAGTCGTCTGCATACGTTCCCTTGTGTGTGCACGGCAGACGCTCAAATCGTATATCCTTGGCTATCCTACAAGAACAAATGTTTTTACAAATCATGTTCAAGAAGCAATAATGGGGTTTACGGTATTTAGAGCATTCCTTCCCAGCTGTACCTGAGAGCGACTCTATACTTCATTCCAAGCTTTTCTATCTCAGCCATAACACAATCCGTAATGCATGGAATACCTGAATGAGACAAAGAAGCAACAAGGTCATTCAAAATATGCTATGTACATTTGGAGAATATGCAAAATCTTATATTGAAAAACATGTTGAAGTGTTTCCATTCTAAATCAAAAAACAAAGAAACAAAATGAGAATCTAGGCCAATATAAATGGACTATTTTAAATCATATGGCAAAGGAAAATACAAATGGCTCTGGTAACAAAGGCAGTTTTGAAATCATACAGTGGGATTTTTTTACCACCCAGTTCCAAAACAATCCAAACATCTATGGTTATGTAAAGGTTTTCTGGCCTAAAGGAGAGGGCCTGAATTGCTTCATGTCCTGCACTTGGGGCTGACAGGGTCAATAGTAAGCCAAAAGGACCAAGCTAGAAATCTTGGTGTCATCACTGACTCAGACCTAAATCTCAACAGCCACATCGACTTGGTAATAAAATCAGCAGCATACTTTCACCTCAAAAACATAGCAAGAAGATTCATGTCCCAGCAAGACTTAGAAAAATATATTCATGCATTAATGACCAGTAACGGTCTTCATTCATTTATTACCAGTAGGTTAGACTACTGTAATGGTCTTCATTCATTTATTACCAGTAGACTGGACTACTGTAATGGTCTTCATTCATTTATTTATTACCAGTAGGCTGGCCTACTGTAATAGTCTTCTCTCAGGTCTGCCTAAAAAAAAAAGCACTTGGATGACTGCAGCTTGTTCAGAATGCTGCTGCTAGACT
Source organism: Aplochiton taeniatus (assembly GCA_017639675.1). Lineage (NCBI taxonomy): Eukaryota > Metazoa > Chordata > Actinopteri > Galaxiiformes > Galaxiidae > Aplochiton > Aplochiton taeniatus. Next base: position 103,533 of record CM030181.1, on the reverse strand, counting down.
TTTAACAAAGACCCAAAAATATGAACATATTACACTACACTGCTGATATCACTACACTGGATAATAGATTTTAAAATACTGTTCCTCACCTATAAGTCACAAAAAATCTGGGGCCAAAATACATTACTGACATGCTAATAAAATATGAACCATCTGGAAAACGTCTCTTAACCGTTCCCAGAGTTCAAACTAGAAAAGATGAAGCAGCATTTAGCTACAATGCAACAAACAGCTGAAGCCAACTTCCAGTAGATACAAGACTCACTCCAAGCCCGACTGCTTTAAAATCCAGATTGAAAACGTAAATGTTCGATTGATTATAGCCAAATTGTTGTTCTTATCTATTTTACTTTTCTCATTTGAATTGTTTCCATTTCTTTTTTAATCTTCTGTTTCTTCCTTGTATGCCTCTGCTTGTTTTATGTAAAGCACAGGCCATATTTTCAAACATTATTCCCCTTCTAAATATCGCTTTCTTTGAAGCTATAGGTGGTCCTTGTCAAGCTATAGAGAAAACAGAGGCTCAGCTATTTGTGATCATAGTGTTTGTTAAGTACTCACATTTAGCGTAAAGACAGTCCATCATGGACTGCACAATGTCAAGTTTAGCTTTGATGGAGAAGTTGATGAAATTGGTATCGACCAGGATGTGGTATGGGGGCCCCAGTTGTGTGTTGTACTGGAAAAAGAGGCACGATGGATATTTGGGCCTGTGTGGAGAAGATTACAGTCTTGGGACCTGAGAAATGCAAAGTTTTACTTGGGCACAGGAGAATGAGTTTTCATAATAATTTCACAACTTACACTTCCTTCTCCTTGATTTCTGAAGGGTCTTTCTTTTTCTCCAATTGTTTCTTAGCACGGTCTTTTTCTTTTCTACGACAAGAATAAAACATTCACCAATGTAGTGGGCCAAGCCCTTATTAGAACTCTAGAAACTTTGCTAGTCAAGCATACATTCCTTAAGGGTAGCGGTTACATTGACAGCCTCAATGCTTTTCCATCACTGAAGTATAAAGATCACTACCCCTTGCCGTTTTGTGGGCACATCCTATTTGTCAATGTAATTGGGTTAGGTCATATTTTGTATTAAAATAGGGTCTTCTCCCTATAGTGGACAATTCCAGGCAACAAATTGCCATGTTGGCCCCTAAATGAATGGGTTGCGAGAAATTGCCAGTCATATGTGGAGCGTTTCCAGTGGTCCATTATCATAAGAGGGCTATTGTGGAAACTGCGTAACGCTGTAAAAATGGATTGAGTCCTGAACCCTGCTAGGGTTACAGATTCTCATACTTTCCTGTACGACAAAATGGCTATAGCAACGATGCCACATTCAAATCCTTAAGTCTTAGTAAACCGAACATTGTTCTGTTGAAACGAAAGGATGTGACTATTCATTCAGATAAATACAACATTACTTACATTCTTTGGTCTTTTAGACTAATCATCCTCTTCATGGAAGCAAACTTCTTCGATTTTTGTTTCGCCTAGAGTGAGCATAAAGGCACAATGACCAATTGCGTAAGTAGGTTTAGGCCACAACTAGGTGTCGAGTAGGTAGAATAGACAGACGTGCTTCATCGTCGATACAATTAAGAGATTTGAAGGCCCATCTATGCAGCTAACATTAGCTAGCAAAACAGTCCAACTTAGTTCAGTCCAACATTTGTCCCCTGTCAAAATTAAAAGTCCAGATAAAACTCTAAAGTCAAACATTAGTGGTATTCAGAAAATGTTTAATAAAGAAATAATACTATTAAATATGCGACAGCATTAAACATTGAAATTACCATCTCCACTTGCGAAAATATCGCTACTACCTTCCTTCCAGCCCTCGTGTGACCACATTGGACTGATGTCATCAACACACGACAGTTTAATCAGCTGATCCAGAGATACTCAGCGTCACCGGATAGCCAACAGTTCCAAACAAATTCAATTCAATTTATCGTCATTGACACAAGTGCAGGCACATGTGAAAACGAAAAGAGGTGGCAAATACAGCAATTACAGGATTTATAGCATACAGAGTACATTTTCACTTAGCCTGGTGATTGGTTTCAATATTCACTAGCATTTCCCATGAGTCCCAAATTTGCTCATACCACGCAGACAGTAGGAATCCTGTAGACCTACCAAGTAGCAAGCTTGCAAACAACATTCAATACAACAGCCAATAAACACATTAAACAAAGATTTACGAAACATATGCCTACATAAAACACGCTGGTAAATAGCCGTAGGCCTACATGCCCAAATAAAATATTTCACAAAAATAATGCCCTTACACAAGACAAGGGATGTTAAATGTTAAATGACAGGAATTTCATGATTGTACACCTCATAGTGAGGAAGCTATTGACATTTAACCTGTTTACTCATAGGAAAATATTGATAAAAAAAAATCTGCAAAGTGTTATTTCATAAAAATAACGCCCGTACAAAAGACAAGGGATTGCATGGTGCAGGACAGGAATTTCATGATTGTACACCCATAGTGAGGAAGCTATTTAACCTGTTTTCTCATAGAAAAATATTGATAAAAAATCTAAACAGTATTATTTTACAAAAATAACGCCGTACATAAGACAAAGGAGGTTGACTGGTGCATGACAGGAATTTCATGATTGTACATCTCATAGTGAGGACGCTATTGACATTTAACCTGTTTTTCCATAGAAAAACATCGATGAAAAATCTGTAGTTTTATTTCACAAAAATAATGCCCGTGCACAAGACAAAGGATGTTGAATGGTGCATGAGAGGAATTTCATGATTGTACACCTCACAGTGAGGAAGCTATTGACATTTAACCCGTTTTTTCATAGGAAAATATAGATAAAAAATCAGCAAAGTGTCATTTCATGATTGTACACTGGTTGTACAATCATTTCATGATCGTACATTGGACATTTAACCAGTTTTTTCATGGAAAAATATTGATAAAAAATCTGAAGTGTTATTTTACAAAAATAACACCCGTATACAAGACAAAGGAGGTTGAATGGTGCATGACAGGAATTTCATAAGTTTACACCTCATAGTGAGGACGCTATTGACATTTAACCTGTTTATCCATAGAAAAATATTGATAAAAAAATCAGTAGTTTTATCTCACAAAAATAATGCCCGTGCACAAGACAAGGGATGTTGAATGGTGCATGACATTGACATTGTACACCTCTTAGTGAGGAAGCCATTGACATTTAAACTGTTTTCTCATAGGAAAAACCTTTAAGACAATCCCTAGTTGGTCACGCTATCGATTGCGATAAATGAGGTCTGTACACAATTTGCCATGGTCCCGATTCAAATTAGATGATTTAATCGATCTTGTGACGTTACGAAGCTATTGACATTTCAAATCTGAATATCGAATGTCGAACCAACTTCACCGAGCTGTCAAAAATGAAGCTCGAGGCTATGACACCCAAATGGGCAAATTGGCTATTTATTTAGTTATTATTCATACAGAGATAAAAGACTGCGACTATATGTTGCTTTTCCAGCAGTGCCCAATTAAATGGCAGGCAACGAGAGTATGTAGCCTATGAATTAAAACCAAAACAAACAAAACATGAAAAAAAATGTATGGTCATAATATTTGTGAAAATATTTACCGTACAATACAATAGTTAAGATTCAACCAGGACAAGAACACTCTTCAACTCCCATACATTCCAATACAACTTTACATTGTTTATTTTAAAGCAAGACAGTATACAGATCTTGCCTTATGAGACAAAGCGTAGCCTCAAATCGGATGAAAACATTCTGCTATAGGTGGCCGAAGAGCATAGCTTTTAGGGTCCCTAAAATTTGGTATGTTGCAATGATCCGCAAGTCCACAAATCGTCCTTGCTGAATATCAATTCCATAAAAGCCCATTAAAACACGCTCACCACAATACATATTCCAATACTTGACATCTTTAAATAGTACTTACTTCCCATTGTGTAAAACATAATTTATCTCAATAGAGATTAAAAGTATACACACATCCAAACTCCTTTGGAGTTACATTCCCAAAGATTCATAACATGAGTAGATTTTCATGATCACTTCTCCTAAAATATTTGGAAATTGTGTAAGTTAACTTTAAAAACATTGTTTACCAATACTTGTTGTTACAGTACTGTGTTGAAAGCAAGATTTACCAAACGTAGAATACCTTGTACATATTAAATGTTCTGTTATTTGTGTAAAGTGCGATGGTAAAATAAAACTCCTTAAATATGAAGATTTTTTTAAAGTAGACCCGTTTCAAATGTTATTCCTCTTTTTGATGATGAGGAGGTAAGAGTTTGGTGTTCTGTGTTGGAAGCCCATGAAAGGTGCTGCTATGTGGCGATGTTCCTGTCTCCCTCCAGCCAGTACTCCTCCGTCTGCATCTCTGTGAGCCGAGAAAGAGTTCTCTGGAAGGCAAACACCTCCTCCTCCCCACTGAAGATGGCCAGGGCAGAATCCTGTTGTTGTAAAACCAGTCGTTATATGAGACCATTTGTAGTAGCTGTTAAGCTATAGCAATAGGAGGGGACTGCTTGTGCATCCCAACAAAACCTCCCACAGTAGCTATTGGGCTGGTTGCCACAAAGCAAGTATTCCCCCTACCCACAAAAAAAACAAGTTCTTACCCTTTTGAGCCCCAGGTCATCCATAAGAATGTGAGTCTCATCTTCAGAAACAACATCATGCACAAAAATACTATCCAATGAGAGGTCCGCCAGAATCACTACTCGCACCTAAGTTAATAAAAAAAAAAAAAATACTAAAGACACAAACTACATGTAAGTTAAATGATTCATAGTATCTACATGCCTTGGAAGTTGATAACTTGTTCATAATAATACTTTATGTTCATAAAGGGCATCTATGAGCGTGATGAAGCGCCTGGCTTGAGTCTTCTTGTTTAGGGTCAGCAAAGGGATGTTGCGGATGAAGAGTGTATCAAACAGACGACATATCTCCAAGTAGTCACTGGCACCTACAGGCTGTGAAAACAATCAAGAAAGAGAATCAGAATAAAGGTCTGCTATCATAATCATACCATTGGTATCTTTCAGTTTAAGATGTCTGACCCTATCACACAGCTCCTCAAATGTACAGTCGGCTACGGTCCCACAGGTTTTCCTCAGAGGGAGCTTCCTGCCATGGACGTTCAGCACACGGGGGCGAGTGACTGGGAGGGGTCAAAGTTCATTACGTTAACCACATTGTAATAGGACTTCATCTTAAAGCACTACATAAATACATCAATGGTAACCTACAATGAACTTTTCACCAAGATTTACTGTCTAGGACAAACTATGTGAAAGATGTAACTTACTGTCATTTTGTTTGAAAGCCAGCTCATCAAACATCTGATCTACAGTGGCTTCCACATCAGGCTCACTCGACCTGGGATGAAAAATGTCCAATGTGAAGAAAGAACCATGCACTTTAAAAAGCAAAAAAATATACTCAAATAATAACATATAATTCCCAGTACATTATTCCAGTGAGTTTGAATCTTTAGTGTGTGACATGCTGTACTTACAGAAAGTAGAGTTTTCCAGCGGAGGGTCTGTTCCTTTTTCGATAATCGATCCCCGCGTCTAATCGAAGGGTTTGGCAATGTTCCTGGATGTGAGAGAAACTGCCTTTAGTATGTGCACTACAACTGCAATGCCCCTCAGGGCTTGTTTTGTAGGGAGAAAAATAGATTCTAGTTTTATTTTTTATACCTGCAACTCAGCAATAAATGGCACAAAGTTCACTCGCTGTAGTCCGTTCTTGTACAAATCTAATGTAAGGTAAAGACGACCGATTACACTTCCTAACAGTCCCATAAGATTACTTCTACAAAAAGTCAAACCCATTTTTATAAAGACACCATGTTCTTGATAACCATGAAGAAGAGGCATATTGTGGGAATGAAGACATCGTGTACCTTCAGGGGGTCTGTTTGAGGTGGCAACAACGATTACTCCATTTTTAAACAGGTTCTCAAACAGCTGCTTCAGAATCATAGCATCAGCAATGTCAGTGACCTGTGAGAGTGCCAGAAACACACCAGCTGAGGACTTCAGATTGGAACAGTAACACATAAATAATGGGTTAGGTCCCATTATATAACCAAATAATTGGTTATATAATTGCATTACCTGGAACTCATCAAAGCATAGGAGACAAGCTTCCTCACTAATCTCCTCGGCAACCGGTGCAATCGGATCATAGGACCTGGCCATTCTCCCAGTCTTTCTTTTGGGCATGCTCTGTTTAAGGCGATGTATCCCTAGTAATGGCAATTAAAAATATATAAATTGCAGAGAGTACTACAGGCATTACAAAAGCAGTGTTTCAATTAATTCACAATTGAATAACAGTCCATAACAGAATTTGAGGCAAGTTAATTACCATCTGTGCCAAATTGTGGTCTGTCCACTAAGCAATAATGTCAAAACACTCACTTCTATGCACGTCTAACATGAAGCCATGGAAATGAACCCTTTTTTTTGTCGATGTTTCTGCATGTTTGTAAAACATGTCCATGACCATTGTTTTTCCAGTGCCTAAAAACACATTGAAACGATTTGAAATTGCATTTAGACAAGCTAAACCACAGATAGATATAATCTAGTGTAATGCACTCACCAACATCTCCATAGATGTAAAATCCTTTTGGAGCCTTGGGTTTGGAGAAAAACTAGTGGACACAAATACAAATGTAGAACATTTAACAGTTGAAACAAATGTATACATATGACCACACAAACAACATCCAAGATCTGTGATGTAAGGTATACCTTGGAGAAAAACGATGCAGAGTGGTTACTGTAACCTCTTATGATTTTGTGCATGTGATCTAATTTTTCAATTGCTGCTTTCTGCTGTGGGTCCTCGCGCAGCAACCCGTCTCTGATTAGACTGTTGTAGTGCTCGAGGGGTCCGCTGAAGCCGACGGTGTTCCCATTTTCAGCCAACTGTGCACTTGCTGAGCAACCTTTAAATAAGCGAATTAAAAACACTGAACAGGTAAGTTAGCTACGTTACTTTTTTCTATTTGCATCTAAGCTATGGTTAGTAATGACTAGTCGACGATATATATGACCGATAGCAGTGGGAACAAAGCAGCAAAGCCGAGAAGGGTCAAAATCCCATACAAAGGTTTAATCTTGGGGAATTAAATGTCCCATCAGTTGCTGTCATAAAAGGGTAAAGTATTAAAAGAAAACACTACTAACTACCTTTCAGGTCTAGTCTAGTATATAGCGAGTGATTCTGACAGAAGTAACGCCGCTACTACTAGCCCAGTGGCTGGCTGACAGCTATCATCATTAGCTGTCTATGTATATTTGGAAATACATATTTTCTCGACAAAGAGCAGCGACTGAACATTAACTCACCAAAATAATACTCTCACCTCGTCTGGAAATGTCTGCCAAAGTCTTGGATATTGCCTTGGTGTAATATTGGTCTTTAAAGAGATATCTTGCTGCTGGTCCCACCAAGGGTAACATTTTTGACGGTAGTGCCATGCAGGTCGCCATATTGGTTTCAAACGGTGGTGAAACTTTATTAGCAAAACAAAAAAACTCCCCAAGCAGCACCTCATCATGGTCAGTACCTGGTAATCTGGGCCGGCCACACAGCTATGGCCCAGACGCAATTGATCAAGTTTTTTATTTAATATATCTTACGAACAATAATCCGTTTTGGTTTCATCATAATGTTTGACAATAGAAGTCCTTATAATGTATGCTTATAAATTCTGCATCGCTATAGACCTACAAGTAAAATACTATTTGTAAAATCTTGACCATTTGGCAATCTTTCGCAATCCAACAAAAAATACCCACGAGTTCATTATTCATTTGCAATATTACTTACCTAAACTCATTAGTGGACGTGCAATCGTAACTTTGATATTGATCATCTCGTCTGAGTAGGAGTAAGTGGGAACATAGCTCATTTCTCAAAAAGCTGAACTATCCCTTTATCATGTTGTGAGAAGAACATTTCTTTTTTCACTAGCTCGTTTGCCAACCTAGCAACGGTCAAGGATAGCAAGGTAAACCAGCTGCTTGAAATAAAATGAAGGCTAGCTAAGGTTAGATAAAGTAACGGTAAACACAGACATTAATTTGGCTACATAGACAGACATACAGTTTATTTATCCACACACACACACAGTGTGCATAAAAACAATAGACACAGCTAGGAACATTGAACACTAAACTGTTGTTGTAACTAAGGCAGACTGAGCTGAAAAAAATGAAAGAATTACTAATAAATGGAAAATGGTAGAAGCGTTTTGTACCTTAATTAACCCTCTTGTATGTATAGTGTTTAGTCAAAACAATGATGAAACTTAATTTACTGATTGATTCCATTTACTAATTATATGTTTTTAATAACTATGTTAAAAAGGTACCATTCTTATTTACACTGTCTAAATTTTTAGCTGCATCCGTTGATGATGCTGTAGATGTGCGGAGACATCAGTGACATTTTCTCCTACCCATAAAGATAGAATAGAGTGTTCTATCTCCATGCTCCTACCAGTGCACCAACTCAATCCAATTGGCTTTCTATACTTTGAGCTCTTTGCCTTCATGAAGTCAAGGTGGCTTAACTTTTAATGATCTGAAAAGAAAGCTTTTATAACAAAACCAGATACAAGAAATACTCAGCATTTGTATTACTGTTAGAAAAGTATATTATTATAATTATTATATTTTTGTTATTATTATATTTAACTAATGTGTTATTTAAGTTTTTCGATAATTCTAGATACATTTTATGTATAAGCCAATAAATTAAGGCACAAATTCGTTGTTTTGTGATTATCCAGACATATGGTAATTCAGTAATTTTATATGGGCACTATAACACTTAGCCTATTCTAGATAGCCCCTAAGAGCCTTAAAAAAAACTTTATTCGAAACAATCTATTAGACACTTTTAAAGTGTTGTTTCACAACAGCAGGATTGGCTCACAAAAGAAGGTAGTTTAGCATAAAAGTGAGTAATATTTTGTGAACGTTTCAATTTGACAATATACAATCTCGTATTACAACTCTAACACAATCAGAGGCAACAACACATTGATGCCTTAGCCTCCATAACAGGCAAGCAATATTTAACCCATATGGTTTATGTAGCAGTTCATATGTGTCATATGTGTTATGTAGCAGTTCATATGTGTCATATGTGTTATGTAGCAGTTCATATGTGTCATATGTGTTATGTAGCAGTTCATATGTGTCATATGTGTTATGTAGTAGTTCATATGTGTCATATGTGTTATGTAGCAGTTCATATGTGTTATATGTGTTATGTAGCAGTTCATATGTGTCATATGTGTTATGTAGCAGTTCATATGTGTCATATGTGTTATGTAGCAGTTCATATGTGTCATATGTGTTATGTAGCAGTTCATATGTGTCATATGTGTTATGTAGCAGTTCATATGTGTCATATGTGTGTCCTTATGAGGAGGTTTACACTTAAGGCAAGGAAAAAATGTCACTGCCCAGCTGAAAAAAAAACTTTGTGTGGAATCGGTCTCCTCATTTAAATAACGGTTATATGGATAATGCTTATAATTATTATTGTTATCACTATTATTGCAACTAGTGTTATTATTATAATTATGAACTAACATATCGTCAAGGCGATTTAAAAGCTATTTCTTAGTAAAATAAAATGGATTGTACAACATTCATAACAGCTAGATCTCTCAACCGCTTTCCATCTCTCTCTCCATCTCTCTCTCTCTCTCTCTCTCTCTTTCTCTCTTTCTATCTCTGTCTCTCTCTCTCTCCTCTCTCTCTCTCTCTCTCTCTCTCTTTCTCGTTCTGTCTCCTTACCTTCTCTCTACATGTCTCCCCCTCCCCCCTAGCACACACACACCGAGACACACAGACACACACACACACAACACACGCGCACACACGCACACCTACACACACACACACACACACACACACACACACACACACACACACACACACACACACACACACACACACACATACACTCTCATAGGTGCATGCCAAGCCAATAATATCTCAAATAGTAATGTAATCCCTTCTCTTTTGCATTCTCGCTCATTTCTTATTGTTGTTAACAGCATGAGTTTTTCCCCTGGCTAATTATAGTGCAGTCACCTCCCCCTACCCCCCAACCCCCGTTCTAAGCGTGTCTTACTAGCAAAACATGCGAGCCTGCCGTCAGGGTGTTACAGGCTTGTTGCCATGACAACAGAGAACGTTTTCCAGATTGGGTGCACAAGCATACACACACACACACACACACACACACACTGTGCCCCCTACCCCCCACTACCCTCGCTCTCTCTCCCTAACTCACAGACACTCACATACAGGAATCCACCTTGCTTAGAGATTCAACTGAGGTCTGCTTCTTAAGGCATTGGATGCAGATTTAGGTACTAAGCAACGTATGACTGGAATTTTGAAGGGGATAGGAGATACTGTGCTATCCTTTTTTATTTTGGATGGTAAGTGCCTTCAAGGTCTTTGTTTGCATGCATCTAAATGCAGGAGTGAATAGTAATGTGAAAGCTACACAGTTCTTCCCCTTAAAGGTTGCTGTGTGGGAGATATGCCGCTGTTTTAAGATCAGGGTGAAAGCTGTCATCGTAATGATAATTCATAGTTGGGTAGCCATGGTGAAGTCAATCTCCCCTCCCTCTGCCGCTGCTGAATGCATTAGGCTAATGAGATGTCTGCAGCCTGCTAGCCTGCCTGTCTATGCCGTGCAGCAGAGAGCCAGCCTGGGTAAAATGGTGCTCGCACACTTCTGAGGGATTTTGCTTTCTAACCATCACCAGGTTTCTGGGACCTGAGACAAAGGGCTTGGCTAGAAGACTGCAGGTAAACCCCTGACTTTGAATGGAGCTGCTGCCTCAGCATAAGGCTACATCCTGACCTCATGCATGGCTGCCTTTGTGTTGTTAGATTATAGTGCTCTGTTCTGCTGCACTGCTCAGCTCACAGCTGCTGTTGTTCTTCTGCAGGTCCTTAACATGCAATCCTGCCATTTATTTTTCAGCTGCAATGTGCATTACCATTATGTGATGATAAAAAATAATGGTTTTGTTTTCTGTGTGTTCCTGAATGTGATGTAAGAACAGATCTAGGTCTGTGGTATTCATCTGAGTAGTGTTGATCTTTCTCGTGTTTCCTACATATGAAGCTCCAATGAGTGGACCTGAAGCCACAGCACAGAAAGCAGACAGCAACAGTGAAATGCAATCAGCTGCAGTGTCAGCCTCCTTCATCCCAAGCCAGTCAGGCAAAGTCCCGGGCAGGAAGAGGGGAAGACCCCCACTCCGCAATGTAGCCAAAATGGATTTCCAAACACGGTACCCTGAATCCCTCCCTCCTCTAAAAGTGCCAAAGAAGAGGGGGAGAAAGCCGGGCTTCAAGGTCAGTTGGATAGAGGAGAGGAGAGGAGAGGAGAGGAGAGGAGAGGAGTGGAGAGGAGAGGAGAGGAGAGGAGAGGAGAGGAGAGGAGAGGAGAGGAGAGGAGAGGAGAGGGAGGAGAGGAGAGGAAAGGAGAGGAGATGGAGGAGAGGAGAGGAGATGGAGGATGCTCCATGTCACAGCCCTCCATGTCTTTCAGGGGGGTTCTGTGAGAGGCACCAATTAGCATGGCTTTATTCCACTTCACACAGGATTTTCAAAAGTTTTATGGTAGATTTAAATGCTAAACTGAATTTGAAATTAATCTTTTAAATGTCTATAGCATTTTCAATGAAATACTGACAAAAGAAAACAAAGAAATGAATGTGTGCACATATTTAGCAGATAAACATCGTTATTAACTCCAAATATTATTTTCCTTCTGCAGCTTAAACCAAGGATGGTGATGACCCCATTGGCTATCTCTCCGCCAAGCAGCACCCCGGAACCGGACATGAGCTCCATCCCTCAGGATGCTGCTACTGTCCCCCACTCTGCCCCCCAGCAGGTCCACACAGGTAGGACACACCCCTGTCCCCCACTCTGCCCCCCAGGAGGTCCACACAGGTAGGACACACCCCTGTCCCCCACTCTGCCCCCCAGGAGGTCCACACAGGTAGGACACACCCCTGTCCCCCACTCTGCCCCCCAGGAGGTCCACACAGGTAGGACACACCCCTGTCCCCCACTCTGCCCCCCAGGAGGTCCACACAGGTAGGACACACCCCTGTCCCCCACTCTGCCCCCCAGCAGGTCCACGTCCCCCCCCCCCCCCCAGCTACAAACAGGTAGGATTCACCCCCCACCCCACCCACAAGCTCCACACAGGTAGAACCCCCCGTCCCCCCCCCCCTTCAGCTCCACACAAGTAGGACACACCACTCTGCCTCCAGCAGATCCACACTGGAGGGACATACAGAAAGAGTCACAAGACGTAGTTGGACTTTTGATTCAGTACTGAATGGGACTACAGTTTGGTCTGGCTTAGTTCAGAGGCTGATAATGATCTGTGTGTTTGTGTTTGTTTATTTGTGTGTGTGTGTGTGTGTGTGTATGTGTCTGTGTGTGTGTGTGTGTGTGTGTGTGTGTGTGTGTGTGTGTGTGTGTGTGTGTGTGTGTGTCAGTGTGTATCTACATAAACAAGCAGGCCAATATGGGTCCTAACCTGGACAGAAAGAAGGTGCAGCAGCTTCCAGACCACTTTGGGCCCGACAGGCCGTCTGTGGTTCTGCAGCAGGCGGTCCAAGGCTGCATCGACAGCGCCTTCCAGCAGAAAGCTGTGTTCACTCTCCTCACGCAGGGCTATGGAGGAGAGAAAATATCAGGTACATAATACACCACACTCACATTTCATTTGTTTGGGTCAGATTTATTTTCTTTAAAAGGAACAGAAAAATCTATTTAACAGAATGCTTGCAATGTTACATTGAAAGGAAACATTTATTTTGGGAGATATTTACATCTTAACTGATTAAAAAGAAGTAGACAACAGCTTTAGGGAATATGTGGAGTAGCAGTGGAGGAGCTGGGCACACTTTCCTCCAAAACTTGTATTATTTATTGTGGTGCTTAAACCTAAATATACTGTATATGTTGTAAAAATAACATCCAGTGATATAAGGTAGGACTCACTAATTGAGAAAAAAAGGACAGGGCCTCAGTTTCACTAACGTTTTATTTTGGCCATGATGCACACTAACGTTTCGACCTTCATCAAATACGAAACGTTAGTGTGTTTGATGGCCAAAATAAAACGGGTGAAAGTGAGGCATTGTCCCTGTCTTTTTTTCCTCAATTAGTGAGTGCTATACATCATTGGATGTTATTTTTGCAAGCTTTATATAAAGTCTATGTTATTATTATTATTTTAGTTATTTATACAGGGGTAACCAACTGAGAGGTCTCTTTTCCAGCAGTACCCTGTGCCAGAATATTTGAGTTACAACAACTACAAACAAATACAATTAAATAAATTAAATAAAAAATAGGCAGATAATAAAATTGTGTTACAATATGTACGATACAGTACAATTTTAAGCAAAACAATTGATATATAAGTTTCAACCAAAACAAGTACACTCTTCAACTCCAAAGTCCTCCAATATTTCAAAATATGTATGGATCTTGTGATAAAGTTTGACACACTTCATATTGCTGTTTTTCAGCTACTTTTGATGGGAAGCAGCACCTCCTGAGTCTCCCAGTGGTGAACAGCATTGGCTATGTGCTCCGCTTCCTAAAGCGGCTCTGTCGCAGTCTGCACTGCGAGAACCTCTTCAGCGAGCAGCCAATCAGACAGCACAGTGGGGCAGAATACCACTCTGACGGTATTCCATTTACATCAGTATTTACTATTTACTCATTTACATCAGTATTTACTATTTACTCATTTACATCAGTATTTACTGTTTACAATATTTACTATTTACTCATTTACATCAGTATTTACTATTTACTCATTTACATCAGTATTTACTGTTTACAATATTTACTGTTTACTCATTTACATCAGTATTTACTATTTACTAATTTACATCAGTATTTACTGTTTACAATATTTACTGTTTACTCATTTACATCAGTATTTACTATTTACTCATTTACATCAGTATTTACTATTTACTCATTTACATCAGTATTTACTATTTACTCATTTACATCAGTATTTACTGTTTACAATATTTACTGTTTACTCGTTTACATCAGTATTTACTATTTATTCATTTACATCAGTATTTACTATTAACCCATTTACAATATTTACTATTTACTAATTTACAATATTTACTGTTTACTCATTTACATCAGTATTCACTATTTACTCATTTACATCAGTAAAAACAAAACAAATTTACAACTGTTACCAGTTATTGTTTCTGAACTGTTTCTTTGTATTCTCGCACTACCAGCTGAAACATCATTGGCTGAAGATTATCTTCTGGACCAATCAGACTCAAAACGCTACTCCGTGGACCCAGGAGATTCCGCCTTCAGCTCAATAAGCTCCTCCTACTCGCCAAAGTCCTCCTATGGGTTCCGCTCATCTCAGCAGTTCTCCAATGGCTCTGTTCCAATAGGAGCCTGTCGACAGACATCTAGTCCCAGCGCCTTTCTAGAGAACAACAGAGCAGGTAAGACAGCAGATGCTATGAAGCACTGTTAATAATAATTACAATAACCATGCCTAACCCACAGGAACACCCAACATGCTGTCACGCATAGGGAGCCAATCAAACTGTAAGCCTTATTTTACCTAGCTGGCAAAGGGTTGCACAAAACACGCACGTTGACCTTTGTAACAATGCAGAATACTGTTTATATTAACATTTGAAAGTGGTGAGGACATGTTTTGTTCAAAGCGTTAATAGCAATAAACCTACATAATCAAATCACCAACAGCAATCCAGATAACCGACCCTCTTAGCAACACTGAGCATAACTTCGCCTTTCTTTAGTTTAACACTGTACTTGTTATAATAATTATATTATTCCACTAATACTGTATATAAAAAAGATCAAAAACAAGCCAGAGCTCCAGACTACCACTAATTTGACGGCACTGCTGTTCGTTGGTGTTTTTGTTTCATTTTCTTCATCATTACTATTATTATTTAGCATTACTATTATTATTATTATTCATTATTATTATTTGAATCCGAAAGTCGAACAGTTGGTCAATTGTTTGATTATTTATTATCCTCTTTGAACTACCAAACTGGCGGCATTTCTTTCTGTCTCTCTCGCGTATAGTATACTATGACTCCCTTCTCCCGTGCAATGTAGTATCCTAGAACGTGCAGGATGTTGGTCATCATTGCCGATCACATAACATTAAGAGTACTGAAGTGTATCGACACATTTTTCATTAAGAAAAATACCCGAACCAGCAGTTTTTGTGCTACAACTGCCGCCAATGTAAAATGTTAGTCTGGAGTTCTGCAAGATGTTACAATGTATGTGTGTGTTTCTGTTTGGAGGGTATAATCTGTCCCCAGAGTCTGCAGAGTCCAAAGGCCTCCCCAAGAAAGAGCCCTCCAGTTGGTCTGTGGAGGACGTGGTGCGGTTTATCAGAGAGGCGGACCCCCTCGCCCTGGGCCCGCACTCAGACATCTTCAGGAAGCACGTAGGTGCCCATGGGGAAATCACTGAAAGAAAACGGGATAGATTTCCCATGAAGGGATGTTAAGTTATGTTGATTGGATGTTATGCTTTCTGTTCTTTAAAATAGACTTGTATTTTGACAGGAGATCGATGGAAATGCTTTATTACTCCTAAAGAGTGACATGATTATGAAATACCTGGGACTGAAGCTGGGTCCAGCACTGAAGCTTTGCTACCACATCGACAAACTAAAGCAGACCAAGTTCTGACAACTTTGGTTCCTCATTTTTACGTCACAAAAACTTCAAGACTCATTAGTTTTACCAGTATTTTCAATATGTCATGTGTAAAAACACCACAACAAAACAACACTTGTAATGAAATGATAAATCAACCATGTGTGATGGAATGCTCACTTACAGTATAAAGCAAGGGAAACATTGTCTATTTATCCAAATTAAAAAGTCCCATCGCCAACAATATTGAACATTTTTGTAAAGGGTCCAGCCTTGTTTTTTTCAGTTGTAAAGTAAACTGCTGCAACAGCGTTAACCATCTTAAGTCAAAGGAAACCCAACCTAATCTCCCTACTGAGAAAGAGACATTGTCAAGAATAACGTGTTTTTATTTAATTTATTATTTATTTATTTTTTACCTATAACTGTTGTTTGTCTTGTTCTGTTTCACAAATTTAGCTAAACAAAACCAATTAAAAGCTGTAGAGAATCTCTATGTAGCATATCACAACATTTATAAAACTGTATTAGGAATATGTTTTAAAACAGAGATATACGTCGGTTTGGGAATGCGTTGAGCCTCCTCAGATAGTCATAAAGATGGCTTGATAGTTTTAATTCATGTATGTCTACAGTCTAGTTGAAAAGGTAAGCTTAGATTTCACTATAAAAACATTGTGAGAATGGCTAGTGTGTCATAATGGTGTTTTATAGTGGTGTTTGGGCACACCATTTTGGAATACAGTATGCATCCTTTTTTAAACTAATAACCCTTTGAGAGGGAATGCTGCTGTAAAAAGTAAAGTCACGTGACAGTGAGATCTAACAAGGACATGGTTTTTATTTCCAAATCTTAGCTAAGGCTGAAGACTATTGCACACTGTGGACTATACTGGTGCTAAAGTTTTCTATGTGGATGTTTCATTTTTGTGTTGTGAGATGTACATGGAAACATCTATATGTATATTGTATTGTATGTAAGTCAATAATAAAATAAGCAAGAAATAATCGTTGGTAAAAGTTTATCTATTTGCTTGCTGATTGCATAGCCTACGTGAATCGTTATGTATTAATAATGGTCATTAAAACCAAGGTTACCACAATAGCCTAATTTATCAGATCTGGCACCTGTGAAGAAAACGAAAAGCCAGCTTCGTTGCAAAGCCACATAGTTTTAAACGATTATTGTTAAAATGTCGTTAATCAATATACAGACCACGAGCATTGAATTGTAAATACCAAAAAAGATTACAAAAAAAAAAATAATATACATTATGGTTCTGGGCAAATGAAGACGTTTCAGACCCTCATCGTTTGGTGTTTCCTACCGTTGATCGCGGTTTGGTTAATAAAATGTAATAAATTGTATCTTTCTTCATTATAACGTCATGTTACATTGGGATACAGACTGCTCCAGAATATATGATCTTTTAGTCATGGTCATGTTTTTGAGCTGGGAGAACATAAGCATCAGTGAACTTATGATCAGTGAATGATGTACACGGGTGACGCCGTGGAGCTGTAGTCGCATAACCAAAGACTCGCGTGGGATCGGTCCCTGCTGCGCCTCATCTGGAATAACGTCGGAAATCTTGAAATCCTTCAGCATTTTAAACGGGTTGAAATTTGGGGGAATAATCCCATTTGAGAAGACGTTTTTTCTCGGTGGCGTTATTTTGCTCTTTGTCAACGGCAGTGCAGACTTTTAGCGGTATAGAATCATCACATTAAAATAAGGTAAGGAAAAGCATTGCCTGCCGATCTTGTATATGGTATGTATAATGTGGAATCTCCCATTCTGAATGTTTTTGGGGAATGGAATAAACAAATCAATATGAAGTAGATATTAATGACTTTGTTTTATCGTATTGCATATGAATGAATGGGATTTGGGGAGAGGTTTGGCGTCTGGGGGAGGTTTCCACCTGCGTATCCCGTCTTTAACCATTACCTTTTGCTTGAAAACCACCCAAATAAACGCACACAGTGAAGATAATTCTATTAAATAAAACGGCCACTTGTCTACCACTATTATTTAAATTGTTTTATTTTCCGTAATTAAGTTGATTAGAAATAGACATTTATGAGTTTCGATACGAACAGGCCTTTTTTCAATTTTTGAACTGAATTTCACACGATGCGCATGGTACAATTTCATGAACAATGTGACAGATGAATGAAAAGGCTGCGTCGTTTCTATCGGAATGCAGTTGCATCTTTCCCTTAACATGGCAGCATAATGGCATAAGTGATATGTGACCGCTTCCAAAAGCAAAACATGTATTTCTTATTGCAAGCGATTTATTTTTTACATGTCATTGATATGATTGGCCAGTGTGTTGTGTGTCATTATGTTTAAACGGTAAATCCATTAGCAGCTTATACTGCATAGGCTACTTTCGTTTTGCCATCTTTGCGCAAAATGTTAGTTCTCAAGGTCATTCGATTCATTGTAGCCTATGATTAAGACATGCCCCATGCAGTTTCATTAGAGCTAATTTTGTTCATCAGACCAATCCTCAATTGATACACCATTTAAGAAAATCAAAACGCAGTCATCATAGAAGCATAAGCTGTACAACACATTTTAACTATATTTAGCACAAAGGGCCTGTTCCATTGCGTCTGATTGATAGAAAAAGCAAAAGCACGGCCTATTGTATTACCCCTGCAAAGACATGTGGAGCGGGGGTGAGGAGGCAGACTTTCCCTGCTAACGGGGGGTTGTGGTCAGATGCAGAAATCTGCCTGTTCTATAAATGGCGACATCATGGCTCTTTCGGTGTACTCTCGTGATGCTTAACATGATGCATGAGAACTTAAAAAAACGGAATGGTGTGTGGATTCATTATTGTACGCAATTAGCTGAAAGAGGATTCACAGACAATGTTTTGGGGCAAGGGCTCAAACAGAATAACACTTTTATTATGTAAAACATTTGCCACAAGATTCCTTAAAGGCAGGGCACCTTATTTTTAGGCTTTTGACTGATTAGCCAAATCCCTTGTTTCATGTAGTGGGCCAAGGTTATCATCAAACTACCATTAATTTGTTTGTTTCTCAAGCAATGCAAGTTTGTGTGTATACCTAAAATAACATAAAATACTCATGATTTTATTATTATATTAATATTACACTTGATCTGCTTAGATGTCAGGCAATAGCAAAGTGGTAACAGAGTGGAAACACGTCTATGATATTCTCAGTCGGTGACGTCTGCATGAATAAATAATAATACTAATGATCCTGCTCTTGATGAGCGGGTCCTGCTGACAGTAATTCTAGCCAACAATCAGTCCAGAGAGTGTTGTGCCAACAGATTTAGGAGAAACAGCAACAAAAGGCTGGGAGTCTAACTAACTGTACTGGGAGACAGAGTCTAACTAACCGTACTGGGAGACAGAGTCTAACCGTACTGGGAGACAGAATCTCACTACCCGTACTAGGAGACAGAGTCTAACCGTACTGGGAGACAGAGTCTAACCGTACTGGGAGACAGAATCTCACTACCGGTACTGGGAGACAGAGTCTAACCGTACTGGGAGACAGAATCTCACTACTCGTACTGGGAGACAGAGTCTAACTAACCATACTGGGAGACAGACTCTAACCGTACTGGGAGACAGAATCTCACTACCCTTACTGGGAGACAGAGTCTAACCGTACTGGGAGACAGAATCTCACTACTCGTACTGGGAGACAGAGTCTAACCGTACTGGGAGACAGAGTCTAACCGTACTGGGAGACAGACTCTACCCGTACTGGGAGACAGAATCATACGAGTGAAGAGTGGAAACTCACTTATTAAGGAAAGGTCAATTTTCCACAGTTGAGTTTTTATGGATATTTTTGAGGCATCAAACTATTATGCAACTTTTTTATTTTCATTCTCAAAAGCATGATTCATGCATACTGAAATGCATCATTTATGTGTTTCTGCACCACAGAAATCATGGGCAAACAGAACAGCAAGCTGACTCCCGAGGTGATGGAGGATCTTGTGAAGAGCACAGAGTTTAATGAACATGAGCTGAAGCAGTGGTACAAAGGCTTCCTGAAAGACTGTCCTAGTGGACGGCTTAACCTGGACGAGTTTCAGCAGCTCTACGTCAAGGTGTGTGGAAACGTCTTACCCGGCTCAGGGGTTAGGGGTACATTCTCTCCTGCAGCGGTTCATATGTACTATTACTGATGCATTTCCATACTACCTGACCTGGTAAATGTATTGCAAATGCCTGTACAATTATACGCTGGTCTGTTAGTTCATCTCCCTGCCCCTGTCTCTTCATTGCAGTTCTTTCCCTATGGCGACGCATCCAAATTTGCACAACACGCCTTCAGAACCTTTGACAAAAATAGTGATGGGACCATTGATTTCCGAGAGTTCATCTGCGCCTTGTCCATCACATCTCGTGGCAGCTTCGAGCAGAAGTTGAACTGGGCGTTCAACATGTATGACCTGGATGGG
This sequence comes from Aplochiton taeniatus, assembly GCA_017639675.1. Classification (NCBI taxonomy): domain Eukaryota; kingdom Metazoa; phylum Chordata; class Actinopteri; order Galaxiiformes; family Galaxiidae; genus Aplochiton; species Aplochiton taeniatus. The sequence continues at coordinate 83,254 of CM030181.1, read as the reverse complement.
GACGGTAAAATTACAAGAGTGGAGATGCTGGAGATCATTGAGGTAAGGAGTCTGAAGCATACAACAGTCTCCTCTATCACACCAATTGAGTTTCATGTGAGTGAAATTCCGATTCGTGATAATTGAGAGAACAGCCTACAATGCCTTGTATTCACCAGCTTAGAGACAGTGTTCTGGGTCTTTGGTGTCCAGCTTAGAGACAGTGTTCTGGGTCTATGGTGTCCACCAGCTTAGAGACAGTGTTCTGGGTCTATGGTGTCCACCAGCTTAGAGGCAGTGTTCTGGGTCTATGGTCTCCAGTTTAGAGGCAGTGTTCTGGGTCTATGGTGTCCACCAGCTTAGAGACAGTGTTCTGGGTCTATGGTCTCCAGCTTAGAGACAGTGTTCTGGGTCTATGGTGTCCACCAGCTTAGAGACAGTGTTCTGGGTCTAAGGTGTCCAGCTTAGAGGCAGTGTTCTGGGTCTATGGTGTCCACCAGTTTAGAGGCAGTGTTCTGGGTCTTTGGTGTCCAGCTTAGAGGCAGTGTTCTGGGTCTATGGTGTCCACCAGTTTAGAGGCAGTGTTCTGGGTCTTTGGTGTCCAGCTTAGAGACAATGTTCTGGGTCTTTGGTGTCCAGCTTAGAGTCAGTGTTCTGGGTCTATGGTGTCCAGCAGCTTAGAGACAGTGTTCTGGGTCTATGGTGTCCACCAGCTTAGAGACAGTGTTCTGGGTCTATGGTCTCCAGTTTAGAGGCAGTGTTCTGGGTCTATGGTGTCCAGCAGCTTAGAGACAGTGTTCTGGGTCTATGGTGTCCAGCTTAGAGGCAGTGTTCTGGGTCTATGGTGTCCAGCTTAGAGAAAGTGTTCTGGGTCTATGGTGTCCACCAGCTTAGAGACAGTGTTCTGGGTCTATGGTGTCCAGCTTAGAGGCAGTGTTCTGGGTCTATGGTGTCCACCAGCTTAGAGACAGTGTTCTGGGTCTATGGTGTCCATCTTAGAGGCAGTGTTCTGGGTCTATGGTGTCCAGCTTAGAGGCAGTGTTCTGGGTCTATGGTGTCCAGCTTAGAGTCAGTGTTCTGGGTCTATGGTGTCCAGCTTAGAGACAGTGTTCTGGGTCTATGGTGTCCAGCTTAGAGGCAATGTTCTGGGTCTAAGGTGTCCAGCTTAGAGACAGCGTTCTGGGTCTATGGTGTCCAGCTTAGAGGCAGTGTTCTGGGTCTATGGTGTCCAGCTTAGAGACAGTGTTCTGGGTCTAAGGTGTCCAGCTTAGAGTCAGTGTTCTGGGTCTATGGTGTCCACCAGCTTAGAGACAGTGTTCTGGGTCTATGGTGTCCACCAGCTTAGAGACAGTGTTCTGGGTCTATGGTGTCCATCTTAGAGGCAGTGTTCTGGATCTAAGGTGTCCAGCTTAGAGACAGTGTTCTGGGTCTATGGTGTCCAGCTTAGAGACAGTGTTCTGGGTCTATGGTGTCCAGCTTAGAGACAGTGTTCTGGGTCTATGGTGTCCAGCTTTGAGACAGTGTTCTGGGTCTATGGTGTCCATCTTAGAGACAGTGTTCTGGGTCTAAGGTGGCACAGGGAGACACTGCTCGGTGTTTTGACATGCCCTCTCCCTCTCTGTTCACCACTGGCACAGCTCGAAACACATCATGTGACATGAGGGAATGACAGGATCCACTTCTCTCCCCATTTCCAGGCTATCTATAAGATGGTGGGCACTGTGATCATGATGAAGATGAACGAGGATGGCCTGACACCAGAGCAGCGTGTGGACAGGATCTTCAGCAAGATGGACAAGAACAACGATGACCAGATCTCTCTGGAGGAGTTCAAGGAGGCAGCTAAGAGCGATCCCTCCATTGTCCTTCTCTTGCAGTGTGACATGCAGAAGTGAGCTCATGTAGTCTGGTCTACTCAACTACCCCGGACAGCAGCACATGTTTTTATGTCTCATTAAGTTCTCTGCCATTTCCACAGGAAAAAATTATGCTTGGACTATTTTTCAATGGACTTGCTTCTTGTGGTTGTATGCATGAGAATGTTAAATGCTGAATCATTTTGAATATATAGCTGTACAATATCATTCATATTGACAACCCTGCCGATGTGAGTTGTGCAAAGTAATCCTTTTCATTTTCATTCAAGTATAGCTTGTATATCAGTGAAGCACTGCGGTGTTTAGAATCCATGTTCACTGCTGCAGCTACGGTATGCTTTACATAATAGTAACAAACAATAATTCCTATCATAATTGTAACTGTCTCTATTACCCAGGATTCTTAAACTCTAGGAGAATAGAGAGATTACACTCTGTTCCAAAGGTTTTGTTCTTGGAACTGAAAAATAAGTTCTTTGCATGCATATGTTATGTGTCAAAACTATAATCTCTTACGTTTGCATCCTAGGTGGGAATCAAAAAGAAGTCCTCCAAAAATGGTTTAGTATTGTTGCATGGCCTGTACAGTGTGTGATACTTCGAACCATTGGTTTATTTCTTGTGGGAGCATGTTTCTTATCCTTTCCATTGTGTGTGCGTGGCACTCAAGTTCTGAAAAGTTGGCTTCGATAAATGGTTTGCAGATTTTCCCTCCAATTAGTATAATTAATATAAATGTCGTTTTTATTTTAAGATCACTGACATCTGAATAGAGCATACAACTATACATATGCCAATCCCTGAAAAGTCCCTCTATTGTTGTCATCAATATTTGACCAATGCTATAATCAACATGAATATTAGAAACTGTACTCACTTGCATGCTGCATCCATCCCCACTTGATAGTGATAATTAATCTATTTTGATTCAAACCCTAATAACGTCACACAGTACAGTACCTACCAATATGTTTACAGAAATGAGGAGCACTGCAAAGTGAAGCAATGTTGTCTTTCCTATCTTGATGTTCAGAGCTCATCTTTTGCAGAGGCTTTCCCCTAACGCCTCACATATGTTTACTGGACACAGCATTCCTACTCACAACTCTTTTGTAAACAGCTTTTTATGAAAGGTGTCATCTTCTCATCACTTCGGTTCACAACGATAATCTTTAACGAATCCTCTACTAATGAACAATTAAGGATTAGAAAAACTATCTGAAAACAAAGTTATTCTATTCGGTTCAGGTGTCAGGTAAGTTATCAGCAAGGTGGATTAAAGCTATAGTGAGTACTGATGAGTAGTGATGTACTTTCCTTTGAGCAGATCAGATGTGCCATCCTTAGGCTATGCAAGCATGGACTGTCTGCTTGTAGTTCACTCGTGACCATTTCACCTTTCTGTATACAGTAGAACTGAGACCAAACTGCACATTGTTGAATTGATATATTATTTGTACAGTCTAATCCATGTCAAAATATTTGTCTAGTAAATGTTTATATTGAATATGACAAATTAAATATAAGTGACAATTTATTTTGTTCTTTTATACATGTGGCATGTGTTGCACCCAAATATTACATGTGCAGTGATTAAAATCAATAAAACATCAATGGGCTTTTTCAAAAGGTGTTGTCTCTTAGGTAACCTAGGTAATGGCTTGTGTCAACAGTGACAATTTGACTCTTGTGTAAATGGGATGCTTACACCATCCAGTTACATATTTTTATTTATTTCTGCACATAACACCGATATAAAATTACACTGCAATAGGAAATAATAATAATAATAATAATAATTCATTTTATTTATATAGTGCTTTTCTTACACCCAAAGACGCTTCACAACAAGAGAACAGGCAAATAAAACAGAAATACAAGACAAACGGATAACAGGAGAACAGGTCGAGACAAGACAGCAATACAAACTACAGTAAAATTTGACAGAGATGTTGTAGAGGTAAGGGGCGTTTGAGTTAATTTGAGTAGGCTAGGGTGAAAAGGTAGGTTTTAAGATGGCTTTTGAAGATAGGAAGTGAGTTTGAATCCCGAATGAAAGGAGGAAGAGAGTTCCAGAGTTTAGGTGCTGCCCTAGAAAAGGCACGCTCCCCAAAGTTTTTTAGTTTTGCTTGTGGGGTGACCAATTTCATTTCAAAGGAGAAACGGAGTGTCCGGGTGGGAAGACAGAGCTGTAGAAGATCCGAAAGGTAGGGGGGGGTCAGGTTATGTAAAGCTTTGAAGGTGAGGAGAAGGATTTTATAAGTAATACGATGATTAACTGGGAGCCAGTGAAGGGACGAGAGAATGGGGGTTATGTGCTCAGAGGATTTGGTCGAGGTCAGGAGATGGGCTGCAGAGTTCTGAACAAGTTGGAGTTTATGGAGAGCGGTTGCACTGATGCCGTCTAGGAGTGAATTGCAATAGTCAAGACGGGAGAAAATGAAAGAGTGAATGAGTTTGGTGGCTGCGCTTTGGGAGAGTGATGATCGGATCTTGGCTATGTTTCTGAGATGGAAGAAGGATATTTTGACCATGTTATTGATATGTGGGGTGAGAGACAGAGTGGAGTCCAATAAGACGCCAAGATTTCGTACCAGAGGGGAGGGGAAGACTGTAGAGCCATCGATGAGGAGTGAGATATTGTTGACTTTGGAAAGGGTGTGTTTTGAGCCAATGAGTTCACTTTTGCTGGTGTTAAGTTTGAGGTGGTTATTGTGCATCCAGGAGTTGATGAAAGATATGCAGTTTTCAATACAGAAAAGTGGAGGGCTAGTGAAAGAAGTTGTGCTGATATATATCTGGGTGTCATCAGCATAGCAATGAAAGTTGAGGTTGAATTGTCTAATGATTTGACCAAGGGGAAGGATGTAGATTATGAAAAGGAGGGGACCCAGGACAGAACCTTGAGGAACACCCTGTATGACTGGGGAAGTGTCAGAAGTGGAGCCATTAAGTATTAAATAGACAATACTTAATTAAGCATCATGATTCCACAGGGGTTGCGGGACCCTTTTAATGGGACATATGGCCCAGTACTGATCTTCTGTGCCCCAGTAAAATCTCAGGTCGGAGTTTTAACAAGCTCCCATATTTGGTAGCAGATTACTGTGATTGATAATAGCGGGAAAATTATCGATTTTATTTCAATCCACAATGTCAAAGCAACACAGTTTAACCCAAAATGCAAGCTTGGGATGGGCACCTGGGATCCGAGTTTGTCCATACACATTACTGTCCGTACACATTACTGTCCATGTACATTACTGTCCATGCACATTACTGTCCATGCACATTACTGTCCATACACATTACTGTCCATGTACATTACTGTCCGTACACATTACTGTCCGTACACATTACTGTCCATGCACATTACTGTACATGTACATTACTGTCCATACACATTACTGTCCATGCACATTACTGTCCATGCACATTACTGTCCGTACACATTACTGTCCATACACATTACTGTCCATACACATTACTGTCCGTGCACATTACTGTCCGTACACATGACTGTCCATACACATTACTGTCCATGCACATTACTGTCCATGCACATTACTGTCCATGTACATTACTGTCCGTACACATTACTGTCCATGTACACATTACTGTCCATACACATTACTGTCCATGCACATTACTGTCCATGTACATTACTGTCCATGTACATTACTGTCCATACACATTACTGTCCATGTACACATTACTGTCCATACACATTACTGTCCATGTACACATTACTGTCCATGTACATTACTGTCCATACACATTACTGTCCATACACATTACTGTCCATACACATTACTGTCCGTACACATTACTGTCCATGTACACATTACTGTCCATGTACATTACTGTCCATGCACATTACTGTCCATGCACATTACTGTCCGTACACATTACTGTCCATGTACATTACTGTCCGTACACATTACTGTCCATGCACATTACTGTCCATGTACATTACTGTCCGTTCACCTTACTGTCCGTACACATTACTGTCCATGCACATTACTGTCCGTACACGTTACTGTCCGTGCACGGCTCCTGGGGGCCCTGTGACCTGAGAGAGCTTCATGTCTAGCGACACCTAAACGTAACATGGTTAAAAGCAAAAGTCCTTTATGGCACAGATTAGACACACACATACTGGAATGGTAAATGGACTGTACTTAAGTAGCGCTTTTCTGAACTTTCACAGTTCCCAAAGCGCTTTACAATTTAGGCCTCTCATTCATACACACATTCACACCGACACAGCTACCATGCTATCGGGAGCTACTTAGGGTTCAGTGTCTTGCCCAAGGACACTTCAACATGTGGACAGAGGGAGCAGGGAATCGAACTGCCAACCTTGTGGACGCCCCGCTCCACCTCCTGAGCCACAGCCGTCCAATATGGCAATGAAAAAAGGGAGGGGGGACAATTTCACAGGGAAATAATACACCGAATGCATGGCTACCTCGTTGAGTTGAAAGCACAGTGGTAACCTTAATAGCACTACTGTGGACTGGTGTCCTCATCGGTTTGACCCCTTTCTCTTTCTGGGTCCTGAAGTTGATGGATTTTAATATGGTTGCTTCTGGGCAGATTGCTGAAAGACATAAACAGCAGTATGTGCAGTGAAAGAGCTGATCAGTCAGAAAGCAGCTGTCCTAAGGAGTGTCCTGGTGCTTACCCAGTGCTTAGGGGTGTGATGAAGATGAACTGGCGCAGATGTTGTCTTTCCGACAGCTCCAGAAGAAGGTCCAGAGAAATTCGACGATTATGCATATCCTTAATAGAAAAGAGGAAACGATTTAAAAGAATGTGTAAATGGTAGCATACCCTCCCTTTGAGATTCTGTCTCTGTTTGATATGACAGTCTGTGTTTCCCGTTTCATGGCTCACCATGTAGACATCAAACTCGTCCAGGCACCTGAAGGGCGACTCTGTGATCTCCCAGAGAGCCAGGATAAAGCAGACGGTGGAAAAGGAGCGCTCGCCTCCTGACAGCGACCGCATGTCGCTCATCCTGACCTCCTCCTGTCCGGGGGGCTTTACCTGCCACACACACACACACACACACACACACACACACACACACACACACACACACACAGACACAGACACACACACACACACAGACACACACACACACACACACACACACAGAAGCCAGGGATCATCTATGTAATGATACTGTTATGGCATCTATGACAAGAGAGCACCTGTTTGGATATGTAGTTATGATTAAACCAACATACCGAGATGGATAGGGTCTCATTGTTGTGATCAAACATCATGGACCCACAGCAATTCATCTTGATAAGAAAGTTATTGAAGTACAACTTACATCTGACTGACAGGGATCTGTGTATGCACATAAAGATAACAGAGTGGATGAAATACTTTGACTGACTTTGGAGCATTTGTCAATTACTTGTTATTCAGATTTTAGCAGCCAGTTTGGTGGTAAACGCTTCAGTTAGATGTCTGTCCACAGTGTCAGTTATAGATAATACCTTCGCATTATTTTGTATCGGTTTTGCCTGTCAGACATGATGTTGTCAAGACGATCAGTGAACTTCTTCAGATCTCTGACTTGGTTGGACTTGTCCCTGTAGTTAGACAGGGCCTCAGCATACTGTCTGTGGACACAGCACACACCATACTACAATACAATTATATATATATATATATATATATATATATATATATATATATATATATAATAAAACTATTCATCTATATCTTACACAGGGCCTCAGCATACTGTCTGGACACAGCACACACCGTACTACAATACAATTATATATATAATACACCCTATTAATCTATATCTTACACAGGGCCCCAGCACACTGTAAGGGCCACATGTGGGCATCCTAATAGATGTTCTGTCTGAGCTGTTGTTTAGATGGGAGTGTTGTTACTGTTGTCTGTTCTTAGCCTTAAGAAAGTTTCCTGTTTGGGCCTAAACCCTGGTGGTATTGTGTGTCTGTTTCTTGTTTGGACTTAAACCCTGGTGGTATTGTGTGTCTATTGTTTCCTGTTTGGACTTAAACCCTGGTGGTATTGTGCGTCTGTTGTTTCTTGTTTGGACATAAACCCTGGTGGTATTATGTGTCTGTTTCCTGTTTCAACATAAACCCTGGTGGTATTGTGTGTCTGTTGTTTACTGTTTGGGCCTAAACCCTGGTGGTATCGTGTGTCTGTTGTTTCCTGTTTGGACATAAACCCTAGTGGTATTGTGTGTCTGTTTCCTGTTTGGACATAAACCCTAGTGGTATTGTGTGTCTGTTGTTTCCTGTTTGGACATAAACCCTGGTGGTATTGTGTGTCTGTTGTTTCCTGTTTGGACATAAACCCTGGTGGTATTGTGTGTCTGTTGTTTCCTGTTTGGACATAAACCCTAGTGGTATTGTGTGTCTGTTGTTTCCTGTTTGGACATAAACCCTGGTGGTATTGTGTGTCTGTTGTTTCCTGTTTGGGCCTAAACCCTGGTGGTATTGTGTGTGTTTCCTGTTTGGGCCTAAACCCTGGTCATTAGGAGGGACAGGTCTACCTGACCACCAGCTCCGGGTCTCCATGGTTACTCTCCTGCACGCTGACCCTCCTCCTCAGCCGGCTTAGCTCAGAGTCCATGCTTTTGGCACTACGGTTCACCTCCAGTCGCTCAGGACAGATCTCAGAGGCTTTGGCCACTGACTCCTGCACAGATTACTGCCTTTAACAGGTACTCCAGAACAATGAAGGAAAATATACATTGAGTGTTGGTCCACACTAATAAACAACTATGTTCTGAATTTTTAACAGCAAAGACATTCTAGCCAACACAAATTGACATCAATGGACAAAGAGGCGGTTACCTTGGCCTCTTCTTCTCTTAAAGCCAGTTCACTTCTCATGGCCTCTATGTTGTCCTGATGACTCTTCAGTTTATTCTCCAAGACCTTGAGGTTTCTTTCCTGTCTACTGCATGCCACTTCCTCTTTAGCTTGCTCCTCCTGCTCAGCCAAGGAACAACCACCACCAAGTGTGTAGTGGTGTAGTGTGTAAATAATTCCTCAGTGTCTGTTTGGTGTTTTCCTTGGTGTAGTGTGACCAGATGTCTCTATCTCTCCATACCTTTAAAGGCTCCATATCATCCTCCAGCTGTTCCATCTTCTCTCTCACTTCAGAGTACTTCCAGTCAATTTCTGTTGCCATTTGCTCCTGTACATCAAGCTCCTTTTTAGCATCTTGCACCATTTTCTTTTCAGATTCAATTTTCTGCTGACTCTCTTGTATCACTTCTTCCTGCAATGGTTAGGATTACATGTTACTAGTTTTCCAAGAAGACATGTTTTTGTTGAGTGGAATAAAATTAAAAGATGGCTTACCAAGGAGCTGATGTCATCAATTTGTTCCTCCTCAATGTTTTCCAGCTCCGTTATCACTGCCTCGACTTGATTCACTAATGCCTGCATCACAAAGATACAACAATAAGCATTCAGTTTACCGGGTTCTTCAACACAGGCATTTCACATGTTGCTCTTCAAGCAGTCAGGTGACTAGGAACCATTTCCACCAACCGGTCCGTATCGGTTCATTAAGTATCGGAACGGTTATTTCGTGTTTCCATTGGCAAAGGTTGTGGATGGTTCTGTTCCGTCCTGGTTGTGCTACCCATTGCCATGATAATGATGTCATTTTGACATATTAAGCTGAATTGTTTTTACTTCTGTTTTCTCTAATATTCACTGGACTGGTAGACTCGTTGTATTGTGCGATGGCATGATAGAGAGATCTATTTTTGGTGGACGTATTCATGTGCAGAAATAAAGGTAACCTGACAAAAGCTGCAGTAGGCCCACATAGAAACCATAAAGGCTACTACCTAAATAATCAGATTATATCCCAAAACGTAATAGACCTGGTGTTTTAGTCTATAATTAAGAGTAATATTTGCCCTAACAAATGGCACATAATGACTTGCGCTTGGCTAAAGTGGTAAAAAAAATAGATTTGAGAAAAAGACTCAAATGGTTCGAAATAGTTCGATTAATTTACATGAATTGAATCAAATGAGTCGACTCATTAAAAAGAGTCGAACTGCACATCACTAGTTCCCAGCGCACTGAACCGGTATGGAAAGGTGGAGCTAACAGAAGGCGGGCCGGTGATTGGTCAACAGAATCAACACTTCTTGCGCGACAAAGGATTCAAAAACAAACCCGCCATTTTTTAATTTCCAATCACTACGCGACCAAAGGAATTAAAGGCCCCTCACCACAAAGGCACGTTCTTTTTTTTAAACGCCTGGCGCTAGGCTTTTCCAATTTATGAGGAACTCTCAAGTTGAAAATAGTCAACGTCACTTTTTGTCAGCCAGCCAATTCAAATCGTTTAAAGGCAGGACCAAAAATAAAAACGTGTCCCTAGCCGATTGCCGCTAATCACACAAATTAATATCACCTGATACCTCTCTACTCAGGACCACAATGGAGACTAGCTCCAGCCAGTTAGAGCACATCTTTCCTTTCAGTCAGACAGATACGACTTATTCACTGATTTGGAATGTATTACAGTTGTGCATCCACGGAATTGTGAGTACTGGTGTGTTGGTGAATTGGGTGCGCCGTAATGCTTAGTTTGATCGCTGTTATATTACACTTTTAGGGTTGGCTGTCACTTAGTTATTTGTAACTAATGGCAAGGTGCTTTCAGCTTGCATAACATTTGCAAGCTGTAGTTCATGGGTGCGATCCGCTGTTAACGCCACTGTTGCAGGACGTAATGTATGCTTTTGAACCACTGCACGGATGGAATGTGTTTTATGTCACGTTAGATCATAAGCCCTGCAACTGTAAAACTTTTAACGACTGACTCTAGATCGCCCAGAGGGCCGTAGCCTACGAGGTACAGTTGTCATCCTGCTACTGAAGCTATGCCTAGGATTTTGTTTATCATTGCACCTTATAACAACTAACTACCATAATACTATTATTAAATAATAATCAGTGTTCATCGGTTGCAAAATGCCACGGAACTCGCGCGTGGCAGTGTCTACCAAAAGCGTATTTGTCCGTGACTGTCAGTTTGTGTGCATGCTCGTCTCTTTCGCTCTCTGTTTAGACACACAGACTGTAAATTCAGGAACAACTGACAAATAGCTATGTTGCCTATAAACCAGGCCCGGCGGCAGGATTAATTTGGGCAACAGAAATTTCGTTAGGGGCTTAAAGGTTTTTTGCTTGCATACAGCAGAGGACAAATCGTTTATAGTAGGCTACAATTACACAGAATCCCCGGTTGAAAGGATAGTCACTCTACAAAGACTGATGGCTCATAGTGTTTTATTTTGCCGTACACATCAAGAAAGGGCTGAAAGAAAGTGTCAATAACGTAAGCACTGCCATAAGTTGCATGAGCTATTTTTGCGTTAGTTGTTAACACCATACCAACCTGGAATCCACGTTACATTGCCACACATTCATCCAAACATTACCACAGACCAACACACATCATTTATTACAGAAGTGAAAGAAAGCTTACAAAATTTTAATCTAATTACGCCTCTCTATTCTACTGGGAAGGCCAATCACAATTCGTATGACTCAGAGGGGGCAGATTGTGTCACAGAATTTGGATACAAAACTAAGGGGGCAAAATATTCTAACTGAGGGGGCAATGCCGACGGCAGGACAGCCAAGGGCATCAAGAATAAGGGTGTTTTATTTAGAAATTTGATGTCTGAGAATTGATCGGCTATAGGAGCCTAATGATTTTGTATGGGGATGAACACTGAATGAGTAGCCACAGTAGCCTATTCAAAGAGGGTTTGTTACCAGCGTTATGGACCCCTAGTTGGTTCTGTAGCTTCAATGATATACAATTGATCAATTCAAATCTTAATAACGTGTTTGTTTAGCCAAATATATTAAAGACTATGGTGTGTTTCTTCGTCTTGTGGCTGAATTTGTTTCGCGGCTCGCAGAAAGAAATCGACCAGACAGCGAAACTTTCAATGCAGAGCGCGAGCCGGGTGCAGAGCTTCGCAGCTGGCGGACACGGTCCAATCGCTTAACATGGGCGCCGAAAGGAAAATTGGTGGAGATCCAGTGTAAGGCCTCAATCACAGACCAACTTAATGTGATTTGAGTAGTGGACACTGACCAGAGTCTTCTTTAGAGCCATGATGGAGCCGTGCAGCTTGCTGTCCATCTGGTGAATGTCCTCTGTGACGGACGCTAGGTGGAGCTGGAACCGAGATAACTGGGCCTGGTAGTTCTCCAGCTCCGACTCTATCATACTGGGACAAACTCGTCATTATGCTTCCTATCATACTGGGACAATCTCTTTATTCTGTTTCCTATATGACTATCATACTGGTTACATTAAAACCTAAAAAGCAGGATTCCATTTGTAAAAATAAAGAATAAGTGTAACATGTAATCTCCTAATCCAATGTCACCTGATTTCTGTCTCCAGGTCTCCACTGAGGTATTTGGCTGTGCTGAACTCAGGCGTGTAGTAGCGGTCTTTGTAAACCTGGTCTCCTTCTCCTGTGAAGGCCTCACGGCAGTTCTTTGGAGGCCGGTCTCCCTGCATTACCCTCCTAGCAGCTTCTTTCTCCTTCAGAAGAAAGCAACAGTAAAATATTAAGATAGTGAACAAATAAAATTAATGTAAAATATGCAATTCAGTAGGTGTTGAGATTCAACACCGTTATACTCTTCAGATGTGTTCATGGATTGACTAACTTTGATGATCAGAATGGACTCAATCCCTCTCATGTCGATGAGGCAGTTTGTGATGACTGGGCCAGAGGTAGTCATGGTCTGAAGAACAGACAGGTAATCGGGGTGCTGGACTCCTCTGCAAAGACGACAGAGCCACCGTATTAGAGTTCTAGTTGGAAGATTCTCACAAGCAACTAGAAAATACCCACCACCTCTTTTATGAGAAATAAATTGAAATAAAATTGTGCTGCTCACCGCCCCTGCATATTGTAGACTTTGTCACTAAAAGGAGTGACGATGATCTGGGGCCGGTTTCCCTTTAAAAAGTGATGTGACATCACTGCCTGAAGGACGCACTCGTCCTGGTAGTTGTCACAGCAAAATGTTTTCATGAAGCTACGCAAACAGCTCTCCACGGCAACAGCTAAAGTGGGGTCTTTCAAGTTTATACATGCACCTGCAAGCACCAGAAGACATGCTTATTAACATGATTATCTTAAAGATATTTGGTTTATCGGTGTTCTGTACGGTAGATGTGCAGCATTTGAAAAATAATGTATTTAAATCCTCTAAATAAAATACAGGTAATTCATGAATCAGTGAGTTCTTCTCAACCAGATGTGATAAACCATAGAGCATGTTACCTATGGGGCCCATAGGCTTCTTGATGAAGCGGCCTTTGGTGTAAGCCTTGTCAATAGCATCCAGCAGCTCAGGCATGTTGTCTCCAAAGCGCTTTAGTTTGTTGGACCGACTGGCCTTGAGCTGGTTTTTTCTCTTCATTTTGGACTCGAACGCCACATGGATGTTCTTCTCCTCCAACCTGGGGTATTCAGATAGCACACGTTCCACAGCTCAAAGACAATGTTAGACTGATATAGCTGGGGTATTCAGATAGCACACGTTCCACAGCTCAAAGACAATGTTAGACTGATATAGCTGGGGTATTCAGATAGCACACGTTCCACAGCTCAAAGACAATGTTAGACTGATATAGCTGGGGTATTCAGATAGCACACGTTCCACAGCTCAAAGACAATGTTAGACTGATATAGCTGGGGTATTCAGATAGCACACGTTCCACAGCTCAAAGACAATGTTAGACTGATATAGCTGGGGTATTCAGATAGCACACGTTCCACAGCTCAAAGACAATGTTAGACTGATATAGCTGGGGTATTCAGATAGCACACGTTCCACAGCTCAAAGACAATGTTAGACTGATATAGCTGGGGTATTCAGATAGCACACGTTCCACAGCTCAAAGACAATGTTAGACTGATATAGCTGGGGTATTCAGATAGCACACGTTCCACAGCTCAAAGACAATGTTAGACTGATATAGCTGGGGTATTCAGATAGCACACGTTCCACAGCTCAAAGACAATGTTAGACTGATATAGCTGGGGTATTCAGATAGCACACGTTCCACAGCTCAAAGACAATGTTAGACTGATATAGCTGGGGTATTCAGATAGCACACGTTCCACAGCTCAAAGACAATGTTAGACTGATATAGCTGGGGTATTCAGATAGCACACGTTCCACAGCTCAAAGACAATGTTAGACTGATATAGCTGGGGTATTCAGATAGCACACGTTCCACAGCTCAAAGACAATGTTAGACTGATATAGCTGGGGTATTCAGATAGCACACGTTCCACAGCTCAAAGACAATGTTAGACTGATATAGCTGGGGTATTCAGATAGCACACGTTCCACAGCTCAAAGACAATGTTAGACTGATATAGCTGGGGTATTCAGATAGCACACGTTCCACAGCTCAAAGACAATGTTAGACTGATATAGCTGGGGTATTCAGATAGCACACGTTCCACAGCTCAAAGACAATGTTAGACTGATATAGCTGGGGAGAATGTTCATCAAGAGGCCATGATCACGTATGCCTGAATATGTTCCAGTGGTCATATTAATGAAACCGCTCTGTTGAATATGTTCCAGTGGTCATATTAATGAAACGGCTCTGTTTAATATGTTCCAGTGGTCATATTAATGAAACCGCTCTGTTTAATATGTTCCAGTGGTCATATTAATGAAACCGCTCTGTTGAATATGTTCCAGTGGTCATATTAATGAAACGGCTCTGTTGAATATGTTCCAGTGGTCATATTAATGAAACCGCTCTGTTTAATATGTTCCAGTGGTCATATTAATGAAACCGCTCTGTTGAATATGTTCCAGTGGTTATATTAATGAAACCGCTCTGTTGAATATGTTCTAGTGGTCATATTAATGAAACCGCTCTGCTGAATATGTTCCAGTGGTCATATTAATGAAACCGCTCTGTTTAATATGTTCCAGTGGTCATATTAATGAAACCGCTCTGTTGAATATGTTCCAGTGGTCATATTAATGAAACGGCTCTGTTGAATATGTTCCAGTGGTCATATTAATGAAACCGCTCTGTTGAATATGTTCCAGTGGTCATATTAATGAAACGGCTCTGTTGAATATGTTCCAGTGGTCATATTAATGAAACCGCTCTGTTGAATATGTTCTAGTGGTCATATTAATGAAACCGCTCTGTTGAATATGTTCCAGTGGTCATATTAATGAAACCGCTCTGCTGAATATGTTCTAGTGGTCATATTAATGAAACCGCTCTGCTAAATATGTTTTACCTTAGCTTGTCCATTTCTTCCTTTCCTTTGAACAGAGACTGCTGTTGGTCCTTGATCTCCTGGTTCAGTTCAGCGCATGTTTTCTCATGCTTCTCCTGTTGTTCTCTCAGAGCAGAGATTCTTCTCAGTCGTTTTGTGCGTTCAGACTCATTGTTTGCACTACCACTGAGTTTAGGATGATAATTATTTACATGAAACAAATGAACCATTACAAGTATTACTCACTGTCCATTTCACAGTAATAATTAATGGAAACGCAGGACATTAGTACAAGTATTATTCATTAGGGAACATGTGTAAGCCCATCTCTGAGGTTGACTCACCCTTTGTTGATTTTGTTTACTCTTTCCTGAAGAAGGCCTAGTTCCTTCTCTGATTGTTTCTGTTTGTTGAAAGCCCGGAAATAAACCACCTGCAGTGAGGCACAAGGTGTTTAAATGAGTGATGAGTGAAAACAGGGGCAGCAATATGTCCTGGGCTAGAGTTAAGATTAGGGATAGTGTTAGTACCTTGAGTTAGGATTAGGGCTAGTGTTAGTACCTCATTGAGTTAGGATTAGGGCTAATGTTAGGACCTCATTCAGTTAGGATTGGGGCTAGTGTTAGGACCTCACTGAGTTACGGTTAGGGCTAGTGTTAATACCTCATTGAGTTAGGATTGGGGCTAGTGTTGCGACCTCGATGAGTAAGGGTTAGTGGTAGGACCTTGTTGAGTTAGGATTAGGGCTAGTAGATTAGGGCTAATGTTTTGTGTTAGGGTTAAGGCTAGTGTTAGTACTATAAAGTACCTCCTGTGCTTTGTGAGCTTTACTTGCTGCCTTGACTTCCTCCTTCAACTTCAAACTGAGTTGTGTCATGGAGTCCTGCTCCTCTTTCTGACTGTTGAGTTTCTGCTGGATGTCTTGCCAGCTCTTTTCTATGAGCATGAGTTTACTCTGTGGTGGGAGAGACAGCATGACACATTTGTTTATTTCCGCGTGTCTGTGTCCACGCAGGAATGGTAATAATTTATGCATGCTGTTTTTGTATTTATGAACAATAATAACGAATTAATATTTTTCCTGTTGTACCGTATTTTGCACAACTCCAGTAAAAATTGGATTGTGGGATTTGGGTCAGAGACTATGCTGAACAACAAGTACCATTTCAATGCTTTAGGGTTGGAACTTTCCAAACACACCTGACAAATATGGAGGTCATCCTTGTGTTTGTGACAGTTTTCTTCTTTTGCAATGTCGTCCTGTAACTGTGCTACCATTCGCTCCTTTTCTCTGACCTGATAGTAGTGAAATATCAGTTTCATTCAGTTATAACAACATAACAAAAATGTAGTACGACTTTAAAAGAATGTCTGCTTATGTGGCTATGAAGTTGTATTACGGTTATTTCTCTCATGAGCACAAATGCAAGGTCCTCATCAAGAAAGAAAAGGCCTGTTGGACTTCCCCGCCTAAACAGGACTGATGCACCTACAGGCCTAACCCTAACTCCAACACTAATTCTAACCCCAAACCTAACCCTACAGGCCTAACTCCAAGCATATCCCTACAGGCCTACTCCTACAGGCCTAACTCCAAGCGTATCCCTACAGGCCTAACCCTACAGGCCTAACCCCAACACTAACTCTAACCCCAAACCTATCCCTACAGGCCTAACTCCAAGCATATCCCTACAGGCCTAACCCTACAGGCCTAACCCCAAGCCTAACCCTACAGGCCTAACCTTAACCCCACAGGCCAAACCCCAAGCCTAACCCTACAGGCCTAACCCCAAGCGTAACCCTACAGGCCTAACCCTAACCTGAACCCTACAGGCCTAACCCCAAACCTATCCCTACAGGCCTAACTCCAAGCATATCCCTACAGGCCTAATCCTAACCCTACAGGCCTTACCCCAAACCTAACCCTACAGGCCAAAACCCAAGCCTAACTCTAACCCTAACCCCAAACCTAACCCTACAGGCCTAACCCCAAACTTAACCCTACAGGCCTAACCCTAACCAAGGCAGGCATTGACTCAAAGGAACGGCTCTAATGGCAGCAGGGGTTGAGGAGAGGGTCACATACCAAACACCAGGCCATCTTTTTTTTTAGGTCCTCCAAGGAGCTCTTCATTTCCCCAAGAGAAGACAGGTTATCATACCGCTCTTTTTTCTGAAGAAACTCCTGTTTGAGGTCCTTCAGGCACTAAAAACAATTGTCCATATACTAAGGTTATTTTAACATAAAACATTAAGTGATAATATAAAACCAACTAAGCTACTGTTCATTTTGAGATATGTGATTAAATGGGTTATTGTATTACCTCTTCTTGTCTCTCCAGCTGTTCTCGTGTCACTGCTTTAGTATGTTTGATGTGGATATAGTCCCTCTTCATCTGGTCCAGCAAAGTTGCTTTCATAAAGAACTGGATACAAAAGATCAAAGACTTGAGTTATTCTAAAAATGAACCTTATTCTAAAAATGAACATCTAATGTAGGGGTATGTTTCATTTCACATCTGGTAAGTCCAATACCTTATACTTGTCTGATTCACTTTTTGAATGCAAAAACTGCTTGCTCATTTCCTGGTTTAGAATCGAGACTGGGTTATCAACCTGCAACATATGAAGCGCTGTGTGAGGTCTTGCCGTGCATGTCTATATGGTTAGACAGTAAGGGTTAAGGTTAGATACCTGAATGTTAAAATGGTCCAAAATAGAAGTTAACTCCTCCTTTTTGTTTGAGACAAGCTGCCCTGCATGACATGATCAAAACAATAACAGGCATTAAAGCACTAGCCAACATGACTGATCAGCAGCAATACCTTTTAAATCAACAGCATATTACCTAATTGACTCTTCAGTTTACACGTCCGGCAACCATCACTGGAAATCCGCTGCTCTATAGAAATGCAGTCTCCATATACGTCTCTTTTATAGGCGTCTGGTCCGCGGTTCCGCAGTTTAACTGTAACGTCTGCTGTGCTGGAATAGGGTTATGGTCAGAGTGTCTGTGTGTAACGTCTGCTGTACTGGATTAGGGTTATGGTCAGAGTGTATGTGTAACGTCTGCTGTACTGGATTAGGGTTATGGTCACTGTGTGTGTGTAACGTCTGCTGTACTGGATTAGGGTTATGGTCACTGTGTGTGTAACGTCGAGAGAGAGAGAGAGAGAGAGAGAGAGAGAGAGAGAGAGAGAGAGAGAGAGAGAGAGAGAGAGAGAGAGAGAGAGAGAGAGAGAGAGAGAGAGAGAGAGAGAGAGAGAGAGAGAGAGAGAGAGAGAGAGAGAGAGAGAGAGAGAGAGAGAGAGAGAGAGAGAGAGAGAGAGAGAGAGAGAGAGAGAGAGAGAGAGAGAGAGAGAGAGAGAGAGAGAGAGAGAGAGAGAGAGAGAGAGAGAGAGAGAGAGAGAGAGAGAGATGCGCCAGAGACTTTGGTGCAGTACAACAAGGATCATCATTTGGTCTAATTCTCCATTCTAATATGAATTTGAATGACATTAACTGTCAAAGAAAGGAGTGCTCTTACTTCTCTCCATGTTTCACAAAACCCTTGAGAGATACTCCTCTGTTAGTGGTTGTGGCCTTCCCACCCAGACCCACCACCAGGGCTGTAAGAATAGCACTTTTACCGCCTGCAAGGGAGATCAACATGTCTCCTATTTACACTGAGCCACACGTCACATGCTACCTGTCTAGTTTTAGGCCATATCATGATACAATGCATTTGTATAATTGACTTTAATAAACACTTTCAAACAGCAGTCCTTCATTGATGATTTGATAGGTATTAGTTAATGTCTCAAAATAGTGATATTCAATTTCTTACTTCCATTGTTTCCAACAATAAAGTTAACGTTGGGGCCAAACTGGAAAGGCCCGAGTAAATGGTGACACATGAAGTTCTTTATAGTGATACTTTCTATTACACCCATATCGCCTAAACCCTGCGAAGACAAACAGGCCATATTCACTGGCAAGTTGTAAGTAGGGATGATGATTGAAATAAATATAAATAATGTTCAACATAGAATACATGACATAACTATAACCGATACTTACTGTAAGGGAGGTAGAGTAGTCGTTGAAAGAGGGTCCATAATCACAAACATTGCCTTTCCCCTCTGGAGTAAGAACTGCTTCCACTCTGCTGATCTTGGCAGCTGTTTCCTCTCGCAGAACTTTGCCTTTCCTTTTAGACATTTTGAGTCAATGGGTTGCTAGAAAAATGCAGTTGAGAAACCATTACAGTACAGAACAGTTTGAGCTATCCCCCGTATGTACAATTTAACCTTTTTTCAGGGGAGAGAAAATCTTTTTGCAATTGGAAATGTTTGACTTTTGCAGTCAATGTTAACACAGTGACATCACAATGTGTTGTCTTGTTAATTTGAGAGCACATTTCCAGCGAAGTGCATCAGATGTATACATCAGTACCACAGATGCAGTGACAACACATTAACCAAGTTCAACTTTAACAGCACTTGAGACACTTTCCGGCACATGTTTAAATATCCAGTGCATTTCGACACCCTCTTTTAAATGTCTATGTTAAAAAAAAAAAAAGGGTTCTGGTGAAATAAAGGCGATTCACGCTTAAAGTATAATACACTTAGTACTGCTCAGCAGTGATGTTGCTAAATTGCTGCAATTTTTCTTGGTGCAGTTTGTGCGCTCACGGTTCTGAAACAAGTGAAAATCACATATTGGAAACCAATTAAATGTGTTCGAACAGAAGAACCATCTACTGGACAAAAATACATTTTAGAAGAAAACTTTAGACCAATAATTGGGCGACGACGTAGGCTGCGACCTTGGCCTTTATCCTTCCCATGGTAAGTCAAGTAAAAGCAGTTGAAACCTGTGCAAGAAAAATTATTAGGTATTCAGAAGAGCCCTACCAAGCCTTCAAACTTTCCTCGCGCGGCTATGTGGTTAGCGGCGCACAGGTGTCAACATAGGCGTAAAACAATCGCCTATCTTGGGTTCGTAGAGAGAGTTCAATTCAATTACAAACCGAACCATGGTTCAGTTGGAAGCAGATTGAGTCCTATCATTTGTAATGAGCCACGGAGCTTTTTGTTGGTGCTGAAAAATTAGATGCGTGTTCTTGTTACCACCTCCCAAACGTACCGAACTCGAGTAGTAAGCGCACCATGTTGATTACGACGATCGAATTACAACGGACTAAATAGTTGGCCTAAATTCTCTATGGGTGCATGTCCATGTCCATGTTCCAGATCAACTGGAAGTTTTTAAATCTAGAGTTTTTGATAAATGTAATTGTAATATATAGCCTACGCACCGTGTCAGATTCGGCAGCCAACTTCCTGGTGTGCATGGTTTACTAGTGAAAGCTGGAGGGTGTGCCTTAGATTTACAACAAGGAACAAAATAAACATGACGGTGTGGTGCATTACACCTGCTATCCACGAAGAGGGGTCTGCTGACTACTTCCTGTAACTAGCAAGGTCATGGCAGGTGTAGGCCTACAATTGTGTCGAAAAAGCCATGGGGACAAAACTGCAATGATCACAACCCAATTAGAGCAACTTCTTGAATACCAAAAAAGTATGTGATATAGTTTTTGTGAGATGTTTCGCTAGACACAGAATAGTCTGGTGCTGTTTTTTGAATTGTTTCTACACAATTTACAATCCGTTTGGCTAAGGTAAGCAAATATTTATAGACTTTCCCAACCAAGTCCTTAGAGGGATAATGTATGTGAGAGCATTTCTAGGAAGTAGCAAGACAGCCCCAACAGGAAATCACTGGTAAAGTTGGCTAACAAATTCGTATTAGTTTAACACAGGTTCCTTGTGTTAACCTAGTCGTGTTAACTCAAATCAAATCTGAAAGCACTGTCTCCCAATCACCAATTCATTGCGAACTAGCTGTAGTCTGTCCATTTGGTTCGCTTTACAGCGCCGTATATGACCCTAGCAATATATTTTGACTGTTCAGTTTTCCTGTTTCTATATCCCCACGTCTTTCCATTCTTGCGAGATAAACATAGCCTGTAATGGTTAGACAACCAAAGCTCCTTGCACCCACTGGGAAATCTTCTGCAAATCCATACTCCAACTGACAATATTTTTATTTTGAATTTGGTAGAAATGGTAGTTTATAGATTAAAATAAAAATGTTCGTTTTACTCAAACGTACCTGTAAATAATAGAGAGAACTAGAGAAACGTGTGTGTGTGTGTGTGTGTGTGTGTGTGTGTGTGTGTGTGTGTGTGTAATGTTTTTGACTCTGATCAGAGAATAACCAATGATACAGGGCGCAAGTAGGCCTAATCTGTTAAACAGCTTTTCAGGTAGGACTGTTATTTTTCAAAGCTTTATTATAGCAGCAGATAATTGTTACCAAATATAGAACATTGTTAAGGATGCACCAGTTTTCTTCCCTCAAACTCCTTGATGTGAGGAGACCCAGCTTAGATTTCAAAGCTCTGGGACACTGACAATTCCTAACAACTATTGGCTCCCCTGACAATCAAACCTAGCGGTTCAGGCATGAGATTCAGAGGCATTAAATTATACATTATATATTAAGAGACATTTCAATGTCCACGTTTTTGAAATTGAGAGACATTTAAAAAAAATAATAATATGAGAACCATCATATTATGTCGATTTGTTTAAACAGAACTGGCTTAAATAATTAATAACTATTTAGAGTGTGATTGGAGGGAGAACAAAATGACATTTAAACATAATCCATTAAAATAATCACCACCAGCCTTTATTACCTCTTTATTAAACAGAATTTAACTTCAAATTCTTATGCAATACATTGAGAACAATATAGCTGTTTATTATGCTCAAAATTTGCACATTATAGCTTCATGAATATGGAAGAAATATCACTTCTTCTTCATTGATGATGTGAGTTTTGTAAAACTTTCACTTTTCGTTGATGAGAAATTCTACCAAAAAGATAAGCACAATAGATAATTAGCCGATTATTTTACAATGTACAGTAAAATAGTACATGGGTTAAACTCACCTTAATGTTGACACGCTTAAACAAGGCATCTCGTACCTGAAATGTATGAAATATATGTTTCAATGTTTAGATACATATACTTTATGATTTTCTTTGTAAGATCAATTAATGATGTCTATTTTAGTATCTAGGCATATTTTGTGTTTTTAATATGGACCTATGTATGTTATGACTTAGCAATTTCAACTTAAAGAAGGAAACAGTACAGTACCATTTTCTCTCCAACACATGAAGTCAGTAAAAGGAAGAAACCCTGCCGATCAAATAAAAAGGCTCATGTCTTTGATGAAGGATTCCATAGAATAGATATCAATGAGATAAGACACATACTGTACCTGAAAGGCGTTCAGTAGAGTGAAGGCATAGTTGACAAAAATGGCAAGAGCTCCCACTGTGAGGTCAAGGGTCAACACAAAGAAACCTAAAAGCCACGTCACACCAAAGATAGGAGTGAGCAGGACAATCAACCTCAGGATACTTTTGGCAACGTCCTTTTCATCACGAGTGCTAGCCTCAACCACAGGGTTCAGCAGGCGCGTGATTACCACCATCATGCAGAACACATTGATAACAACAATTGTACCAATTGGTAAAACAAATGAATGGATAGACCCCTTCAGAACCCCTTCATATATCAACCAACAAGTCTTGGCCGAGTAGTAGGAGTCTTTGTTGCCGTTTTGATAGGTAATGAAGGTAATTGCAACAATCAAAACAGGGCAGAAATAGCCAAGGAAGAAGGAGAATCCCAAGTAAGCCTTCTTGCTCAGTTTGTGGAAAACAAAAACTGTTTTGTGAAGAACCATTAGACTTAGACACAGCATCCAAAAAAACATTGCCAAGTAGAAAAAATGCTTTAACACCACTAAAATCTGACACCAACTTTCTGGTATTTTCTTTGGAGAAGATGCCAGAAAACAACAATCAGCTATTAATAAGCACAATGATATGTTGATATAGGCTGTGAGCCGAAAGTATGAGACATTGGACCTAACTACTGAATTCCATACCAACACGTATATTCCTAAACACGCTATGAGGGAAATTATTGACACCCCTAAGCCCACATTGGTTATTTCATCCATATATGGAAGAGGAACCTCTTCCCTCGACATGAGTACGGTGAACGAGGACAAATGGTGGCATTCACATATGTCTTCATGATAAGGACCTCCCCAGGTACAGCCGTCACTAGACCAATCACTTTTGTTTACATCCCAGTAGACACATTTCATTTCACGATTGGGAAGTCTTTTATTAGTTAATGGGAAAACTATTTGAATATGTTTTTGTTCATTTCCACCAATGCGTTCTGTTCTGTGTATCACAGACACCACTAAACTTTTAGGTTCCATCTGCTTGTCTTTCAATGGTAAATACTCGTTTAGATTCTTAAACCCCACAGTTGTCACGGTCTGTTTGGGGCCCATTGAATCTAAATGGACAGTAGCATTGAACACACTGAATATGGTTTTGGAGCAACTCTGTGATGAATCACCAATGCAGCTAAATAGTTCAACATTCGGTTGAGCAGAATTGTTTTGAGTTTTAATCTCTGTTGTATTAACTAAACTTTCAAAGGATATTAAAAATCTTTCAGCCAAGGAGGATGAATGGTTTTCATTGCCAGTTGACCATGTTTTTTTCAGAGACTCACTCAGAATATTACTGGATGACTCTATCAAGTTCTGGAAGGAAATCAAGTATTTGATTAAAATAAAACATATTTTGATAATTCCTTTAAAAAAACCTTGGGACTTTTTATGAAAATTATATACTATAAAATATGAAAAGTATATTGAATATATACTTTATACAAAATATCATAAGAATAACAATAATAATAATAACAATAATAATAATTATAATAATAATAATAATAATACTTACTTCTAATATGGATTCAGGCATTTTCTTACTAAGGCCGATTACTGACATGGTACCAATGATGTCAACAGACGTATTCACATTAGCGTAACTATCAATAGAATTTGTATTATTGGTAGATCGACTGAGCCGGAAAAATACTTCTGCAGCATTTTTCTCTACTGACCCCCGCCCTCTTTGAAGATTCTGTAATGGAAAAGAGTTAGTGCAGGTTCTCAGTCTTTCATAGTAAGCTCCACAAACATTAATGAAAGGGAAGTGAAATATGATTGATTGCTTACTATTGTATCATCTAGAATATTTTGAAGATCGCTGTTCACACAGTATGATTTTTCATCTTCCCAAGTTGCACCGTCAGAGCACTTCCTTGTTCTGTTTCCAACACTGTCCTTACATCTCAAAATTCCCTGATGACCAGCTTTGACCTCTGGCCAATTGTCTTTAGTTTGGCAGAATTTACAGGTGGCTGTTTGGGCAAAACACAGTGGTGGTCGCTGCTACGTTTAGGGTTTTCAGGTTATGATAATATGTCTGTTTATTACGCTTACATTACGCTTAAGATAATAATAATACACTTGACAATAGTGCTGGGACATACAGCAGATTACATATATGGGAATTGTGGCACTTCGAGTCTGTTTCATCCTGTTTGTAAATGTGCATGTTACATTTGGTATTGGGTTAGATTCAGAGTTACAGCTGATGCTTATATTAGCCTCGAAAACAATTGCACCTTTGGAGATATCTGTAAGACAAATATATACATTTAATATTTTGTTATTATGCTATCCATTTTTTTTATGTACTTTGTACAAAATAGGTTGATAAAATGACAATGTATTTCAACAAAACCTGAAGTTGACAGATGATAGGAAAGACATATTACTTAGTAATAATAATTATTAATATTTTCTAGCCAACAGTTATTGCATGTTGCGTTTCATTGCAAGTATTTCACGTAATTCTTTTAAAGGTATACAAAACAAACCAATACAATACACATATTTCAATGAAACCTCAATCTGCAAGCGGAGAGTAGATAGCCGATACTTACATTTTCTGTAATTCATTTCGTTTGTTGTTGGGTAGCTATTCCAAGATATGGTATAATTTTCACTGTCTTGAACAATTTCACATAAGACCCTTAGAACAAGAACTTCAGTTGACATCGTTGTGTAACAGTGTGGAAATTGAGGAGTACTACTCATGAAAATGTTTGGTAGCAGAGCAACATCTAGATTGGCACTGGCTTTGTGTACTATGGTTATATTTGAACTCGACTGCAAGGAACATGTAAACATTCCTGTAAAAAAAACACAAGGCAGTTTTGTCATTTTGTCATTTTGTCAAGCAACAAGATGATCAACCATATTTACAACTAAAGGTAGCTAATGGAAAGAAAGAAAGTGATTCCATTTTGAAACGGGTGTAAGACTTTGTGAAATGAAATATTATTGCTGAGTCTCCATAAAATGAAGGTAAGAACCACTACAAGATAGGAAATTATTGAAGACAAAGTTTAATAAACTTAATTTCAGGTACAAAAGTTTATCATTTATGATTAGACTTGTCACAACACAACACACTTGGCAACCCGGTGATGAACCAAACTGACAATAAAGGGAGCAATGGTAAGAAAGAGCAACACATCACAAGATGGCTTCCCTTCAGCAAAAAGGAGTAATAAATTGCTGAAAAGTGTCTATTTTATGAAGGACTTGATGCAATATTGATTGTCTCCCAATAATCATGTTAAGAACAGTGGAATAAGATATTAATTTATTTAAGCCAAGGTTTAACCAACTGAATGAAAAACATGTTAATCTCAGGTACAAGTTTATTCTTTTAAATATTTTATGGACTTGGACTTGGACTTGGTCACAGCAATATTATCCTGTTTAAAACGTCTCTAGCACCTTACTTAAATCCTACCTGCCCAGACCTCCGACGTCCTCTTAAGGGAGAGTTGGGAACCATTACTTGGGAATGACACTGTGGACTCAGTACCGTTTGTCACCTCAGCAACCTTTCCATCTACTGAGGTCAATTCCCAGACTTGATTTGGTTTACTGATGCCAATACTTTCATCAGTTTCACAATAGATAGTTTGTTCAGAATCGTACTTCACTGGACCTGACGGAACAAATATCCTGACAAGTCCTGCAAAAGAAAAGATTACATGCAAATTAAGATGTGAGAAAGTATATTATCCCACAATATTTTTACATGATTAAGTTTATGACTTTTAGTTTAGTATTACCTGTGGTATTTAAAGAAAATTTAGCATTCAATGTAGTTTGCAAGTTTGAGGTTTTTGCTGCTAGATCTTCAGATGTGATATAATTATTAACACTCAATAGAAAATCAGCAATGACACTTCCCCTCCTACAAGGACATAGGAAATATAGTTTAAAACCATTGTGTGATTACTGCACACATTAACATGGCAGGAATAGGCAGAATCACATGCTGTACCTGAACTGTGTAATTGTCAGACTGTTAAACTTCTTCAGGGTGCTGTATACTTTTTTCATCTTTAGGAAAAAACATGTTGAAATGTTAGCTAGGATACGGCAGGTCACATGTACCGTCAACGGAACAGGTCCATAAACACATAACCGTCATTGGCTTAAATGAGTCTGTTGTATTCTTACATGGCTTTGAAGCTTAGTAAACAAGGTGAAGGGCCTGGTAGGAGATTCAAGTATTTCCAAACTGTATAACTTTATGTGATCACACAGGAAGCTAACAACATTTACAAATAAACTCTATATACCTCTTTCAGTAATCCTTCACACTTTTCTGAGTCTTTTCTCTCAAGACAGACAGAATAGTCAAGAGCCAAGATGATCGATCCCTCAACAGTAACTATGAAAAGACAAGGTAATTGAAACATTAATAGTAATTGTGCAAAGAAACTAAGAAACATTGAATCTAGATTTGTTTATTGTGTACAAAAACACTAGGGACTTCTGCTTGAACGCCCATACACACTCACAAAGAAAGAGCAATAAGAGCATTACCTGTTGTGTTTGAAATACACATGTTTGTATTGTTTATAGCTGAGGTTGGAAAAGTGCACGTATTACCACAGCACTTAGGGTTAGAGAGACATGATGTATTACTCCAAATGTGATTTGGTTTGCAGGTGCATTTAGTCTCATTCACAACAATCCCACATTCTGCAAAGAAATAATTGATTTAGTCTCATTCACAACAATCCCACATTCTGCATTCTGAAACAAGCATGTGGCTGCAGTACCTGTTGTTTCTTGAAGGTCATTAATTCTCACGTTAGTTCTATTAACGTTCACTGTACTGTTCGAAACAAACGACTTGATCAACACTTCTATTTGTGGAAGTACGCTTGCTTCAGCGGTGAGCACAGCATACATCATTTTAGTTGAGATTTCTGAAAGATGGAAACCCTAACACTCAAATGGATACAAAGAACATAGAACATTTATTTGGTTTGTACTAGCTAACTAATGTTAGAGGTCAACTATTAATAAATAAAATGGAATTACCTTGCCCAGAAGCCTAAACAAGATGGCAAAGATATTTGTTAATTGTTCATGTTTGGGGAAGGGTTGTAATTTATCAAAATGTATGTGTCAAAATGTTTTCATAAATAATAACATATAACAGTATCCTGTAAGACCATAAAAGTCTTATGACTGAAGTGTAGTTGACTAACCTTAGAGTAAATAACTCCCAGGACACAAAGGAATGTCTGCCAAGCCCTCATTCTGATCCTGCAGGCAGAGTTTGACACATTTGTGCCCATATACTGTCCAGTACTTACACAACAGCCCTTACCACTTCATTAATGCCTTAGTTAGCTCTCCATTTATTTCATTACAGAAAGGGGCAGATACAAATGAAATACTTTGCTAACAACTGATTTGGCCTCAACAGTAGAACAGGTGTTGGTGTGAATGTAGAGAGTTCTAGTCTCTGAAACTCACCTCTGTTTCTGGCTGTTCATTTAATCCTCACCAGTGTCTTCTCTCTGTGGAGCCAGATAGGAGACTAGTTCCAGTGAAAAGAGGTTCACAAAGCTTTAACTGTGCATAAAATGAAGAGGGTTATGTTTCCAGGGACATAGATGTCTGTCAAACATCCCCTTGTGTTTCATACACATAATTTAGACCTATGCAAAGTAAATGGTTCCCTTGGTTTTGACATCCTCATTTGACTCTCAAATATATAGGCAATGCACTGTACAACATGCTTGTGTACACAGCACATCAACGTAAATAAGAAAGTACTTTTTAAAATGGACTATCTGCTTGAGAGGTGGTTTAGGTTAGTTTAGTTTAGGGATGGTATGATGTAAAATAGAAATACCGAAATGCTAATCTTTATTAAAGGATCCAGATTAAAAGAAATGTAATAGATTGGCTACATTTAACCCCATCAAATTCAATCATATGTTTATTTTACCCTTTTTAGATGTACTGACGTCATTCCAAACTAAGGCAGAAAAGCACGTTTTAATAGTGTGTGGGCTAAAATGTCTACAGCAAGTGACGCAGATTGATTGCCTGGGATGCCAGTACACACACAACTTTATACACACTGTATACTTTATTCTTTCTTTACCTGGATACTTGCAAAAACGCTTGACCAAGACATCCCTGATGCCAACACTAATTCTATAGACAATTTTTGTCTTGAGCCAGCTAGAGCTTTTTTTTATATATATATATGTCTTTAATGTCAACCTTGTTTACAGGTGGCCAAGTACTTCTGTTTTTCCAAGCACATTGCTGTTTTATAACTAGACAGTTGAGGTAGGGCCTGAACTGTGACCCAGCAGGTCTCCATTCTGTGTCCCCATGAACTGTGACCCAGCAGGCCTCCATTCTATGTCCCCATGAACTGTGACCCAGCAGGCCTCCATTCTATGTCCCCATGAACTGTGACCCAGCAGGCTTCTATTCTATGTCCCCATGAACTGTGATCCAGCAGGCCTCCATTCTATGTCCCCATGAACTGTGACCCAACCTGCCTCCATTCTATGTCCCCATGAACTGTGATCCAGCAGGCCTCCATTCTATGTCCCCATGAACTGTGACCCAGCAGGCCTCCATCCAGTAGGCCTGTCAACTCTGGAAATAAAAAAAGCAAATTAATAAAACTGGATGAAAACATATTTTTTGCCTAGTAGGTACACCATTTAGTAATCAGCCTGAGCAAGTTAAGTTGGATTTTCATTAAAACAAGTGAAATGTTGTTTTTCAAAACACTGATTAATGTGACTTTTTTGCAGTGTTATTGTTTTCTTAATATTAGCCTATTATTTTGTGGAAATGCATAAAAACTGCACACTGTTATAATCATAGCTCAATAATTATTCTCTTGGTAAACGAGACTGGAAAGCTGTAATGAACCTTGAGTGACATTCTGTGTGATTGGTACTTGTTGCTAACTCACAACTGGTCTGGTTTTTATTGAATAGGGATGGAATTAATTTGTGATTGGGCTGGAAACTGTCAATCTGATCTGGCAACACTGTAACCGTGACTGTTTTTACTTTGCTAAGAAGCTGTTGCTGAGCAACAGATGTGTTGCAAAGCTTAAGTTTCAGCAGTCCACGTTGAAAACCGCTGTGTAAGGATCGACGTTCTTTGATCATTGTTGGACTTGGGTTGATAATATAGGTAAAACTGATTTAACTACGCCAATGAATTGCGTTCAATTGTTTCACCAAATCAAGTTGTTCCGAGGCTGCCTGCCATCTGGCGTGAGGTTATTAACTTCGTTTTTCTGGGTGCACGCAGTTCGGGACCCTGTCCCTGACATCATTTCGTTAGCTGACGACTTGTTATCTAACCATTTACTTTTCTTACTCAATCATCTACCCCAAAGTCCTTCAGTGAATGGAATACCAACTGATTGGTTTGTTCATAAGAACACTCTTCAGCTGAAGACTAACAAAAAAAAATAGTTGTACGTGTAACGAAAAAACAAACGGTCAAAACGTACCTTGGTCTGTAACTTTAGGCTAGTACTAGTTGCTATGGGTAACGCTAACTGACTAACTAAAAGTGAAGTTGTTTCCTCTCATATCTACGGCAGTACATGGCTGCCACACCAGAAAAAGAAAAAAGCAAGAAGTGAAAGCAAGATAAGACGTGATAACTTAT
Source organism: Aplochiton taeniatus (assembly GCA_017639675.1). Lineage (NCBI taxonomy): Eukaryota > Metazoa > Chordata > Actinopteri > Galaxiiformes > Galaxiidae > Aplochiton > Aplochiton taeniatus. Next base: position 53,015 of record CM030181.1, on the reverse strand, counting down.
TGTTAAAACAAAACGGATAACTTATGTTGGTATAACGTTACATCAAGATATGATGGTCTTGGCCTTTTGCAATTAACTGGCATCACCATGGCAAGAATCAACAACTGTCCTTTGTTGCCTGTAAACGAGAATAAGGACATATAAGTAACTTGATCTCTTAAAGTGTTGATTTATTCTTAAATAATTTACATATTTTCTTATTTTAACAGTTTTCAAAAATATGTCAGTAAATGAGGCTGTTTAGTTTCAATAAATATTGTCATCCCAAATTAATTAACATTTAAAAACAATCCACATTGGAAACACAAGGGTTGACAAATGTCTTTCGTATCAGCACTGAAACATTTCTGTTTTAAATATTGTGAACTTGACAAAAAGTTGTTACACTCCAAAATCACACATTTCTGATCCGTTTAATGTTAAGGGTTGGCAAAATATTGTGTCTAAACCCATTTAGACATAATTTTTTCAGATTAGGAAATGAGATGAAAACAGAAAAACATGATGGTTGTGATCAGTTTTTGATAATATGCTTATAATTATACAAGTATAATGTTCAAACCTAACCACGGCATCAACTGACATAATCTAGCCATCCCTTAAAGTGATAGTTCAACATTTCTGGAAATAAGATATCCCCCAATTAACCCCTAGTCAGACAAGATGATTGACATACATTTCATGTTGGGACGTCCAACATTGAGTTAGTTAGGTTGTGGGCTAAATGTAGCATATCCATGGCCGTAAGCTTTTTTGGCTTATTGTTGCACGACTTTACAGCACAGCTAGGAATTACGAACGTCTTTTACCAGATAAACTGAAGGGCAAATATCAGCGTATCTGTCAATGCCATTCACCGCTCTAGGTTATGTGAGATTCTGGGTTTCTGTTTAGGCTGCCTACTGAAACAAGGTAAAACTATGTTTCATGTTATAACAATATACGTTATCACGTTTTAATGTGAAACGCCATGTTATGACAATAAGTTATCACGCTGTCTCATAAACATCTGGTTATTACGTGAAAAACATCTAGTTTTAACAACAAACGTTATCATGTTATAACGTGATACAGATGTTTTTCTTATTCTGGCGTGACAGCAATACAGTTCCGACATATCTTTTGTTCCATTGGGAGACATTTTGGGGGGATTGTCTGACTGTAGCGTTTGTCTGGAGCAGCTGTTTTGAATTCCTGAACTTATTAAAATAGATTATTATGACAAAAAAATATTTTCAACTGGTAGCTACAATAGCTTAAAAACATTTTTTAACTGAACGATGGTGAACAAAATGTCAGAAGTCGAGATACCGGGTGTGTTAAGGTTACATTTTAACACAGGCCTACGTTGTTTTGAGTAATTCGGAAGGTCTCTAGAGATGTACTTTATGGCAACACACACCTTAATAACGCCAATGCTTCAACCACCACAACTGGCACCAACAAAAGCTATTAACCATTTCTGTATGCTTTAAATATTCAGATGTAACCACGTTAATGCGTAGGGCTATACCGAATATAGAGGTCATGACAAAAATGACAGACATTATCCAGTAATAATTGTTGGTGTTTACATTATTTGTTTTTAATGTTAACAGTAACATAACTTTACTAGATGGCATCTTCAAACCAAAAATGGAGAGGATAATCTGTTCAAGAAAAGGTGCCCTTAAACCAATGAAGCAGAGGGAGTCTTCCGTTCCTTATACTTGGAACTATAAAGGAAAAAGAGAGAAAGGTGTTATTTTTGACAGCAAAGGTTGGTTTCATTAATGGGAGTATTGCAGCATGATATTAGTTAGTACTTTAAACAAGATAAAATTAAATATGTGTTTTCAGAACCTCAAAATGATTGTGTTATAAGCCATATATTAAGAATGAGACGGAATCTTGGTTGGTCCACTGAGGTTCCAGATAGGAAAGTTACAAAAGAACACAACCAACAGGTTTGCAACTATTTTATCTGCAGTGGAGCATTTTATTAACAGTTGATAAATGAAGTGTAATAGTCTAATTAGAAGGGTCCGTGGCACATATGTTATAATTTTACTTGCACACAAAATCAACAGGAGAGCTTGGGAAAAGATGCAGGGGAGTATGTGCATTGCCTAATGAGGCACAGAGATGACCCCAAACTCCCTTATAATCCTTATGACCTTCAAGTGGTCTCTGTTCAAACAGCCAAACAGAGAAGTCAGTACTGGACTATTAGTGCTTCCTGTATACTCAAGGTCAGTTGAATTGGGGAGGGGGGAACATTAATTGTTATTTACTTCATTGAGATACTGGTGAAAATGATTTACATTGTCTTTTACGCTTTTCAACTTTTTGTTTTAGGTCTCTGTCTTCGAGGCCAGGAGTGACGAAATCATGTCTGTTCTAGACTGGCTTTCTGAAAGGGAGCTGTTCTATAAGATTGTCAAGTTACCTTCATTTGCTAAATTCAGGTTGGTACAGTATAGTAGCCTGTGGTGCCTAGCTTAGAGCAATTTTCTCCTCAGTTTTTTTTGTTTTGATTTGCAGTTGAGAGGTTTTAGCCTCCCCATAATCAAAGCTTTTAATCCAATTTCTAATTGAACACTGTGCGGGGACACAGATGAGTTAACACCCGATTCAAATTCAGCTATTCTCTTACAAGTAATTATAGTAATAGTAATTATATTTATTATATGAGATGTAGAGAGATCAATGCTGACACAGGAATAATTATATTATTATTATATGAGATGCAGAGGGATCAATGCTGACACAGGAGTAATTATATTATTATTATTATTATTATATGAGATGTATAGATCAATGCTGACACAGGAGTAATTATATTATTATTATATGAGATGTAGCGAGATCAATGCTGACACAGGAGTAATTATATTATTATTAAATGAGATGTATAGATCAATGCTGAAAGACAGTAACTTGTTTTCTGAACAATGTATTAAGGATGTACATGCGGTAGATCTGACTTCATAGTATCGATACTGTTGTTCGTTTTGAATATTGTGCAGAATTTGGAAAGCATTTTCAATTTGGAGGACTTCTATGTGTTACTCAAAGTTCAAATACTCAAAGTAAGTTCAAATGTGACTAGATATTATCATTTATATATCATATATATATCATATAGTATAATTTCTGTTCAAATGTTCCAAGATATTAGCTCTGTTACAGTATAATTTCTGTTTTGTAGAGTGGTGATATTTTGCATCTATTTTCAATTAGTTTATGCTTCTCTCCCAGGGACTTGTTGAGTAAACACTTATTGTTTGCTGATGAGATATTTTTTAGATGCTTGTTTGCAATCAGAAGTCTTTTTGAAATATCTTGTGGGACAACACGGCAAAGGGATGAGCAGAATGCCATTGTTTTAACAAAGGTACAGCATGTTGATTAATGGTCTTTAAAGGTCTCCATCAATCATGTTGATTTAAATCTAATGTTCCTATTTTTCTCCCCTGTTAGTTGGATAGATCAGTTACATACTCCTTGGGGCAATTCAGTCATGCACAGAAACTACAATGTGCCGTTGCCAAGCAGCAACTCCAGTGTCTTCGTGACAAAATCGCTACAATTATTCGCTCAGCTTGCTTAAAGGTACTCGCATTCTCACTTCCAGTGTGAACTGAAAAGTTACCAACTTAAAAGGAAGTCTAATCTTTCTCCTTTCATTTGCTTCCTTTTTGAAGGCAGCAAAAGTGCATGGTGCAGAGAGCTTGTTCCTTCCTCTCAATTCAGTCTCCAAAAGACCTCTGTACGCCCAGGTGGCTGATTGGAGAAATCTTCTGGGAAGATTTGGCTGTTTCTTAAATTTGGTGGATCGAATGTTTGAAGAGATGCTGTGTGTTTTAGTGAAATCTGCTGTTAGGAGCCTACTTTTATTTTTCACAGAATCATACAGCATTAATGGACAGCCAGAGAAGCAACATGAGAGAAAGTAATTGTCTTATGACATCAAATGTTCATCAACTAGTGGGAAATGCCTTTAGGACCATGGACCATGGTCCCGATAGGACCATGGTCCCGATAGGACCATGCAGTATTTAAATATTACTTTGTGCCCACAGGAAAGCCACACACAGCACTGAGCCAAGTCAAAGTAGTCAGAAAGAACTGAAGCTCATGCAAACACATCCAACTTCTATAGATCAATCACAAGAAGATAAGGGGGTATGTTGTCTATTATATATTTCAATTATTCAGATATTGTCCTACTTGTGCACATGATTATGTTATACAGTTTTTAATGATTTACTGTTATTAAAGGACATAAAGGCTACAGAGGAGAATTTAAAGGGGTTGAAGGCTGTATTTGAAGTGAATGTGGTGCTTACTGTAACACCTGAGAATAAGGCCACAGATGTTTTATCAAGTTTTGCAGCAGAGGTCAGCTCTGAAGGGACCACTGAAGGTCGGTTCCACTGTCAAAATCAATGCCTGAGAATGAAATGTCTATTCAGAATGAAATAATGTAGCGTTATTTGCAGTGTTGGCAAATAGTAGTTGTAGTAGTAGTAGTATGCATGTGGCCGTGTAGAGAAATAAAAGTGCTTTGTTTTCTCAAACCAGACAAAGAGAAGGAATCGTTGCAGGAGGAATATGAGGCCCCCTGGTAGTGTTTGATACTCTTAACAAATTCAACCAATGTACCATGGCAAACAGTCATTGACTGAATGAGTCATGTCATTTCAGTCACTGACACCTGTCTGCCTCTCCTTAGCTCATCCAGTAGGCGAGTCAAACTCAGCATTCATCCCAGCCCTGAGGACTTTCTGCAGCAAATTCAACAGGTGTTACAGAATATTGAGAAAGTAATGGGTGAGTGATTTTCATGGTAGCCACGGTCAGTATTTAAAAACAGTTGAATGAGACTTTATCATAGTGTTATTTAGGTAGGTGTTTGGGTCAGTGTGGGAGAGGTGACCTACCTTGACCTTTTCATTTCCTCATTTAGCTGAGCAGATGTCCTTCAACCAGGATCCTTCACTTCTCGATCTGCATTCACCTCCTATTTTTGACCGTAAACTGTCTTTGGACCTTGAGCAAGAAGAGGATAGGACTAAGAATGTTCCAGCGTGGCCTAATCTTGAGCTTCTGCTAGGGACTGATCTTGTTTACCAATCCCATGTAAATATTTTGGTTAGTTTTGGTGTTACTCTATGTATGTGTGACTAGTCTCATTAACTATTGTTGTTTTTTTTTTTTACTTCCAGGTTTCTAGCATTTTGTCCATTGTCCAGACAGCATTTGAGGGGGTGCAGCGACATTGCCAGAATCTCGATATGTTCTGTGGAATGGTTGAGGCAACCATGTTGACAGACCTGAAGGAATTTCTGGAAGGGGCCAAATGGTCCCCACACAGCATTAAGGCCATCCTGGCAGCACACACAGACAGTGTGTCTCTGATGAAGTGTATGGAATCTGAAAGCCGCGTCACCATGATTCTCATCAGGTGTGATCAGTTCCAGCAGGACTGTCTGCCCCATCCCCAGGCACTGATATCTACTATTCACAGCTTGCTTCCTGCCATTGCTAAAAAGAAAAACGCTGCACTGATGGAGGTCAGTATTGATCCAACGAAGGCGCTCTCACTGTTGTATTAGTCTAATCAAGATGGAAACTAACAACAGTTTGATACAATGTGTTGTTCTCTGTCTACTTACACAGGTAATCAGAGGTGCTCTCAAGAAGTTGGATAAGAATGTTGTGACAGTGGAAGAATTTGCTGAACACCTTACTGTTCTCAGTCGAATATCTGTCCAAATTCCTAGTCTGGAGAAACAATATCAGATTCTCATTCAACTCTACAGTATTGCAAAAAATTATCGAATGTCCATATCTCCTGAAGAGATAGCCCTGTACCAACACCTGGTCCCTAGCTTCCAGCAACTCAAATCTACTGTCATGATATGTGAGACCAAGAGGGATGACAACATTTTCAGGTTCAGTGTTGATGTGGCTAAGTGCTTACGAGATCTCCGCTTTGACCTGCTCCGGGTAAAAATGAAGGTGTGCCTTTCACACAGCAACTCCATTAAGTGCTTTGGTCTTACTAACCCAAATAACATTCATTGCCTTACGTAATTCTGAATATATTTGCAAAACATTCCGTGACTAATCATGTGTGTTACATTTTCCAGGTGAACAATCCCATCTTGATTTGTTCCTTTACATCAGCAAAGCTAGCCAAAGAGGTCATCCAAGCTCTGTCAGAGGAATTTTCCATTTACTCCTGCAAAGCCCGAACCTACACCAGTTATGGAGAACTCCTTGGCAACTCGTTTTCAATTAAGAAAAAGTCTCCTTCAGTACAGATGAAGCAGAGTCGAGGTCCAAATGAGGTAGCGGTGGAATCGGAGCTGACTGAAGTAGAGTGTGCCCTTTCTCTCCGTAAAACGCTATGGGCCATGCAGGAAGAGTGGGACAGCTACTACCAACACTGGAGAGATACTGCCTTTGAGCTGCTCAATGTGGATGATCTTCAAAATGATGTCAATCGCTTCACACAGACTGTGTTCATGCTGGAAAAGGGTTGGTCTAATAAGGCAGTATTTGTTACATACCAAGTGTCTTAGATTGCTGTAAATTAATTTACTTTTAACTTTGGTAGAACCCTAGTGGCGATTGTGCCAGGCTGGTAGGCTATATAACAATAGAAGCATACACATATATTTGATGATCACGAAATTATAGTACATTGATGGATTAATTTAAACCCAAATGGTTGAGCTTGCTTATGTAAAATATGAGTTTAACAGAAACTGTTAATTTTATTCCTACATTCTGTTAGTTTTGAAAGATTTTTTTTAATGAACCTTATTCATTTTAAAAACTGCTTTTCAATCTAAAAAAAACCTGTTCAATATTAACAATAAATACAAATTTTACAGGTTTACCTGAAAATGATATTGTTCCGACTCTGAAGAAAAAAGTGTTAGACTTCAAGCTTTGCCTGCCAATAATTTTGGCCCTCAGAAACCCTCATCTTCGACAAAGACATTGGGATGACATTCAAAGCAACATTGGGCGATTTTTTACAAAAGACGATAACTTTACTTTAGGAAATGTCTTGGACCTAAAGGTATCTGAAAAAACCTTTGAAATATTTTCCTTTTTAATTATGCCTTCTACGTATCAGGCCATTCCCTCCTAAAATAACATATTGGGCGAATGTTGATGGTTTGCAGATATTCCAGTACAGTGGCTTGATTGGAGACATTTCCGCCACTGCTACCAATGAAGCAACATTGGAAGACATTCTTTGGAAAGTGGTTGAATTGTGGAAGAACACAGACTTCAGACTGATCGCTCATCAGTCGGACACGTCGCCCCTCATGATCATTTCCTCTGCGGATGATGTCATGGCTCAACTAGAAGAGAGCCAGGCTACTATCATGAGTTTCAAAGCATCGCGATACGCAGAGCCAATGAAGGTGCAGCTTTGAGACACATGCATTTGCTGCCCAACTGCTGTTGTCAAAGTTACTTCATTGTTGCCTGGCCATTGAATACATGGGCCAAATTCAAAATAAATCTATGACGAGAACAGTTCATTTGTTTGTATTTGTCGGTCATGCGTTCTATTTTTTCTCTAATGCAGCCTCTGATAGAGGAATGGGATCGTAAACTCAGTCAGTTTTCACATACCTTAGAAGAGTGGGTCATGTGTCAGAAGAGATGGCTGTATCTTGAGCCCATTTTCTCTGCAGGTGGAATTCAAAGGTAATTCTCCACAATACATAATCACAATCAAACTGCAGAGGGGATCGTTTTTTTTTTTTTCAATAATTTATTGATCTGAATTAAAGTAAAAACCTCTTGCAAACCACAAATTTGTACCTGCTTTCTGACATCCTAGTAAACGCTAAACTCTAGAATACATTTTAGTGTGCGTGTCTAAATGTTGTATTTGCTAACATTCTGAAGGCCTGTGACATTTAAAGGTGCATCATGCAAGTTACATTTTCTAGAAACCTTTTTTTTTTCTTCCCCCATGTATTACCTACCTGCTGGGATGTATCCATAAATCATACATTTATTTTACCCCAAACTCTGGACTTCCATACTGCACCTTTAACGTCATGGTTTATTTTACTTATTCATGCAAATGATTAATTAACAACTTATTCTTATTTTTAATAAAAACTAAAGAGTATTTAAGAAGCTCCTCTATATCCTACCAGGCAACTGCCAACAGAAGCCATGCTGTTCCTTCAAGTGGACAAGGCTTGGAAAGAGGTTATGCAGAAAACTGAGGAGAAGCCTAATGCTATGAAAGCAGCACTTGCCCCTGGGGTTCTCGAAGTTCTACAAGCCAGCAATGTGCATCTGGAGAAGATCCAGAAAAGCCTGGAGGTGACCCAATTGAAATTTTCTGCCAGAGTTACTTTGCTGTTAGGATGAAATTGTGTGTATTTGTTAATATTATGTCTGCTTCTTCGATCTCAATTTATGTATTTGCAGGATTATCTTGAATCTAAAAGGATAGTTTTCCCAAGATTTTACTTCCTGAGTAACGAAGAGCTCCTTGATGTTCTCTCTCAGTGCAAAAACCCCAATGCCATACAGGTAATATTCTGATGCACAAAACAAGGAAGTTGTTCCATTATTCCATTTGTATTCCAGTTTTTGATCCTGTCAATCATATGCAGCCTCACTTGGGAAAATGCTTTAGCAACATCCAGAGTCTGGACATCAGAACACAAGCTGCTTCTCACCATGTTGTCGCAATGATCCGTTCTGCTGAGGGGGAATATGTAAACATGCCAAAGTAAGGATTTCAAAGTTATGCAATGATTGTTTAATAGCTCGTGCTACTGGGTTAAACGTTATGCTTCCTTTCATTGTCTAGAAATGTTCAAATACGAGGCCCTGTGGAGCAATGGATGGGGAATGTGGAAACAGCCATGTACAATTCAGTGAAAAGGTGGCCAATCGTTCTTTCCTATTTGTCTATTGAGAGAGCTTTTGAGATGGGACCAATTTGATCCAAATATTGCCCAAATATTACAGGCACCTCAAGATGGGAGTCTCTGATTGGAAGACTAAGGATTTCAAGAAGTGGGTTCTTTCACATCCTGGACAAGTTGTTCTCACTGTTGTAAGTAGCTGATTTGTAACTATATCACAGCAGAAATGAAATATAGATCAAATTAAACTGTGATAAAAGTGTATTCAGTATTCTGTCAAATTATCAGTATAACTTCAACCTGCATCGCAATCACCTCTGTCTGACTGTTACCATGGTAATGTTGTCCAGCACCATGTCTGACTGTTACCATGGTAATGTTGTTCAGCATCACTGTTTGACTGTTACCATGGTAATGTTGTCCAGCACCACTGTCTGACTGTTACCTTGGTAATGTTGTCCAGCACCACTGTCTGACTGTTACCATGGTAATGTTGTCCAGCCCCACTGTCTGACTGTTACCTTGGTAATGTTGTCCAGCACCACTGTCTGACTGTTACCATGGTAGTGTTGTTGAGCATCACTGACTGACTGTTACCTTGGTAATGTTGTTCAGCACCACTGTCTGACTGTTACCATGGTAATGTTGTCCAGCACCACTGTCTGACTGTTACCATGGTAATGTTGTCCAGCACCACTGTCTGACTGTTACCATGGTAATGTTGTCCCGGACTACGGTCTGGGAGGTTGTCTACTTCATATTTTTATGGGGAGATTCTTGTCCTGTATGTAATGTCAGTCTATTTTGTTGTTACAATGTTGTGTCTGCTGTGACCTGCAAAATGATGAGTCATAGTAAATATCCTAGTCCCAGTAAAGTGGATTATTCTACTACTTGTGTCCCGTGTGTTGCCAGACCCAGATTATGTTCAGCAAGGATTGTGAGGCGTGTTTCAGCAGCGTGAGCATCCTGGACAGCATGGTGTCTGTGAAGCAGCAGCTAGTCCTCAACCTGGAGCAGCTAGCAGAGCTGGTTTCAGAACCCCTGGCCTCCCACCATCAGGCCACGGTGGTGTCCCTGCTCACCATCCTAGTGCACTGCAGGGACACCCTCAGCCTCTTGCTGCAGCAGCGGGTCAGCTCCACCAAACACTTTGACTGGACACGGTCAGTTGGTCCCCCAAGGGAAGTGTGTGCTTGCGGGTTTCATTTCACACTTTTTCTAGGCAAACTGAGTTCATTTGACTGGTTTTATTTCTTCTGAGTTGATTTGACTGGTCTTATTTCTTCTGAGTTGATTTGTCTGGTCTTATTTCTTCTGGCATTTTAGCCAACTCCACTACGACTGGCATGATAGTACCTCCCTGTGTTATGTGGTCCATGTGGAGTCCTCCTTTGTTTATGGATACGAGTACCTAGGCTGCTCTCCCAGATTAGTCATCACACCGTTGACGGACCGCTGCTGGTTAACCCTTACCGGGGCCTTAAGCTTACATCTCGGGGGGGCCCCGGCTGGTCCCTCGGGGACGGGCAAAACGGAAACAGTCAAGGACCTGGCCAAGGTTACACAACACTGCACACAGACTATATCATGTTGTATTATAACACAAAGACAACCAAACTATGAACTATTCAAAGTATTTTTTTCTTTTTTTTCTTTGTAGGCTCTTGGTAAATTCTGTTTGGTAATGAATTGCTCCGATAATCTAGACTTCAAGGTAAACATGAGAAGACTTAATGGTATTAATTTGTTCTAATTTTGGAAATTTGACATATTATAATTGAACTCTTCATTGCCTTCGTTAAATAGCCTAGAAAGGATTACACATAATTGATCATGATTGACACATCTTTTCTGTGTACAGAGGATGGGGAAGCTTTACTCTGGAATGGTGCAGTCTGGGGCTTGGTGTTGTTTTGATGAATTCAACTGCATCAATGTGGAAGTATTGTCCGTGATAGCGGCCCAACTTCAAGCTATCAAAGCGGCCAAGCACAGTCACAGTCTCAGGTGAGTTTGACATAGTGTTTTTAAATGGCTGTTGATGTTAGCACAGACACACAACCAAACAAATGTGTTTTATCAGATTTGTTTTTGAGGGAAGAGAAATCCGTTTAAATGCATCCTGTGGATTCTTCATCACCATGAATCCAGGGTAGGCCTGATCTTGTTCACATATGACATTGTGTCTCTATGGTAACAAGCAATTCAATCTGACTGTTTATATTTTGTATAGCTTTAAGGGCCGCGTTGATTTGCCTGATAATCTGAAGTCCCTTTTTCGGCCTGTTTCTATGATGGTGCCTGACTTTGACCTGATTGCTGAAATCATGCTGTTTTCTGAGGGGTTTAAATCAGCAAAATCACTCTCAAGAAAAATAGTGAATCTCTATCAACTTGCCAGCAAGCAGCTCTCTCAGCAGGTTAGCAAATCTCCCTGTCTGTCTTTTCTTTACAGAATTGGGAATATTGTATAATTACTTTTAATATGTCATTTTTTTTTCTCAAATTATAACTTCAATGGTTATAATTGTGTTTTTTCCTCTTTGTCGGTTCCGACCATTATAACTTTAGGACCATTATGACTTTGGAATGAGGGCCATTAAGACGGTGCTTGTTCTCGCGGGGCAGAAGAGACGGGTTGCTGTGGTGTGAGTGTCAGCATAGCACCACCTATAGAGGTTGAGTGGAAAACTGAGTGAAGTTCCATAAGAATATAATAAGGAGTTATGAAATGCTGTGGGAATTGCAGGTTTGGTGTGAATTCAGAGAGAGAATGCAACATCCTAATCTGGGCATTACAAGACACCAATTTACCAAAACTTGTGCCTGAGGATGTACCCCTTTTCAAAAGCATCATGGACGACCTCTTCCCTGGTATTGGGACCCCTGTGACAGTTCATCCTAAACTTGAGGTAATTTCAAGAAACTTATTTGTCTGTAACAAGTATAGAAACGTGTATTTATAGATGCATGTACATGCTATATGCTTTAAGTAGAGCTGTGTTTGGTTTGGAGGTCGCCGTAGAAAGAGCAGTGCAACAGCTTGGATTAAAGCATTGGTCTAAGCAGACAGAAAAAGTGATCCAACTGCACAGTCAGATTTTGGTAGGAATCCAACATGAAGTGTACTTGACATTTTTTACCCAACAAATATATTGCTTGTACCAGTCAGTCATAAAGTGTCGGTCCACCAGATAAGGCTATTCTCTGTGCTGCATACAGGCTCGAGTGGGTGTGATGTTGGTGGGGCCCACCGGAGGAGGCAAAACTACGGTAAGACTGATCCTGCAGCAGGCTCTCCTCCTCCTTCCATCACTGACTGAGGGGCAAAGTAGGAACAGCAGTTTGGTCCAGGTGCAGTGAAGTGCTCAAACGTTAATGCTGTGTGTGTGATGCTTTGCTAACAACTTGTATTTTACCGTGCGTTTTTGAATGGTTTCCTGCCCTCCCTCAGAGCTCAGGGGTGCATGTGGAAAGCTTCTCCATTAATCCAAAGTGTGTGACCTCTGGAGAGATGTACGGGCAGGTGGATCCCAATACGTTAGAATGGTCTGATGGCCTGCTTGCCTCAGCAGTCAGAAACTTTGCAAAGGAGCTACTTCAGCAGGAGAACAAGTCCTTAAAAGAAGCTAAAAAGCTGAGTAGCGCTTCTTCCTCTGTAAGTTTATGGATCGACCCCACAAAAGGAAACTGTCATGTATGTTACATTAGAACAGCTAGATATGGAAGGCCCACTTCTGCTCTGCCTCACAGGAAGTTGCTGAGGATGCAGATCAGCCATTGGACCCAACTCAAGCTCATGACCTTTTCAGCATTTATCAAGGTACGTCAATTTGGCCTTCTTCTCCTTGGAGATTCTGGAAAAATTTATGAAAATATGTGACCCCTGTGACTCACCCATGATTTCCTCCATACCTCAGATGATGTTTTGATTAACAATTGGCGCTGGCTTATATTGGATGGCCCAGTGGACATTATGTGGGTAGAATATTTGAACAGTGTTTTGGACGACAATCGTACCTTGTGTCTGGTCAATGGAGAGAGAATCAGCCTGCCTGTTGGCATTCGATTCCTCTTTGAGGTTGACACTCTCTGCCAAGCAACTCCAGCTACTATCAGCCGGTGTGCTATGGTTTACATGGTAGTGTATACAATCAGTACTCCATCTATCTATAGCGTCTGGTAAGTTATTTAAGAAACCATTTGAAGGTTCCTGCATGTCATTTCATTCTATGACTTGTTCTTAATCTCCTGATCGTTTCTTATTTATTTTCCATTACTAATTCTAAATGTGAATAAAGCTCTTACCATTTTTGCCTTTCACCAGGACCCTGTAGATCTTGGCTGGAAGCCATATGTAAGCTGCTGGATCTCCGCTCTACCGGAGGAGCTGGGGAGAGAGGGCAGGAAACTTCTCCAGCAACTCTTCAGCAGGAGTCTGGATGAAGGGCTGCATTTTGTGAACAAGCACCGGATGCTTCTAACCTTTTCAGTGTCGGAGATGTCAATAGTGATGACCCTGTGCAGCATTCTTGGAGCCATTATCAACTTCTTGCAGAAACATGGTGGCCTGGGTAAGAACAATCCCAGCCTACATACACATCAGTCCACCAGCCCTGTTCTGTGCATTTACAGTAAGAGTGTATTAATTTCCCTATTGTAGGAATGAAAGCACATTTAGAGACAGAAGTGAACATCAGTCCTAAAATCTTAAATGATGAAGCAATGGAATCAAAAAGCAGGTATGACTCTTATAGAACGACTTTATCAGTACATAATCATGTAAATCTCTGACTCATTAGAATTTTTTTTTTAAGTATCCATGATGGGATTGGAAACATAACCACAAGATGTTTGCTGTTTTTGTAGGGAGGAGAAAAAGTGGTACTTACAAAGGCATCCAGAAAAGCTTACAATGCTTCTCGGAAAGTTGTATGTCTTTGCCTATTGCTGGGCAGTTGGAGGGGTCCTTAACCGTGTGGATGAATATGAAGAATCTCCAATGACTCTAAAGGAAAACAGCGATCCTCTTGTAAATGTTTCATGGTTGTTTAGAAAGCTCATTCAGGAGCTATTTGAGGGAGCTTCAACTTTCGGTTAGTGTACATTGAATTAAGGCCCAAGCATGAATTTGATGGTTGGTGTTTGTGGTATTGTTGGTTAACCGCTGCTTTTCCACAGGGTTAGGGTTAAGCCCAAGCATGAATTTGATGGTTGGTGTTTGTGGTACTGCTTATCCACAGGTGTGCCTTTACCCTCTAACAATCGCACCATCTTCAACTACTTTGTAGATTTGCAAACTGGGGCCTTTGTTCCCTGGGAGGAGCTGGTCCCTACCACTGACAGCCTCATACGGAAAGGTCTGTGTAGAAGAATTAGAAGTATTACTCTGGGTTAGCACTTAATACATTAGACAATATAAATATGGATATGTTAGGAGCTACCATAGTAAACAATATGAATATGTTAGGAAATAGTAAACCTGACAGCCTGCTGTTTTATTTCCCAGGGCTGAGCGGGTCTTATGGCTCTGATTCATTGGCATTTGATGGAGAGGTCTGTCTCCAACCTGGGCCAATCAGCAGCACTGATACAGTGCGCTACTCCTTCCTCACCAGCCTGTTACTTCTAAACAAGCAACCAGTACTGGTTACAGGTCATTTCAAAATAGTAACATTAGCATTAGTTACTACAAAATATCAAATGTGGATTTTGTTCATTTCCAAATATAATTTACTTTTTATAATCAAATCAAAAGGGGAATCTGGAGTTGGAAAAACCATGTTAATTCAAAGTATGCTCAAGAAATTGCTGAAGGAGGGAGCTGATATGTTAAAGCAAGAGACTGTTCTAGGAAAAGTATTCCAACACAACCAAGCCAAGGCTGCCAGGTACCTGGACAGCAATCAAATAGTGGTTCAACCCTAACCCAAACCCTAAGCCCAACCTATATGCCATCATGAAAATACTATTTGACACAGTCCGTGTCCCTGCATTACAGCCTCTTGGAAGATGTGAACTTGCTGACCAGTGGTTATGGTGTGGATTCCACAATGAGTAAGGTTTCCTTTCAAAGCCTTTGATCTATTACATAAGGAATATAAATGACAATGCTTTACAATGCTTATACAAGTAATGTTTTGATCAGCTGGTATTTTAGATAACATGCCGTTTGGAGTGCTGGGTCAGATGAGATCTTCAAACCAGCGCTCGGAATCCTCTGGAGTCTTGACTGGAACCCTGCAGTGCACCGCCCGCACTAACAATACCAATATGCAAGCTCACCTGCTGCAAAATCTAATCAAGAAAGGGAAAAATACCATGGGAGCCCCCAAAAATAGGATGGTTAGCAAAAGCCTTGTTACTAATCTATCATTGATTATCTTTAAGCCATGATATATTCTACTAGAACTGTTATATGCATTTGTTCATCTCTCTAGATATATATATATATATATATATATATATATATATATATATCTAAATATGTAAATATTGTCAATGTATCTCACCCTGAAAGGTTTTAGCATTTGTGGATGACCTTAACATGCCCACGCTGGATAGTTATGGCTCTCAGACAACTATGGAGCTGCTTCGCCAGTTCCTTGAGCTTCAGGGAGCATATGATGCAAAAACTCTGACCTGGAAGGTACATTACTACTTTGTTTGAGTTTCTACAAAACAAAGCAATATGCAAATGGTTTATTGAAATGTAATATTAGCAACAGAAAATGTCTTCAACAGTGTATGAAGTGTTTAACATGAACTTCTTGAACATGTTGTATCCAGAGCATCCAGGATGTGACCCTGTGTGCTGCATGCGCTCCTCCAGGTAGGGGTCGGCAGGAGCTCAGTCCTCGGCTGCTAAGACACTTCTCTGTTCTGGTGCTGCCTCATCCATCCAGCAGCACCATGCAGCACATCTTCCAGGTGACGCCAGCAAACCAGACTCCTAGCAAAAAGACTGGTTATGGTAATAGATTTAGTCATACACACATAGCCAATAGTTTGTACTGGGTATTGCAGTACTGCACCTGGGCGGACTATGGTTAGTAATGATAGTTTGTACTGGGAATTAAATTGCTGTCTCCATGTTGACCGATGTCGCGGATTTTTTATGTCTCCGCACTCCAGTGAGATCGAAATAATTAAATACTTTGAGAAATAACGTCCGCTTGCTTTTAGTGGTTTTAATGGAGATGAGTAAAAGGTAACAGAGTTGATATACAATATATCAACTACAAAGTAACAAAATAAAACTGATCAGATAAAAAGAAAACCCTAACTGCAGTCTAAAGTTGTTGATTTAGTGCAATTGCAGTCAGCATCTCCTGTCTTTCGGACCTTCCTAGATCAAAGAGTTATTTTACACACTTTGTTTGAACTCATAGGAAAAACACAGAGTAACATTCATAGTAAAGGCTAAATTACATTTTTCCCATCACACCGATTATGAGTTGTCGGGAAAAAAAGACTAGAACAGTTGTTTATGGTATTTGGATCTTCCATCTCAATTAGGTCCAACTGGGAATTTTCTTTGGGAAAAATGACTTTTGTAAGGAAGTAAGGAAATGCAGAGAGTCATTGGTATCGGCCTCCATTGCTGTTTATAACGAGGTGTGTCAGCGCATGATAGCCACACCTGCAAAGTATCACTACACCTTCAACTTCAGAGACCTTTCCAAAGTAAGATTACCACATTCACATTTCACACAACGGCACAGATGGAAAAATGTGTTTTACTTTCATTGTGGTAGGAGATCTATGCATGCATTTAGCAGCACAGTCATGCTTTAAACTCATGAAATGTCTTATGGTATGTTTAGGTAGTTCAGGGTCTAATGCAAGCAGAGGAGAGTGAGATCAACTCTGAAGAGGCACTGGCCTTCCTGTTTGCCCACGAGACCTCCAGAGTGTTCCAAGACCGACTAGTCAGCAGTCACGACAGGGAGCTTTTCCTTCATATATTATGTGGCGAGATGCGCAGTTACTTTAAGGTGGGGTGATAAACAGTAAACAAACATTGAGTATAAGTATTTTAAAAGCCCTCACAAACCTTTTCTGGTGCTTGTTTTGCAATGATCTGCTTATTCTGTGTCTTTGTGAAGGTCTGTTGGACGCCTGAGGATCTGACGAGAGAGCCTGTGGTATTTGGAGACTTCCTTGACACGAGTACCACAGCCTCCACAAGGACCTATAAGCACATCCCAGACTACAGGAAAATACAGGCAGTACTGGAAGAATGTCACCTAAGAAGAGGAAGAAAAAACTTGCAGGTAACTTTTCTTCCTAGAGTGCTACAACTGCAGGGTTAAATCCTGGCATATCTAGAATAAAAGGCTTGTGCCTGGAACAATTTCCATTGCAAAATACTTCCAACAATGTCATTTTGCATTATCTCTCTGCTCTGTGCAGTTCCCTATGATTTTCTTCCGGGAGGCCGTAGAGCATATTGTCCGAGCGGCCAGACTCTTCAGGCTTCCAGGCTCCCACATGATGCTGGTAACCCTAACCCTAATCCCAGGCTCCCACATGATGCTGGTAACCCTAACCCTAACCCCAGGCTCCCACATGATGCTGGTAACCCTAACCCTAACCCTTCCAGGCTCCCACATGATGCTGGTACTGTGGACTGTTTTCTCTACCAAGTTTATTCTATCACTTTAAAAGCTCTACAAATAGACTAAAATATCAACAGTACCCAAACACTTTCAAGAAAAAAAGATTTTTTGATCAACTCTAATTCTGAAGAGTCCTGATTGCCCGTTATGAGTTCATCTCTATTCAACACATTTGGATGAGCTCTCCAATCCGTTTCCATAGCTCTCCATACCCAAACGATCATCTTAATTAAAGAGAAAGTTTGAAGAGTTCTGGAACACAATAATCTAAAGAGTGTAAAATGCAGGGTACTGGTGCTACTCACCGCTCTGCCGCGTCCTTTGCTAGATTGGCCTGGATGGTACGGGAAAGCGGGAGTGTGTGACCTTGGCCTGCCATGTGTCAGGGCACCACCTCTACAGGCTGTCCGTCTCACGGAACTGCAGCTACGCTGACTTCAGAGACGATCTCAAGAGAGTCTTTAGACAGGCTGGAGTCCAATGCAAACCCACAGTCCTGCTCATCACAGACTCCGATATCGTAAAGGTCACTGAGCCTAACCACATTATAAGGCCACATTAACTTACAACTTTAGATCATAGAGTAAACTTTGTTATGATACCCTGTGTAAGCTATGCTGCTTTTATTTTCTTAAAGGACTCTGTTATTGAAGATATCAATTCCATATTGAAATGTGGGGAAGTCCCCGGCCTTTTTGACAATGATGAAATTGATTCTATCGCTGTGGACCTCAAGTCATCAGGGAATTTTGTCAGTGGAAAGCGAGAAGACACATACGCTTACTTCATTGATGTAAGTTTTTCGTCATTCTTTTAGACATAACCACTTTCTTCTTCTTCTTATTTTAACTGTGTGTTTTATCCATTCTTCAAACTGAGCCAATTCTTGAACTTTTTTAAATGGTCAAACATTGTCATGGCTGGGAGGCCCCAGTTAGATAACTCTGATGATATCATTGTAACTGATTGTAGCAAGTTAGACAGAGGCTGCACATGGTGTTGGCTCTGAGCCAAGCCGGCCAGCGTTTGAGGCAGTACTGCTGGTCTCACCCGGCGCTGCTCACCTGTTGCACCCTGGACTGGTACAGTGAGTGGTCCAAAGAGGCCCTGCTGCAGGTGGCCAGCCACGCCTACATCAACTCCACTGACTTTAGTTGGCTTGGCGCGGTAAGGTTCCCTGCCCTTCATTCTCTACGATCAGGTTTATGATGACATACATAGATGATTCAAGTAAAATCCTCTTTCCAACCCTTTTGTGAAAAGGTTCTTCAAAGCAAAGTAGCCGAAGTGTGTGTTGATATCCACTACAGCTCAGCTCAAATGGCTGCACAGTTCTTTGAGGAAATAAACCGACCCTATTATATTGTACCAAGCACCTTTATTGAGTTTATTGACACGTTCAATAAAATGTGCTGCTCCAAGCGATCAAAGCTTTATAACATCAGGTATTAACCATAATTTGCAGTATTTCATGTTTTTATAGGTACATGCATAATATTTACAATCTGGAAGTGTCTTTTTCAAAACCCTGCACATTGTTATTCTGTAACTGTCAATAGAGAGCGGTTCTGCAATGGACTGGCAATATTATCTGAAGCAGCATCAATGGTTACTCTCATGCAAGCCCAGATGCTAGCTCTCAGACCCCAGATTGCTGATAAATCCACGGTAAAAGTCTATTTGAATATTCTCCCTATATTTAAACATGATTAATTCATCTGGTAAAGAAAACCACGTCCTGTGGATTGTGCAGGAAATTGAACTTCTGATGGAGAAGTTGACGACAGATTCTCAAGCTGTGGCACAAGTACGAGCCATCGTCAAAATAGAAGAGGAAGTGATTACTAAAGAAACCCAGATTGTGCATGAATACGCAGAGGTAAGTCAGAGTCACAGGTGTAAAAGTGAGTTTGCATTTGACTTTTGACACATGAACATTTGTTTATGGAAATGTTATTTTACTGGTGATCATAACCGTAGGAGGCCCTGGCTGATTTGAATAAAGTGTTGCCACTGTTAGAGAAAGCAGTTTCCGCTTTAGATGCGTTGGAAAAAGGTGACATTTCCGAAATAAGGCAAGTGAAATGCTATTCTTTCCATTCATATTTGTATTAACAGAGATGAATGTTGGACCCCAATCATTGCAATAAAAAATACATATAACATAAAGACATGGCAGTCTAAACAGTCAAATTTATTTGATATAGAGTGTACACCAATCCTCCTGACCTGGTCCTGCAAGTAATGAATGCAGTCTGCATATTGCTGCAGTACAAACCAAATTGGAGCACAGCTAAACAACTGCTAGGAGATCCAGGTTTCCTCAAGAGACTGGTCAACCTGAATAAAGATGCTATACCGGAGAAGGTGATGGATTGTGGCCTTTCTAGCCTATATAACCTAACCCTAGCCCTAACCCTAAAGATGCTATACCAGAGAAGCAACCGGCACAATTAGCCCTCTCTCTGATGGTTCTTTTTCAGATAAACATGAAGCTTTCTTGCAAACTGTCATTCTGGTAGACTGTTGTTTTAGCCTTCATGAAACTTATATTATTATTTTACTCTTAGGTGTTTGTAAAACTGCAGAAATATTCCAAGTCCCCAGACTTCACGCCTGTGAAGGTGGGCATGGTTTCCATAGCTTGTCGCTCCATGTGCCTTTGGGTGTTGGCTCTTGACCACTACCACCAAGTGCACAAGGTAAACAATTTGTCCCTTTTGTTTTTTACCATGTGGAAATGTTAATGATATTTATTTATATATTTATTGTTCATTTATAATAATATTGAGTATAGAAAATATATTTTCACTTTCACAGATGATTGATCCGAAACAAAAAAAGGTAGGAGTGGCTCAAGCAGCCCTTGCAAAAGCACAAACCAATCTGAAAGAAAAGCAGAGAAAGTTGATTAAGGTAAGATACTTGATTAAGGTAAGATACCGGGCATATGTTGGCATCAATAGTAGATGCACATATCACAAAATGGTGTTTCTTTTCTAGATAGAAGGGCATCAGAAAGTGCTGGAGGGCCGCTATAGTGCAAGTGTGGCTGACAGGCAGGAACTGGGGAGCCGCTTGGAGCTGATAACAGCTCGAGTCCAAAGAGCTGCTACTCTTACTACAGCTTTGTCCAACGAAAAGGTCTGGCCACCACAAAATGTACTCTTTGAATCTTTTCATTTCAGTTTGTGGTGCTATGATTCCCTCCTTGCCCATTGTGTCCAGGCCCGGTGGGAGAAGGCGGTCAGTGAGCTGGACTGTAAGCTGCAGCACATTGTGGGGGACATCATGTTGTCTGCTGCCTTCATCACTTACTGTGGAGCGCTAACAGCAGAATACCGAACGCTGAGTGTCAGGAAGTGGCTGGACTTTTGCCTCACTGTGGACATCCCGGTGTCTCCTCAATACACTTTCATCTCGGCCATGACTAAGAAGAATCAGGTAGGGTTTAAAAGACTTACTGTTGTATACATAATGCACCTAATGTTGTTGTTTGAATTGTCTGTTGGTCCTTTCTTTTTTCTCCAGGTCAGACATTGGGAGAACACTGGCCTGCCTCCAGACCACACCTCCACAGAGAATGCTGTTGTTGTGAAGCATGGCCCCCACTGGCCTCTCCTGATAGACCCTCAGGGCCAGGGCAGCCGCTGGATCTGCTCCATGGAGGGGATGAAGCTCCGCAGGCTTGTGGCTTCGGATCCTCACTACATGAAAACAGTGGAGAGGGCCATTAGGTTGGGCGATGCAGTCTTTATTCAGGTGCTTTATTATACTGGTGTATTCTCTCTTTAGGACAGTATTCTCTAGGTAGATTGTACACTGATTATTGCATGTTAAATGTGTCAATATTCTAGGATGTGCTTGAGAGTATAGATCCATGTCTACATCCCATCTTAATTAAAAACATTACTATCCGGGAGGGTCAAATGCTCATCAAAATTGGAGACACTGAAGTCGAGTATAATCCTAATTTCAGGTAAATCTGTTTTGAGGCCATGTAATGTTCTTATTTCCTAGGGTTCCTTAACTCACCTGTCCCTTCATGTCCCTTCCCCAGGCTCTACCTGGCCACTCGACTGCCCAACCCTCACTTCCTGCCTGCCGTGTGCAACCTGGTAAAGCTCATCAACTTCTCTGTGGAGTTTGAGGGTCTCCAGGACCAGCTCCTTTCAAGTGTGGTGTCCTTGGAGCAGCCCCAGCTGGAGCAGCAGCACAGCCAGCTGCTCCACTCCATCAGCACAGACCTGTTCAGCCTCAAGGAGCTGGAGAACAGCTACCTCCTGCTGCTGCAGGGAGCCCAGGGTCAGTCAGAGGAGCCTTACTCTTACTTAGTACATTTCATTTTCCCTGTTTGGGATATGAGACTGATCTTCACGTATGTAACCACAGAGGTATATACCTTTACAGAAGTGAATATGTTTCTGTTTGAAAGCCTATGTTAAACTGCCAAAGGCATACATGTTTTTACTTCCTTAGGCCAGATATTGGATGACCAGGACCTCATTGATAACTTGAAGCAGTCAAAGGAAATGTCAACTGAAATCCTACTCCGGGTGCAGGCTGCCAGGGATAAGGAGAGGGAGATAGATGAGGTGCGGAGGAGGTATCTACCCATCGCCACCCGAGGAGCAGACCTTTACTTTGTGCTGGCCGACTTGGCACAGATAAACTACATGTATCAGTTCTCTCTGGACTGGTTTATGGAAATGTACGTCAAAGCCATCCAGGCCGTGGGGTGTGGCACCGAGGGGCCAACGCTGGATGACTCCATGCCAGTGACAGGCACACTGCGTCCTGCCAGCGCCAGGAGTCTGAGGAGAATGAGCAAGGGCGCTGGGCACGGTGCCAACAATGTGGATTTCAACCTGCACTGCACCACCATCATAGATTTGATCACAGAGAGTATATACAAGGTAAATGGGACATGTCACATAAAGTATATACAAGGTAACTGGGGGATGTCACATAAAGTATATACAAGGTAACTGGGACATGTCACATAAAGTATATACAAGGTAACAGGGACATGTCACATAAAGTATATACAAGGTAACTGGGACATGTCACATAAAGTATATACAAGGTAACTGGGACATGTCACATAAAGTATATACAAGGTAACGGGGACATGTCACATAAATTATATACAAGGTAACTGGGACATGTCACATAAAGTATATACAAGGTAACAGGGTCAAGGACTTGTCACATAAAGTATATACAAGGTAACAGGGACATGTCACATAAAGTATATACAAGGTAACTTGGACATGTCACATAAAGTATATACAAGGTAACTGGGACATGTCACATAAATTATATACAAGGTAACTGGGACATGTCATATAAAGTATATACAAGGTAACTGGGGGATGTCACATAAAGTATATACAAGGTAACAGGGACATGTCACATAAAGTATATACAAGGTAACTGGGACATCACATAAAGTATATACATGGTAACAGGGTCAAGGACATGTCACATAAAGTATATACAAGGTAACAGGGTCAAGGACATGTCACATAAAGTATATACAAGGTAACTGGGACATGTCACATAAAGTATATACAAGGTAACAGGGACATGTCACATAAAGTATATACAAGGTAACTGGGACATGTCCCATAAAGTATTTACATGTTAACAGGGACATGTCACATAAAGTATATACAAGGTAACTGGGGCATGTCACATAAAGTATATACATGGTAACAGGGACATGTCACATTTGGGTTCTGTGAACTTATTTGCATCTGCATTTGTTTTTCGTCCTGTTGCCAAATGAATCTTCTTAGGCCTGGTATTGAAACAGACTTTACAAACAGGAAGGTCAAGTAGATTTTTCCTGTATAAACTAAATGTAGGATTTGAAGAGTTGATGTGTGGCTATTGTACAAACTGGTAGGTGTTGTAAAAGCCCTTTGTATCACTGTTAAGAAAAGTGCTCTACAAATAAAGGTATTGTTATTGTGATTTGAAGAGTAGATTATTTTGTGTTGGCCAGGAGGTGTCTCTGGCTCTGTTTGCAGACCACCAGGTTTGCTTCTCCTTCCTGGTGTGCTGCAGCATTATGAAGACTAAGTCCACCAGCCCCATGGGGGGCTGCACTGACTCCCTGCAGCCCGAGGAGTGGACCCTGTTCCTGCACTCTGCAGTCCTGGCCAATCAGATTGACTCTAAGAGAGTGGATCAGGATGAAGGTACACATTGCAGCTTTTAACAAATGAGTTTAGCTATGTGTCATAAGGAGAGAGTTTAACTATGTGTCGTAAGGAGAGAGTTTAACTATGTGTCATAAGGAGAGAGTTTAACAATGTGTCATAAGGAGAGAGTTTAACTATGTGTCATAAGGAGAGAGTTTAACTATGTGTCATAAGGAGAGAGTTTAACTATGTGTCCTAAGGAGAGAGTTTAACTATGTGTCATGAGAGAGTTTAACTATGTGTCATAAGGAGAGTTTAACTGTGTCATAAGGAGAGTTTAACTGTGTCATAAGGAGAGAGTTTAACTATGTGTCATAAGGAGAGAGTTTAACTATGTGTCATAAGGAGAGAGTTTAACTATGTGTCATAAGGAGAGTTTAACTACGTGCCGTAAGGAGAGAGTTTAACTATGTGTCATAAGGAGAGTTTAACTGTGTCGTAAGGAGAGAGTTTAACTATGTGTCGTAAGGAGAGAGTTTAACTATGTGTCGTAAGGAGAGAGTTTAACTATGTGTCATAAGGAGAGAGTTTAACTATGTGTCATAAGGAGAGAGTTTAACTATGTGTCATAAGGAGAGAGTTTAACTATGTGTCATAAGGAGAGTTTAACTATGTGTCATAAGGAGAGAGTTTAACTATGTGTCGTAAGGAGAGTTTACCTATGGGGGGGTCTGTTGTGTACAGGGTGTGTGGTGGGGGAGCGTCCAGACTACAGCTGGCTGACGGACAGCATGTGGGCCCAGTGTGTGTACCTGAGCGCTCACCTTCCCAGCTTCACCTTCCTGCACAAATCCCTTCAATCCAACCCGGAGCAGTGGGGAGGCTTCCACAAGGCTACCAGCCTGTACGACTTCCTGAGTCAGCCCTTTGATGCAGACACAGATGCACAAGCTCCACAAGGTTGGAACGCCCTCTATAAGTGGCGTAAACTGTCCCTTACTGCCGTGTGGTTTTAACCAGTGATGGGTCCTGCTCCTTGTTTGTGATTCCATGTTTAGAGAAGGGCCGACAGCTCACAAAGAGGTTCAGGATGTTCCCTTGGGAGACCTTGTCCAGTTTTCAGAAAATTATTCTGGTGCGTGAGTATGCGTGCTTGTGTATGCGTGTAACAACAGTGCATTGTGTAATCCCCCCATGGCAACACCTAGAAACAGTGTGTGCTCTGATATAACACAGTCAGTTTGGCAAACAGACAGAACTCTTGACAAGCATTCTGGAATTTCTCTAACTTTGCAAACTATCTGTTCTATACCAGAATGGGCTCAGGAGCTCAAGAGTGTATTTGCATCCACTTTAAACCAAGTATGACCATCCTTACTTTGTGTCTCATTACCAGATTAAGATCCTGCGTCCTGAATGTTTGACCACTGCAGTGAAAGCCTTCGTTTCTGCAAACATGGGCTCCAAATACCTGGAGAATGGAAAGATTTCCCTGAGGAACGTTTATGAGCGCTACGGTGCAAGCACTCCCATCCTGTTCTTACTGTCCCCTGGTGAGACTACCACCCCAGTACCATCAAATCCCAATATCTTAACCCTGCTGTTTATAACTACTACTATAATATCTTAACCATGCTGTTTATAACTACTACTATAATATCTTAACCATGCTGTTTATAACTACTACTATAATATCTTAACCATGCTGTTTATAACTACTACTATAATATCTTAACCATGCTGTTTATAACTACTACTATAATATCTTAACCATGCTGTTTATAACTACAACTATAATATCTTAACCATGCTGTTTATAACTACTACTATAATATCTTAACCATGCTGTTTAAAACTACTACTATAATATCTTAACCATGCTGTTTATAACTACTACTATAATATCTTAACCATGCTGTTTAAAACTAGTACTATAATATCTTAACCATGCTGTTTAAAACTAGTACTATAATATCTTAACCATGCTGTTTAAAACCAGTACTATAATATCTTAACCATGCTGTTTATAACTACTACTATAATATCTTAACCATGCTGTTTAAAACTACTACTATAATATCTTAACCATGCTGTTTAAAACTAGTACTATAATATCTTAACTATTCTGTTTAGAACTAGCACTATAATATCTTAACCATGCTGTTTAAAACTAGTACTATAATATCTTAACTATTCTGTTTGGAACTAGCACTATAATATCATCTTAACCATGCTGTTTAAAACTAGTACTATAATATCTTAACTATTATGTTTAGAACTAGCACTATAATATCATCTTAACCATGCTGTTTAAAACTAGTACTTTATTATCTTAACTTTGCTGTCTTAAACTAGTACTATAATATCTTTATGCTGTTTCAAAGTAGTACTATATTATCTTAACCATGCTAACCCTAACTATGCTCTTTCAAACTAGTACTAAATGTAGCACTGAAATTGTGGGGCCTATTTCCAAGCCTGGTTCATTATACTTTTGTAAATATTTAAATATATATGAAGTATGGCACCTTAAATGAATGCGTCCTACATCCAGAATATTTAGTTGATAAATGATAAAACCTGACTGCTTGATTGTGTTTTCTACCAGCTGTGCAAAGGACTTGTTTGGGAGGCTAAAAAAGTCTAACCCTAACCTAGGCCCTAACCCCTAACCCCTAACAACGTTTCTGCTTTAAAGTCCTGTCTGTCATGTACTTTATCCCAGGCATGGACCCAGCCTCCCACCTGGTGCGTCTAGCCAAGGAGTTACGTGGTAGCAGCATGCACCTGGACATGGTGTCCCTGGGCCAAGGCCAGGGCCCACGGGCTGAGGAGCTCATCTACAAAGCCTTGGTCCTAAAGGGCCGCTGGGTCTTCCTGCAGAACTGCCACCTCGCTGCCTCCTTCATGCCCAGACTGCAGACTATTGTTAACTCGTAAATGTTTCTCCACCTTTAGAATTACATTAGAGCTAAATAGTTGACTTCTATTTTTCTATAAATGAGAACATAACGTACTGCAATGTGTAAGGTGTCACCTTGTTTTCTCGTCAGGTTACAAAAGAAAGCTTCAGATCTAGACCCTCACTTCCGTGTCTGGCTCTCATCCAAACCCGATCCAGGGTTTCCTGGCTCCATTTTACACAGAGCAATCAAGGTGAGACAGCCCACTGTGGCCACTAGAGGGTGCACCACAGACATATTGTCAGTGCCACAGATTAGGTTTGTTTGTTACATTTATACATTTAAATATGTTATATTACATAAAGCTTTTTTGTCATCAATAGAGTAATTTGTTTGCTTAAAGATGGAGATTTCTATTTACCTATTCAGTAAATAATATTTATTTTCTCGCTTGTGGCAACTGAGCTGCTTGGTAAAAGAAGAAGGCTCCTTAAGCCTGGAATACAGACTGTGTTTTTGAAGGGATCTTATGACGTCCTTTATTACCCTACAGATTGCAGTGGAGCCTCCGATTGGCTTGAAGGAAAGGCTTCTTCACAGCTTCAGCCCCAGTGGAGAGGTCACCAAGCAGCTCTTCTGTAAGGCAGACTGCCATCCTGCCTGGAAGACACTGGTTTTCAATCTCTGCTTCTTTAATGCCATCATCCAGGAGAGAAAGAAGTTTGGCCCTTTGGGATGGAATATTCCCTACACTTTCACTGCCTCTGACCTGGAGGTAAACCACCTTTGACTTTTAAACCAACACATAGAGAACTTACTGGAACATCACATAGTTTTAAGTAAATCTCTCTAAGCACATTAACAATGTTATCTCTCCTGAAGTATAGAGTTGCTCTGGTAGAACCCCAATTCAATTGAGTGTTTATCACAGCTTAGGAAGCTGCTTAAGAGGCTCACTGAGTGTGTGTGTGTGTGAGCGTGCGTGTGTGCGTTCGTGCGTGCGTGCATGCGTGTGTATGTGCGTAGGTGTCCCTGTTAAATCAGGAGAGGCTGCTGCGTGCATCTGCGTCTGGCGAGCTACCCTGGGCAGCGCTGCGTTACCTGACGGGCGAGGTCATCTACGGAGGTCGTGTCACTGACCCCTGGGACCGCCGCTGCCTGCTGTCTGTCCTTCAGAGCTGCTGCAACCCCGGCCTTCTCCAGCAGGGGCAGGGCTTCTGGCAGCTTCTGGTACAATAACTACTGAGACACGATTAGCAGAATACGCTCATGCACAATACCAAGCATTTAGAGCTAGGCTGTTGTGCAGATCGTTTATTGAGAGCTTGGTTGTATTTCCTTTGGATGGCAGGGGTACCCATCCTTCCCCCAAGAAGCCAGCTGGTCAGAGTGCAGGGCTTACCTAGAGGGCCTCCCAGACAGAGACCTACCGGAGCTGTTTGGAGTCAACAGCAGTTGTGAGCCAGTCATTGACCACAACCAGACCCAGCAGCTGCTCTACACCATAGTCAGCCTGCAGCCCAGGCTCCGAGACAGCACTCTGCTCAGTGGGTAGGCTCTGTGTTAGCACTCTGCTCAGTGGGTAGGCTCTGTGTTAGCACCGAGACAGCACTCTGCTCAGTGGGTAGGCTCTGTGTTAGCACTCTGCTCAGTGGGTAGGCTCTGTGTTAGGACTCTGCTCAGTGGGTAGGCTCTGTGTTAGCACCGAGACAGCACTCTGCTCAGTGGGTACGCTCTGTGTTAGCACTCTGCTCAGTGAGTAGGCTCTGTGTTAGGACTCTGCTCAGTGGGTAGGCTCTGTGTTAGCACCGAGACAGCACTCTGCTCAGTGGGTACGCTCTGTGTTAGCACTCTGCTCAGTGGGTAGGCTCTGTTTTAGCACTCTGCTCAGTGGGTAGGCTCTGTGTTAGCACTCTGCTCAGTGGGTAGGCTCTGTGTTAGCACCGAGACAGCACTCTGCTCAGTGGGTACGCTCTGTGTTAGCACTCTGCTCAGTGGGTAGGCTCTGTGTTAGCACTCTGCTCAGTGGGTAGGCTCTGTGTTAGCACTCTGCTCAGTGGGCAGGGTTAGAGTTAGGAGAACCCTGGGAGAAGCGGGCTGGAGCACTCTTGTTTGTTCAGGGTCTGCTCTAGCTTCACTGATGAATGGTTATTTGTTGTGGTGCAGTGATAGACCGTGTCAGGATAGTGTTGTGATGAGGATGGCATTCCACATTCTGAAGAAGCTACCAGAGAGTGTGGAGGCTGAGCGAGTGACCGACAAAAGCCTCTTTCTCAGAGACATCCTAGCCGGAGTAGATCTCTGCGATCGTGGTAACTACACCTAACTATATAATATTTAACTCTGGATAAATGGTCATTGGATGACAATGAAGTATTAACAGTCCATTTGAAATGTGTGTGTGTGTGTGTGTGTGTGTGTGTGAGACAGCTGAGAAGCACACTGACACATCAGCCCTACTGGTCATCCTGCAGCAGGAGATTGACCACTATAACCAGCTGCTACTGACTGTGCGCACCAGCCTCTCCTGCTTCTATCCCATCATCAGTGGGGAGGTTCTGATGAGGGAGAGCCTGGAGGAAATCTACAACGCTCTGCTCACTATGGTGGTGCCTCCTGCCTGGAAGGTAACACACATCCCTATACTAAGTATAAGCAATGTAATATAGTGAACACTATGACCTTGACCTTTATCCCCAGCTAAGCATCATTATAGTGAACACTATGACCTTGACCTTTAACCCCAGCTAAGCATCATTATAGTGAACCCTATGACCTTGACCTTTAACCCCAGCTAAGCATCATTATAGTGAACACTATGACCTTGACCTTTAACCCCAGCTAAGCATCATTATAGTGAACCCTATGACCTTCCCTTTAACCCCAGCTAAGCATCATTACAGTGAACCCTATGACCTTGACCTTTAACCCCAGGTAAGCCTCATTATAGTGAACACTATGACCTTGACCTTGACCTTTAACCCCAGCTAAGCCTCATTATAGTGAACACTATGACCTTTACCTTTAACCCTAGCTAAGAATCATTACACGGATGATAACTGATCAACTTCCATACTGCCATGTAAAGTGTGTTGTTCTGTTGTGATTGTTTTCATAGCAATGTTCGTACAAGTCCTCCAAGGCTTTGGGTTCATGGATCTCTGACCTGGATCAAAGAGTGTGTTTTTTCCGAGCCTGGGCAGACAGCGTCAAAATGAACCTCGTGGAAACGTCTGTAAAACTTTTCCCACATACAAAAGGCAATAAACACTTAATGCAAATACAGAGTAAGAATATGAATTATTACATCAAAGGGTGATTTTCTCCATTTTAAGGTATGCTCTACCAAGCTTTAGTGGTCGTATCTTTTTATCCAACAATCCAAAGACTTACCCCCAGCATCAAGCCACGCTCAGGGAAAAGACTCGTAGCTATTGGCTTTCTGGTTTCTTCTTTCCGCAAGGTAACTCCTTCATAGTTTACATTTGCTGTGAAGAAATTATGTAATATTATGTATTAAAATGCTATGTTCTGTCTTCTAGGTTTTCTCACTGCGGTGTTGCAGCAAAGTGCTCGCCAGAAGAAGGTGCCTGTGGATTCTCTGTCTTTTACCTACCATGTTCAACCCCCTCAGGCTTCCTGTGACTGGAGCAAGGTCACAGACAAAATCAAACCCCTTTTTGAGGTAAATCATGAAAACTTGGGTCACTAAACTAGTTTACAATCAAATGTTTACAGTACAGGATATGGGATATGATTATGTTGACGATACTTACATGATGTTTGTTGTTTTGCAAGTGTAACCACTAGTTGTCCTGTAGGGTCCAGCACCCCCAGACCAAGGGGTTCTAGCGTATGGGCTTTACCTGGATGGGGCCAGATGGGATCCAGTGAAGCATGCACTGGGAGAGCTCCTGCCCAACGTACAGTACTGTCCTGTGCCCGAGATCCACTTCCTACCCAGACAGGTATACCAGTCTGAACTATAGAGCCTAACCCTGTTAGGTGTTAGGGCATGATTAAGAATAGTGAGATATGGACCTTTCCCTTGCTCAGCAATGTCCTTTATTAAAAACATTTATTGGTATCAAATTACACATTTTGTTTGCAGTCATCTGCACACCTGTCCCCAATAACATATAGTGTGCGGTTAAACACAAGTGCGTTTTTTTTTTTTGTGGTTAAACAAAAAGTTCCTGATGACGCATCTTTTTTATTATTCTACAATTAAGAGTTGGATTACTTTCATTCTCTATTTAATTATTTGTCCTAAGGTCAATATGTTTTCATAATGAACACTGTTTTCAGATGTCAGATGATGCCAGAGATTCTCCCAGTGAGTCTTATGAATGTCCTGTGTACCGCACCTGGGAGCGTGCTGGCTTCCAGTCCTCATCAGGAATCTCCACCAACTTCATCACAGCCATTTCCCTCCCGACTAGAGAACCTCCCGACCACTGGGTGTTCAGAGGCACGGCTCTCCTCTGCCATATCCCTGAATGAGCTGTACGTCATCCACACTCTAAGGCACAAACAATCAACCGTTAGGATTTAAAACTTGTTTACAACTTGCTCATAGAAAGGTGAAACATTTGCCCAGCGATGGCATCGATTTAATAAATATTTTCTCACAAAGAAATACAATTTTCTCTGTGTGAGTTTTGAGGAACCTGTGGCCTGACCCCAACACCCACGGGTCTGGGCTCATTTACACACACACACACACACACACACACACACACACACACACACACACACACACACACAATACCCTAACTTAGACCCAAACCCAACACAAAATTCTATTTATGGCATTTCAAATAAAAGAGTGAGTCTTAATTGAAGATGAAAGATTTCTAAAGACATTTTATTTTGATTAATCACTCTCTGACTTGAATACACAATACCCCTCACTGCAGGTCTTTCCTTTCCTAACTTTGTGTCTGAAATGGGACACACCTCCAAGTTGATATAGCCTAATAATGCTGAATGGCAGCTATTCTAGAAACAAAGCAGCTCAACAGTGGATGGCTCCATTACAATATATATTGTGGCAACCTCGGGAGAAAGTGATTGTTAGGAGCTGTGATGGATGGAATATATGTTCCAGTCCATGTTTTTCAGCCAATGGTGAATTGGCAGTGGACACACCTGCCCCTCATTGCCGAGACTAACGAGCTGCCAGTTTAAAACCAGGCTCTTTAGTGCAAGCTAGGCACTCAGCATGAGGACAAGGCTGACTCCAAGACAGTGTCACCTATCGGATACGAGTCTGGAGAAACTGCAAGTAGATGGGGAAGTGGTGATGGCCATTATGGATGATCTATGGAGTGGTGCTGATTACTTGATTGTCTGTCTCTTCATTTCACCAGACCCTTTTACAACGTAAACCGGCAGTGGTACCCCAGCACCCCAAGCTTTCGGTTCTGAGTCCCCAATTGAGCCCCGGCGACCCTATGGCTCCACTCATGAGTGACCTCTTTTTTCTGCATGCGTTACAGGCCTGGTAACCCAAGAGCAGAGGGACCCGAGCAGAGCTCCAGAAGAGAGAAGATCCCAGATACAGGAAGTTCATCTGGCTACTCCCCTTCCTTTCTCCACAACTTCAAATAAATTGGCTTGTTTTGCTTTAAACTGGTCCTTTGGTTGTCTGAGCACATCTGTGCTCCTCCAATTGGGTCACCAGTGTTGGAGGATGCGGGCACTGGGACCCAGCCGCAACGTGTGCTTTGAATAGGCTCGAGACTAGATGGACGCAGCGTGACCCACCAGGCCCAGCAGACTCAGGGCCTAGCCGGGTTCTCACACAGATCTACCCCTCGCTCCTCCCCAGCCCCACCCTCTCGTCCAAGTATGGTCAATGTCGTCACTTCAGTTTAATTTTTTTTTAAAGATGGTGATTTTCAAAATGCGGAACTTGAGGCTTCAAAACAGTGGTCCACAAAACAATAGGTGACGTCACGATCACTTTGTCCACTTATAATATTCTGTCAATGACCGCATCCCCATCGTGTTTACCAACTCTCTCACTGGCCCTTACTGCCTAACAACTAGCCCGGCCCACCAGGAATCTTCCCGTTTCTCCCGATTAGCCACTCTGCGCCTGCAATAAAGTGATAAATTGAGTATCACTTGAGGTGTGGTTTATTTAAGTTATAGATCAGACATTTAATAATTATGATAAATAATTAGTTGATTCAATTGATAGAGCGTTGTTTTAAACACCCAAAGCGCTTTACAGAGGCTATGGGGGGAGACTCAAAGTTAAGTTGCTGATAAATAATAATGTTTTATTTAAACACGATTGAGGTTAGCCTTTTACAGAAGTAGTTTCAAACGTATTGGCGTGGCAATTATCTGGCACCATTTATGCCAGTACAAATGCAATTTGCAAGACCTAGGCAATCTGGCGTTTTTTCTAGAGCTGGAGAATTTTTGTAATCTTAGTCATTTGACACGTTTTGACCAATTTAGCCTACCCATAATTTAGGTAAAAGATTATTATAAAATAAAGGCAATGAGTGTTACTAAGTATCTTCCTGAAAATAGCCATTATTTCTCTCAAGATAAAAAAAATATATAAAGTAGGCCTACACTCTTCCAAATGACACAGGCTGGCTTAACGGAAGTAACATGTCGGTCAAATTAAAAAGCGACATGAAAACTCACACGTTTAGACAAACAGACTATCTGTTTCAAAAATATTAGTCAACGTTTATTAAATGACAAAAAATCTGAAGATTCTACTATTTAATCACTTGATTTAAAAAACACGTGAAGGTCTGCCAAATTCTAGACCTGCTGGAACAACACCATGCGGAAATAGCCGTGAACAAGCCGCGAAAATTTAACATCAGCTTGTTCCAGGAAATGGTACGACTACGAGCAGAACTCATAGAAAACAAATATTCCGTTGACCTAACGGGCTTGGATAGTTAACCAACGAAAATAACTAAATAATCAATGGAGGAACCTAAAAAAGGTAGCGTTGCTCATTTTTATGTGTCGCCATGTAACGCGGTGTCTGTCCTGCTCATGTTGTTTGTTGTGTCGTGAAAGCAACTAGTTAGCTAACTGTGAGTTGAACACATTTAGCGATTATAAAACCAGTTTGACGTAACTTTTTAATAGTTTCTACATGTATATATTGACTGTAGTTGCCTTCCTAATGTGCCCTCTGTTATATTTGTCAATGTTTTGTGTGAAATCGTCCTCAACTTTAAATGTTTTCATGCAACCGAGCACCAGTAGCGTACCGAAGACACAATTAGACACGATAGGATATCCAAGAAAGGTGCATTACCATTAGGGTGTTAATATTTACTGACCACGCGCAAATGCAAGACTGTCGAGCTGTCAACGAGGCTGATGCTCATCACGCCAGGGTATTTAGTTGACGAGAGGCTTGTCTTAATCATAAACTTAGTCTACCATTATACATGGTGTCAAGGTAACATGAAAAAATGCTGACTTGAAAAGATATTCGGGTGGATGGCTATTTAACTAACATTTTCTAACGTTAACTTGCTTTCCAAGCTCACTTTGTCATTCTACGTGTTCTCTAATCAGCTACAATACTTATGTATTGTATTTTTTTGTATGTTTCAACAGGTGTTTTGGACCTCCTGAACGTGTTGGAAATGAAAGAGAGACAGAAAAGCTCCTGTCGGCAGGGAAATGGTGTGGATCTGCTGAAGGAACGACTCGAAGCACTTGTGGTTCAAAGAGACCAGCTGAAGGCGAAAATAAGAGCAAAAACCGTAAGCTAACATTTCAGAGACAAGTTGCAATCCACTTCAAACATCACACAGTTATTAGGGTAGCTATTGGAAGTTGAAGGTTTCTTATTTTAATACATCCTCTTATGTAATTTAAATGTTATGTTGACGTATTTATAGCGTAATATCAATCCCCTCAACTTGATATGAAACCGGTTAGAGGAAAGTTGAACAGCTGGCACAGTATGTCTACTGTAAGCCATGAAGCAAACTTGTATCAGGTGGTTTCATTTTAACATGACAAGGAACAGGTTCCTTTAGTACATTTTTTTATTTTTTTGGACATTTTAGTCTCTCCAGAAACGATTGAATCGAGTGGAAAAAGATGGCCCCTATGATGAAGAAGAGATCCTGGATGGGACTGAGAATTCACAACTTCTATTGTTGATGGCGAGACACACACAGCTGAAAGACCTGCTTAATGCTCATCACCTCACTGGTACTCCTGCCAACCCTCATATGGATTTTTAATGTCACTGCTTTTCAAACAGCAATGTGAATGTTATGTGCCTGCCTCTGTGTCTCGGTTCTCCTCAGGTGGGTATGATCTCATAGAGACTCGTAAAGGCGTGTGTCTCTCCCTGGCCACTTCTTTTGAAGGCATCTACCTCGACACCTATAACCTAGAGATAGACCTGGCTCCTCTGTTGAAGATCTGTCGCCATAACATTCCCCTGTCCATACCCGTGGAGAGTCTTGCAGTGCAGAGTAACATGCAGTCAGATGTGAAGGCTTTCCTGGACACCCTCAGCCAGCACCTCAATGCCTATGCTGGCCGCAAGCAACAGTTGGCGCTTGTCAAGGTAACAAGTCTGTAGGGTAAGCAACGTGAAAGTAAATGGAAACACTTGTGTTGTTTTAGGACGTTAAAGCAGTGATGTCATATCCTAGAGAAAGGCACTGCTGCTTAAGATGAGGCTTTATGTGAAATTACATTAAGACTCTGACAACTTGAAGTTACAGTATGTTGCGTTTGATTTAGAATACCTTACATCATGTTCTTCGTAAATAATATATCCACACTTAATGTCTCTGAATCTGTGCAGCCTGAATTTAAGGACACGTGCAAGTACTCAGTGGCCAATCAAAAAGCACCATGGCTAACAGAAATGTTTACTGTTATATATTGACTACTTGATCTCCTCTTTTGCCATTTCAGTAAAGAAATCCATACGCCGTCTAATTGTTGCATCACAATGTTTGTGATCAATAGTGCTTTATATAAGGCAAATGTTAATGCAAATAACTCCTGAATTGTGATAGCTTAATGTGGCAATATTACACAACCTTGACCCGTTTCAAAGTTACAGGCATATACCAAATTCAGTCTACCAGTTGTTGTGATCTATTCAGGAATGTGAAGAGCTGGAAATAGCCTCCACTTGTTTTTGTTTTCCAACAAGCGGTACATACCCTAAAAATAATGATTGCTGTATTTTATTTGACCAAAGAAAAGTAAACCGTTAGCTTTTTAAACAAGTGGGCCATTAGTAGGAATTTGCCTTATACAGAAATACCTAATGAAAGGATGCTTTTGTATCAGGTTTTCCGCTAGTAAAGAATTTCTTTTATCGGCCAAATTTGAAACGTACCATTGATTACGTGTTTCAATAATACTCTGTTACAAACGCAAATATAACTTACCCCTATAACCAAGAGATCGTCATCACTGCCACTACATCTCGTCGTGTGGTGTTCTGTAGGCTGTTAATCAGCTGTTTCGCTGTCATCTCAAATGTCCTGGAGGCAGGCTTTATGGGGGGAATGGAAATTCAGTATGGGGGCATTGGTCCCACAAGGGTTGAGACAAGCTTACTTTCCTCCATGGACAACTTTTTTGTGTCTTCAAATGTGATAAAAAAAAAAGTTAAACAGAACAGTTAACGTTGTAATGTGTAGGTGAGCCCCTAGGTTGACTGCCTTTCCCATTGGTCTGTTTACAGGAGCTCCATGAAACGGTTCAAGTGATGGAGAGCAACAAACTGTATACAATACTAGTGTTGCTGTTCTCTCTGCCAGGAGATACGTCCACAGCTTTCCTCTGCACTCTTGATTATGCTGACCCAACACAATGCCTCCCCACTCGGGTCATCTTTGAATCGAATGGTACCATTCATATTACAGCCACTTGTTCATATTAATATCATACAGTAAAACCTTGGTATGTGTGCTACAGATAAGCTGAATGGGGATTTTACTTTTGATCAAAGCAAATACTTATTTTATTCTATATAAAATGTAGTGTAAAACAACAATCTAATATCTGTATCTTTCCTTTTTTTTTTTAAAGAGAAATCCCTTCCCCGTTCCCCCCAGTGGGAGGAAAAACGCACGTTGTTCCTGGGAACCCCGGTTCACCTAGCCTTGGCAACTATGAGGAAGACTGGGGTCATAAATTAGACTCTAAATCACACGCAAAACTTAGTTGTTAGAATTTTTATTTATTAATAAAGTTCAGGCATACATTTTTACGAGTTTTTTTTTGGTGAATAATATCCTGAAGTAAACATGGTGATGCTATGATCCTGAACCTGATCCTGAAGCTTCACACAGGTCAGTGGGAGATGCCTGTCAACACATTGTAGAGTTAGGGTTATGAACCTTAACCCTGGTCCTGAAGTTTCTCACAGGTCAGTGGGAGATGCCTGTCAACACATTGCAGAGTTTTGTAAAGCCGTTTTACGTTGATTTGTCCCAGTGGGGCCAGACTTACTTTGATCACCATTGTTGTCGAGTCTTTCTATGAATGTTAGTATTCTTTGATGTAAGGCTTCCCTCTGGAAACACCTCAGTCTTTCTCTCTCTACCCAACTATGTTGCTTTTGGCTGTCCAATTCCTTTTTGGAGATACAGTCAATTGTTGAAATATATTTTAGCTTCAATATGGACAATTTCTCATCAGGGCCGTTAGTTACGGCAGACGTTGATTTCCTCAACATTGGTTTAACTTCCAGCTGTGGTGATCCTCTGTCATAGGAGAGGGATTTACTGGAAAATAATCTTCTGCCTTCAGACACGAGGTGAGCCCTTGGTGTCAAATCCTTCCCTGCTTCTTTGCTCTGAGAGATCTCCCTCATGGCTTTGTTGATAGTAGCCCGAGGTTCACAGACTCTTAGCAGTAACAGGTTTCTGTGTTCCCTCATCAGAGAGTGTCTTCTCTGGTCCATTAGTTTGAGGACATGCCGGTACCTTCTATCCATGAGGCTCAGTTTATGCAGCAAGGCGATGTCCTCTTTGTGGTTCAAACGCCTCACGTCCCCCTTAGGCACAGAGCTGGGTCTGGGAAAATAAAGGAATTCCAAATTGGTTTGTATTTCCATGGTGAACTTGAATGATGATGGTTCCTGTTTAGATATCTTGAATGTAGGAAGTAATAAATAGGTTTACATAAGAAACTACTTTTTCTAAATGAGACGCATGTCCTACCATAATCCTGCGTTAATGTTTGTAAGCAGTTCTTCATAATGTTGTGTTGCCCGTAGGAGAGGCAGTTGCTGCTATGACAGTTTTTAATAGGGTAATACAATACTGCATTGTCTCAAGTGAACGTTGATGGTGTGACAGTTTTTAATAGGGTAATACAATACTGCATTGTCTCAAGTGAACGTTGATGGTGTGATAGTCTTTAATAGGGTAATACAATACTGCATTGTCTCAAGTGAAGTTTGATGGTGTGACAGTCACAAGATATTTTGCTTTTGGACTCAATAAGCAAATGCTATTTGGGTACTGATTTTACTACCAAGTTGTGGCACAAACAAAGTAAACAATGTGAATCCCTTGAGTTTTCATATATCCACAGTTACAATTTTACGCCTTTGTCGTCTAGTTATTTGTGCAAGAACGCCACTGTTGTAATTCAGACTACAGCTCCAGTGTAAGAGGGAGACACAATCCCTTACAAATTCTTTTGCCCCATTTCCCAAATTTTAGAAATCAGCAGCTCTTTTTCCTGGCAGAAATATTTTAGAATTTTTACATTATATGCCTCTACAACCTTGTAATGGCTGAACATTTCCATTATAACCTGTGTACCATCTACAACCCCTTGAAGGTAAGTGCCACGGGTAGAAGCAGTGCTGCATGGAAGAGTCAGTCACAATGCCTGCATCCTGCACTGAGAAACGAATCAGTAACTACAGGTATTGTTTGGTAACAGTTAATTTTAGTTCTGCTACAACCTTTTATCGAGTTTAGATGGGTGAATGCTTTTCATCCCAGGGGAACTGGTTCCAACTTTACAAGTTTGTTTGAGTGTCTAAATAAAATGTAACTTATTCTCAACGGTCCATTTATCTACCATTTGTTTTTCGTGAAAGAGCTTATCAAATGTATTTAAAAAAAATTGCCTAATATCAAAGGCAAATTAAATGGAGATTATAAATCTACTTACTCTTGAGAGGTATAACGTAATGTTTGCTGATTTGGCAGAGGCCTAGCTATTGACGGTGTGAATACCTCAGACTTGTTATAGCCTATTGTAACTAATTCTCACAACCTGATAGGGACAAAATGTTGGTAACTTGTAACGGGTCTCACGCAGCGTTACGTATTAAGAGTAAATAATGACTCGCCGACATGCTAGCATGCTTTTTAAGGTGGTTTATTTCAAAAGCATTGAAGGTCAAAACAGAACAATGAATGTTCAAATCAGCTCTCGCGGCGCCTGCAGTCAGAGACAAAAACAAGAGAGCGCTGGTATTTATGGGGTTTATCCATGTCAAAACTCTGTAGACTTGTGCCCAGCGAACAAGTTTCCGTTGAAAAGACGTTTAAAAAACGACAATGGTCACCGTTTTTATTTATTAATCAACAATTTACGTAAATATACCATTAACAACATTCTTTAAATACAATTACAATGAAATATCAAAACAAATTATTGTATAATGCTTTTGAAGAAGCCTGTAGCGTTATAAAGGCACAGTACTAGAAGCAATGCTTTTGAAGAAGCCTGTAGCGTTATAAAGGCACAGTACTAGAAGCAATGCTTTTGATCAAGCCTGTAGCGTTATAAAGGCACAGTACTACAAGCAATGCCTTTGAACAAGCCTGTAGCGTTATAAAGGCACAGTAGTAGAAGCAATGCTTTTGAAGAAGCCTGTAGGGTTATAAAGGCACAGTACTACAAGCAATGCTTTTGAACAAGCATGTAGCGTTATGAAGGCACAGTACTAGAAGCAATGCTTTTGAACAAGCCTGTAGCGTTATAAAGGCACAGTACTAGAAGCAATGCTTTTGAAGAAGCCTGTAGTGTTATAAAGGCTTCCGATGGAGTCACTTAAAAACCTTGATAGGCAAATGTCTTAATATGTGTAACAGATCCACGTGTAGATAGTTATATGTATCAAATTCATGCTCAAACAAAAGAAATATTCCTTTATACCCTAATTCCTCATATTCCTTTAATTATACATTCACATCACACAGTGATAACTGCAGGATTGAGCCATGCAGGGACAATCCATTTTGGAAAACGCACCTAACAATGCTCTGGGAAATGTGTCACAAATTATTTCTGATGTCCACTTTAAAGAATGTTCTTACTATTTAGAACACCTTTGTTTTCTTTGTTATATTTCTCTATTGATAAGGACACATTGGAAATTATAATAATGTTATATTTCCCTATTGATAAGGATATTGTTAATTATAATAATGTTATATTTCCCTATTGATAAGGATACCGTGGTAATCATAGTAATCTTATATTTACCTATTGATTAAGATAAAGTGTGATTATAATAATGTTATATTTACCTATTGATAAGGACATAGTGTTAATTATAATAATGTTACATTTACCTATTGATAAGGATATAACAAAAATTCCAGGGTTCTGCAGTGTTGTAGATTTCACTGCTGACCACATTATGGAAGTTTAAATTCACGTGTGAAGTAATCAGGAGCACATTAAGAGAAAGCATTTTGAAATGTAATCATTTGTCCATATGTGTTAAATTTGTTTAACAATATTTCAGGACGAAGCACCATTTGTTTGCTTGAAATTGTTCCAGTAATTTTGATTATTTCCTCAATTGAAATCCACAGAGGTGACTTCTGCACCCTCTTGTGGTCATTGTGTGTAATTGGATTTGTGTAATATTAAATAGCAAACGTTAGGGATGTGGGGACATCATGCATGTGAATGACAATATAGTTCTCACAAAGAAGTATATCATTTTGAGACAAGTCTGTGCATATGTCTCCTAATGTGTGCAAGTGTGAATGTGTGGCAGAGAGAGTGTGATGTTTTTGTACATAAGTTATCAGGTGTCTTGTTCCCGGTTAGACAGATCATTACTAAGCAGGAGTACATGCGTCATTGGGTTAGGATTACTTTCTGTGTGTTACTGAGCTGACACAATACTCCATATTAACGTTGTGGAAATCAGTGCTAATGTCACTTCATTATTTATATTCATGTAAGTGTGTGAGAACAGCATGGAACGGTAAACAGATATCAATACTTTTTGTGCAGTATGGAAACCAGTAGACAGCCGTTTACCGTCGGTTGTTGTTCTAGCAGCTGTAAGCTACACAACTACAGGAATACAATCATAAAGACAGATTGAGATGAGGCCTCCCACATAATGAGTTTCTGCCTGCAAACCTCCAGTTATTTACCTTATTCTAAAGCTTTACTACATCATATTCCCTTTGTGCTATTGCTAGATGACCTATACCTTATTTATTTTGTTATTTATTTATTTATTTATTTAAAGCTCTTTCTGAAGCTCTACTACATCATATTCCCTTTGTGCTATTGCTAGATGACCTATACCTTATTTATTTTGTTATTTATTTATTTATTTAAAGCTCTTTCTAAAGCTCTACTACATCATATCCCCTTTGTGCTATTGCTAGATGACCTATACCTTATTTATTTTGTTATTTATTTATTTATTTAAAGCTCTTTCTGAAGCTCTACTACATCATATTCCCTTTGCGCTATTGCTAGATGACCTATACCTTATGCTAAAGCT
Source organism: Aplochiton taeniatus (assembly GCA_017639675.1). Classification (NCBI taxonomy): domain Eukaryota; kingdom Metazoa; phylum Chordata; class Actinopteri; order Galaxiiformes; family Galaxiidae; genus Aplochiton; species Aplochiton taeniatus. The sequence goes on along the minus strand of CM030181.1, from coordinate 11,669 downwards.
TTCTAAAGCTCTACTACATCATATTCCCTTTGTGCTATTGCTAGATGACCTATACCTTATGCTAAAGCTTTCTAAAGCTCTACTACATCATATTCCCTTTGTATGGTTGCTTGATGACACATTTTGATTCTCATTCATATTAAGCATCTGGTTTCCTATTATGTCTCCCCTTCCTGCTCTAATAAACATATGCAGAAATAGTCTACACAAACAGGCCATATCAATGTCAACCATAAGCATTTTTGTTCAATTCAAACATAAGTTGTCCCTATATAAAAGGAAGCATAGCCTTTCAAGCAAAACAAAATTCTCAGCCTGTCAAGACAAAGAAAATATAGCTTTTCTTAAACAAAAAGAAGCAGTTTCCTTGACAAGTCGTACCATGGACAAAGGTGAGTGATAGCTTGAAGTTTCCATACTCCAGATAATTCTGTGTTCATGAAATTTTAAAAAATCATCTTACCTTGACAATGTAATTCCTAAAAGGAAAAGTTAGAAAGTCAAGGTTAAACCAACCAGGAACTGCTCCTGATTATCTTAAACTTTGTTCATGAAAGCCCTCCTACAATGCAGGAGCCTAACGGCAGATTCCCATTCACTTTCCAAACATAGATTTTCTTGCTGACCTTGTAGATTTGTGTTGGGAGTATGTTACACGGACTGATACAGTTACGGGTTATTTTTATTTAGGTTTATTCCTGCTTAAATAAAGGTTTACATTATTGATTTTTTTTAATAAGCACATTCCTCAATTGTATGCTAAATTCTCAGCATTGCTGTTCTCCTATCCCATGCATGTTTCCCACCTCCTCTCCCCATCCTGCCCCAGTATGTGTGTTGGTAGCTGCCCTCCTCGCCACCAGTCTGGTGCAGCAAGGAGCAACGTTATCAGACAACCAACGTCTGCTCAACATTGCTGTAAACCGCGCTCAACATCTGCACATGGTGGCACAGAAAATGTTTACAGAATTTGTAAGGAAAGACCCAATGTATTGTTTACTGTTTGAAGTTTTTGTCCTGTCTTTCCGTGAAGGAAGATGGTCAATACAACTAAACCTGTTTTATTTGTGTGAAAAAGGAGAGTGCCCTGCAAAATGAGGACCAGCGTCAAATGAACAAGATATTCCTTCAAGACTTCTGTAACTCTGATTATATCATCAGCCCCATGGATAAGCATGAGGCACAGAGAAGCTCTGTGAGTGCACACACACACACACACACACACAGCTCTTTAGGGGGTTATTATGCTGCAGGTCAACACATACACACCCAACCATAGAGAGGCACTCCTCTATCAGGGTTAATAGTCTTTAATACATCTCTGCTGTCAGGAGTTGAAGCTCCTCCGTATCTCCTACCGTCTGATTGAGTCGTGGGAGCTCCCCTGTCGCTCCCTGGCCTCCAGCAGTCTCGCTGTCCGCAACCACATCTCTGAGAAACTTACGGACCTCAAGATGGGTATCAGCTTGCTCATCAAGGTACACACACACACGCACGCACGCACGCACGCACGCACGCACACACACTTTTCTCATGTCTCTTCCTCTCTTTGCAGGGCAGTAGCAGTGACCATGACAATGAGGCAGAGTCCCTCCTGCAGGCTCCGTATGGAAACTACTACCAGGCTCTAGCTGGGGAGGGCACACTACGCCGCACCTACGAACTGCTGGCCTGCTTCAAGAAAGACATGCACAAGGTAGAAGGGAGGGAGGGTTAGTGTTACTGGTATGAGACGGGGGTGGTGGAGGGAGGGAGGGAGAGAGAGATGGAGGGAGGGAGGGAGAGAGGGAGGGAGGGTTAGTGTTAGGAGACGGGAGTGGTGGAGAGAGGGAGGGAGGGTTAGTGTTATTGGTATGAGACGGGAGGGAGGGAGAGAGGGAGAGAGGGAGAGAGGAAGGGAGGGAGAGAGGAAGGGAGGGTTAGTGTTATTGGTATGAGACGGGAGTGGTGGAGAGAGAGAGAGAGAGAGAGAGAGAGAGGGTTAGTGTTATTGGTATGAGAGGAGGAGGGAGGAGAGAGGGAGAGAGGGAGAGATGGATGGATGTACGACATTTATTTATATGAGATTCTTTGCCAATGTTAATTTATTAGTAAGTATTATCATGCCTATTCAATTTTTATTGTAATATGATAAATCTTTACCTGTGAATCTTGGTTCATATTTGCAGGTGGAGACATACTTGACACTGGTTAAGTGTAGAAATTCCCTTGAGGTCAACTGTACTGACTAGAACCCTTCTTGAAGACCAGATCACATACCCTAACAAGTAGCCCCTTTAACTAACATGTTGCCCCATTGATTAATCTGTAGCCCCCTTAATTAGCCTGTAGCCCCCCTGGTTAACCTGTAGCCCTCTTGTTTAACCTATAGAACCTTTCATTGGTTTTTAGAGCCATTGGTGTTAACCCGTAGCCCCTGTATTGTATCATTTTGGAATCTATCTAAACTCACTGTCACTTCTGTAAACTTGTTAAATATGCATGCAAAAAATTATATTGATTGATCAATTCTAAATATTATTGTTTTATTCTTAACCTATTGTTTTCTTATTTCTTATTTTGTTTTAATTAAACCTGTTGATCTCTGCAGTGGACTGTCTGTGGTTCTTTAACGGGATATCTACTATTTTCTATAAAATATATTTCAATGATATCAATCTTCTATTTGAAGTTTTGTGTATCAAGCTTTACCATGTGTGGCACCCAGGGTTTACAGATTTAGTAGCAGTTTGAGCAGCATCATGGTTAAGCCAAAGTGATGGTCAATGTGAGGTGTCTCGGTGTTACCTTCAAAACCCACAAGAGGACGCACTGTTAAATTGTCAGGTTATCAACACTTTTGAAAATGTTCTAATCATATCAATGTGGATGCCAATAACAAAAGCTTAAGCTGAGACTGAGAGTAGGCTAATTGTAATTGTTGTTATAGATTAAGGAAATGTGTATTTACATTGAAGCCACTCAACACTCCTGACAATGTTGTAGAGTCACATCAATGTTGATGCCAATAACAAGCTTGTTTGATTCACAAATACACAAAAAATCTATGTGTTGCATTGGAACAAGCCTTGTCTCTTGTTCAATACCTATGAAATATGCTTAATCGACATCTATGAGGCGAATCATTTACAAGCCACCTCCATAGGGAAAGAAAAGTGACGAGTCTCATTACGTAATATTATCTATCTAGTAAGCAGAGTAGCCTACTATTTTCATTTTGCATCACATTCATCTTTTAACTTACATGCAGTTGCACTCATTGTGAGTTGTTCCCTCCCTACTCATTGCATTTTGATATGGTAACCAAATGTAATTAGAGGACACATTAGTGCTGTTTATAAGATGGTTCACTTCAACAACATGATGATATTTGGTATCACTGTGAGGCTAAATATAGTAAATGGAAATTATAAATATATAACATTTTAAAGCACATAAATTTGTCCTGGCTACCCCATTAATTTTACCCACTGCTTCTGTGAACATTTGTTGCTATCAAATGTTGCTGCCTTGGAATGGTGGTAAAGACATGTGGAGAAATATTTCAGAGCCCAGAATGAATGGAAGTCTTCACATAGTCTTATCAATCGTTCGTCAATCTGTCGCTAATGCCTTGGGGCTCCACTAGGGACAGAGCGCTCCTCTCGTTCACTGAATACTAAGCAAATGACGAGAGCTGTGTGTTTATCTTTCCGTTTTTATTATTCCTGGTGAGCTTGCACGTGAAAGACTCGAGTCTCCGTTCCAAATCACTCGCCTCGACTCCGAGGCCCAATGTTTTGTGACTTGTTAGGGTTAGGGATATATAATAATAATATTATTATAACAATAATAATATTGGAATATATCAGTAGCAGCTGGTTATAGGGTTAGGTAACCCTAACCCTAACCCTAGCAGCTGGTTATAGCGGTCAATCTCCTGTGTTATAACTCTGAATGTAATATTGGAATATATCAGTAGCAGCTGGTTATAGGGTTAGGTAACCCTAACCCTAACCCTAACCCTAGCAGCTGGTTATAGCGGTCAATCTCCTGTGTTATAATTCTGAATGTAATATTTGAATATATCAGTAGCAGCTGGTTATAGCGGTCAATCTCCTGTGTTATAACTCTGAATGTAATATTGGAATATATCAGTAGCAGCTGGTTATAGGGTTAGGTAACCCTAACCCTAACCCTAACCCTAGCAGCTGGTTATAGCGGTCAATCTCCTGTGTTATAATTCTGAATGTAATATTTGAATATATCAGTAGCAGCTGGTTATAGCGGTCAATCTCCTGTGTTATAATTCTGAATCTAATATTAATATATAATATTAGATACTATATAATATAATATTAATATATATTATAATAGTTATAACTCTGAATCTAATATTGGAATTATCAGTAGCAGCTGGTTATAGCGGTCAATCTCCTGTGTTATAATTCTGTTGGGGTTAGAGGGTTAGGGTTAGAGGGTTAGGGTTGGGGTTAGGGCTAGGGCTAGGTTTGATTAAAAGACAAGTTTAAAAGGTCAAGGTTAAGACTCATTGTGCTCTGGCCTGTATCTCTCCTCCCTTTACCCCCCTCCCGCCGACAAGTCAGGGCTGGTCATAGGTGGTAGCCAAGGGGATCAGGCATTTGTGGCCAGTCCCAGGGTTTCCTTTTAGGTTCAGAGTTAGAGTCAGGGTTTTGGGTATGTGGTTAGGGTCAGGGATGGGGTTAGGGTAGGGGTTAGGGTTAGGGATGGGGTTAGGGTTAAGGTCAGGGCTGGGGTTTAGGGTTAGGGTTAGGGTTAGGTTTTGAGTTAGGGTATAAGGTTGGGGTTAGGGTTTAGGGTTAGAGTTAGGGGTAGGGTATAGGGTTAGAGTTAGGGTTAGGGTTTGAGTCAGGGTTAGGGTTTTGGGGTGTTAGGGAAATTGTCCGCAGCCCTGACACGGCCCGGGTGGGGTTCCCAAGCGAGGACAGGGCCTACGTTGGGCACTGGCCTACCACACGTCACCAATCACATTTCCCCTCAATTAACAAGGTCATTTTTGATGTTTATATCCATTTTTTGTGTTGGATTTTGTGTGAGGTAAGTTCTGAGACCTTGAGTCGGAGTCTTCCGTCTGCCATATTCGACATGACGGTGGTAATATTCGTGGGACTCGGGAATATATGTACCCGGTCCTGAATATAGTCGACTCAGTTGGACCATTTTAGCCTGTTTTGAAACAATTATTTTGTAGCTTTTTAGTTTTTTTTTACTTTTTTTGAAAACGGCAAGTCCGTTGCTATTAGAAGGTGAGTCTGAGGCTACCGTCTGCCATATTCGACATGACGGTGGTAATATTCCACCGACCATTTTAGCCTGTTTTGAAAAAATTATCTTTTAGTTTTTTAGTTTTTTTACTCTTTTGGAAAAAGGCAAGTCCGTTGCAACGTTTCGGTTTTGATTAAACCTTCATCAGGCAGACTTGCCAGAGAAAAGAAACTCCTAATTGTAAATTACTCTCGAGCATTTCTGAGTCCTCCAACTCCATCTGTCCTTCTTGGACTGAGAGCAGTTGGCTCCCTCCTCCGCTTTTGTACTGCGAGGAAGCCCCGCCCACTTCTTTTTTGAAGGATGCATCTCTGAGGAGTGTGAGTAACTGAAGATTTATTGTTTAAAAAATGCTGGAAATAAAAGGAGTTTCCCGCTCCCCTTAAAGGGAAAACATACCTCCACACACACACATATATTCAAATGAATTTTATTTTTGTTCTATCGGAGGGTAGTGACTAGAACGACGATAGGTGGCACTGGCTGGATTAGGTTTTGAGTTAGGGTATAGGGTTGGGGTTAGGGTTTAGGGTTAGAGTTAGGGGTAGGGTATAGGGTTAGGGTTAGAGTTAGGGTTAGGGTTTGAGTCAGGGTATAAGGTTAAGGTTAGGGGTTAGGGTTAGGGGTTGGGGTTATGGGGTTAGGGTTAAGGGGTTAGGGATTAGGTTAAGGGTTAGGTTTTATTAAAAAACAAGTTTAAAAGGTCTCGGTTCAGACTCATTGTGCTCTGGGGTTAGGGTTAGGGGGTTAGGGTTAGGGGGTTAGGGTTAGGGTTAGGAACTTGCAAAATTTTAATCCCTTCGCCGGGGACCGGCGGCAGGATTGAGTGCACTGTCCATCATTGCCCCCCACTGAGGCAGGCCTCATCTCTCGTTCAGGCCCCCGGGGTTCACTGTATCCAGCCTGGCGATCCAGAACCTCTCCCTTCTCCGTCTCTGGATAACCGTCCATGCGGAGTTGGACTCCAGGACCGTGGTCCGGACGGATCGCCATCCATGGAGCAAGAAATGTTGCACCAATGTGGTATGTGTGTCCTTTCTCTTGGTAATATTGTACCTGTGCTGGGTGAACCTAGTTAAAATTGTGTTTACCTTCTCTCCAACGTACTGTAGTCCACATTCTGAACAGGTGATCAGGTAGACAGTTTTTGGAATGTGGGCTACCAAGACACTGTGTTTTGTACACATTATTGTTTTGTCTATTACGCAACCAGGTTTGGTGCTGAAAAAATTCCTCATGTCCCTTGGATTTTGGGGTCATCAAGGGTCGGATTTTGGCTCTAATCAGGTAAGATTGCAGGTTCCTGTTTTTTCTAAACGCTGCAATAATTCTGTGATCCTGTAAAATGTCAGTTCCTCCTATGATGTTTTGAAAGTTGTTTTTGATCACTCTGACTAGTTTTACAGTTGACCAAGAATATGTAGTCACAAAGGGCAAAATGGAGGAAATCAGGTGGGGTTTGGTCTGCTGGAAGGTCTTTAAGGACTTTCTAAGAAAAGAGCGAGAATACCCCCTGGTACGTAATGCGTTTTGGTGGCCTTTTTGAAGTCCTCTTTGTCGCTACATATCCTGTGGAATCTCAGAAGTTGAGATTTTACCAACCCCGCGTAGGTGTGTTTAGGATGGTGGCTGGTTTTGTGGACCAAGGCGTGCGTATCTGTCTCCTTGAAGAATACTTTAATGTCCAGTCTGTTTGTTTTATTGAAATTTGGTCCCTTGTATGTGGTGGTGTCGAGGAAGTCCACTGAGGTGCAGCTTGTGGTGGATTTCAGGGAGATGGACGCGTTGTGGTGGTTAAGGTGTAAGTACAAATTGGTCAAAATCCTCCTGAGAGTGCGGCCACACACCCCAGATGTCATCCAGATACCTAAAATAATGTGTTGGTTTTTTCGGACAGGAAGCCAAGGCAGAAGTTTCCCACTCTGCCATGAAGATGTTTGCATAAGCCGGAGCAAACTTCTTGCCCATGGCGGTACCTTTGGTTTGTAAAAAGAATTCCCCATTAAATTCAAAGTCGTTCCGTGTCAAATTGATTTCCAATAATTCTAATATTTCCTTGTCTGGTCTTTTTTTGTCAGGGTGTTTCCGAAATATGGTCCTTATGGTCTGTATGCCTTCTTGGATGTCAATATTTGTGTATAAACTATCCACGTCCATGGTGAACAAAATGGCTTCCTGGGGGATATGGAGTGTTTTGATTCTTCTTACAAAGTCGTACGTGTCCTTAATGTAACTGGAGTGCGTGGTGGAGAGAGGATTCAAATAAAAGTCAATGAACTCGGCCGTGTGGTAGGTCTCGCTACTGCAATCCGAGACGATGGGTCTGCCTGGAGGGATCTCGTAAGGTCTGCTCCATGTACTCGGATCTTTGTGGATTTTTGGTAGCATGTAAAATAATCTGGCTCTGGGTTCAGAGGTGCCTAATAAATACCCTTTTTGTTTGGCATTGATGAATTTTTTGTCATATAGAGTTTGTCCAATTTTTTCCACTAATTTCACTGTGTCTAGGTAGATGGGTTTGTCCAATTTTGAATAGTAATTTGTGTCCCTTAATTGTCTGTATCCCTCCCATAAGTACTGTTCCCTGTCCATGACAACCACTACACTGCCCTTATCAGCCGGCTTAATGACGACGTGTTTGTTATTGCTTAGTTCTTTCAGTGCTGCGGCCTCCTCTGGACTGAGGTTAGGTGCAACCCAAGACATCTGAAAGTTACTGTCAAAGTGGTTGACATCCGCCGTGATAAGTGCCGTGAGTTCCTCCGGTAGTGTGCCGGCGGGGGGAGTCCAACTGGACTTGGGAGTGAATGGAGGGGAGTCCGAATTCTTTTTGTGTTGATAGTATGTTGCCAATTTAAGTCTTCTGTGATACTGTTGTATATCCCATCTGCTTTGTTCTACAATATTTTTATTGCTGCCTTTGGTAGGGATGAAATTGAGTCCCCTATTCAACAGAGTGCTCTGTGGGGGAGTTAATTTATAATTTTTCGCTAACACCAAAACATTTTTATTCCCCTCCTGTATTGGCAGGCTTATGGGGACATTCAGTTTAGCTGCTCACACCAATGTTGGAGCATCCTTTTCGCCGTGGGTCGAGTCCAATGGATCAGATCCTGTTCGATCTCAAACAAATCCTCCGGTAGTTTTGGTAAGTGCTTGTGGTTTTTGGCGATGTAATTGTTGAGATCCAACAGGTTCTTCTTGGCTCTGTGTGGCAGGAATGGTGAGTAATTGACCAGTGGCACCCAGATGTCCGCCTGTGGAAACCTCCGTGTAGCAGCCCTGACGGCTGCTTGTAGTTGTTTCACGGTGGTCTCTTTGGTCTTCTGCAATCTGTTGTTTATCCCAAAAGACAGGACCACCGTCTCCACCACCGTGGAGGAGGTGGCCCTGCTCAAAATGGGACCAACATGTCTGAAGGTAGCCCCCGGATAACCATCAACCTGCAGATCTTGCACTGTAAACGGTGGGAATCGGGTCACGTTGGAGTCCCCCATTATCAGCCACTTTTTGCCCACACTGAGACCCCAGTCCAAGAATTTTCTCTTTGTGTTGAGGTGTCTTTGTGGTCTTCGTGTTTGTGTCCGCGTTGGATTGAGTGTGGACGGCGTTCTCAGACCTTGACCCAGGCATAGTTGGCTCTGGACAGCTGTATTAAGGCTGCGCGTCAAAACAGGGGACCGAAAACAGGCTGAACTGGGAGGTGGGTGGGGACGTGTTGTCCCCTCCAGAGAACTCTCCGGATCCTCCACTATCCAATCCAGGATTGGGTTGTTGTGCGGGATCACACACGGATTGGGAAGCGGAGGAGGAGGAGGAGAAGAACCAGGGGGAGTACGCTGGGCAGGAGGCCCAGGTGCCAAGATGGGTACGCGCCTGGCCCTCTGTGTTTTGGGGGCGGTCTCCCGTGAACCTCCCTGGATGTCTGAGGTAAGTGCGAGGTAAGTTTCGTTCACTACCATGGGTGTCACCACTATGGCAGTAGGTGACACTATGCCGGTCCTGGTTGGTGATGTGTCGGGCTCTAGGAGTTGTGGTTGGGCCCTGGTGTGTGTGGATGAAGCATGAACCTGTGCCACAATTGCGTCCACAGGTAGCCCCATCACTGTGGGCCCCCGACACTGTTCAAACTGTGCCGGTGTGGCTAATGTGACCGTGAGACTATCTGCTAGCATAGTCTCTGTCTGCTTCAGAGTCTCTGTTCGCAGACGGCGGCCCAGATTTCTCCTTGCCCAGGATGAAGCAATCTCCAGTGGAGCCTGCCAATCGTGGGTGGACAGTGCCTTCAATTTCCTCACCTCCCCCTCCATCACAGCCCTGTAGTGATCCCGTAGGATCAACATGGTTGTGAACGACCAATTTTTAGCGTTTCCCTCAATCAGGGCCTGGGTGTCGGGGCAGGGAGAGGCCGGTTTGATGAATGTAGCCAGATGTTTGGTCATCGTGGCTATAGTTGGTGGAGGATCCTCTCCCGACACATTTTTAAGGTGGTGTAATGTTTTAATTATTGTGTGGATACCCCTTATTTTGACCAAAAAGTCGGGATCCTCTGATTGTTCTTTGTCCCCATTGTTGTTGAGGCCAATATTATTTTGTGTGTACTGTTTTTTGGGCCCCTTGTTGTTTTTTATGTTTGGTGTAGTTTTGTAATTTTTGTGTTTTTCATTTCGGTTCCTGTTGGGAAACCGTGGTTCAAAAAATTGAGGCTTATAGCCTAGCTCTTTGTTGTGCGACAGGGTGCCGTTGTCCCTGTAATTTCCCCGCCCGGCCCGTGTGACCGATGCATAGGAACGCCGGTAGCCATTGGAAGGCTGGTAGCCATTGGAACGTTGGCCGTAGTAACGCTGGCTGCCGTTATAACGTTGGTCGTTGGAACGCTGGCGGCCATAGGAACGTTGGTTGCCAGGGCTTTGGTGACCACTGGAACGCTGGCGGCCATAGGAACGTTGGCCGCCGAAATATTGCTGGTCGTTGGAACGTTGGCCGCTGCCATACTGACGATCTCCTGACTGATGGTAACGGTTATGGAAGTTACTGTACTGTGGTCCCTCGTAGCCCCGACGTTGGTCACGGCCACGGCGGTGATCCACCACAGTCCAGCCCCCCCCATGATCATCCCGCTCCCCCATAGCCAGAGAAAAAATTGTGGCAGCAAAAAGCCCTGGACCAATTGGTAAAAGGTAAGTTTATTTTTTTGGTTCTTTTATTAAATGTTTTCTTCTTTTTTTATACTTTTTAGAGTTTTTGTTTTTTTTAAAAAGGATTTTTTTATGTTTATATAAAAAAATTATAAACTTTGAGAAAATTCTAACAAGAAATCTTTCTATGATATTTCCAATATTTATTAATTTGAGATTAACAAACATGATTAAACAAGCTGAATCGCGACGTTTCGGTCCGGTATGGACCTTCTTCAGGCTCAACGTGTTAAGATTGTATGTTTGCTTCAGATGAGATGTGGAGTGAATGAGAGTGAGTGAGGGGCTGCCTGCTGTTTTATAGAGGGCTAGACTCCTCCTCCTTTTTCTTGTAACCTCCCACATCTTTTTGCATGCCCAGACATGTTTTCAGGCTTGGATTTTGTTTTTGCACATTTTTTCCTCATGATGGTGTTGTCTGGTCTTAATAATGTCGAATAACTTTAATACTGATAATAAGAAAACTAATAATATGATAATGATCTTGTCCCAAATTGTTATTTTTTTATTTTTATTTTTTAAGGCCCTTTGTAGAGGCTGGGGTTAAGGTTAGGAATTGGGGTAAGGGTTAGGGTTAGAGTTAGGGGTTAGAGTTAGGGTTAGCTGTAGGGTTAGGGTTAGGTGTAGGGTTAGGGGTTAGGGTTAGAGTTAGGGCTAGGGGTTGGGGTTAGGGTTAGGGTTAGGGTTAGGGTTAGGGTTAGGGTTAGGGGTTAGGGTTAGGGTTAGGGTTAGGGTTAGGGTTAGGGTTAGGGTTAGGGTTAGGGGGGGGGGGGTTAGGGTTAGGGTTAGGGTTAGGGTTAGGGTTAGGGTTAGGGTTAGGGTTAGGGGGGGGGGTTAGGGTTAGGGTTAGGGTTAGGGTTAGGGTTAGGGTTAAGGGTTAGGGTTAGGGTTAGGGTTAGGGTTAGGGTTAGGGTTAGGGTTAGGGTTAGGGGTTAGGGTTGGGTTGGGGTTGGGGTTGGGGTTGGGGTTAGGGTTAGGGTTAGGGTTAGGGTTAGGGTTAGGGTTAGGGGTTAGGGTTAGGGTTAGGGTTAGGGTTAGGGTTAGGGTTAGTAGGGTATAGGGTTGGGGTTAGGGTTAGGGTTAGGGTTAGGGTTAGGGTTAGGGTTAGGGTTAGGGTTAGGGGTTAGGGTTAGGGGTTAGGGGTTAGGGTTAGGGTTGGGTTAGGGTTAGGGTTAGGGTTAGGGT